>JAOSBN010000178.1:14545306-14562977 GCA_027563595.1 Erythroxylum suave | reverse complement strand
TGGACAATAACCCAAACAAATGCAGAAGATAAGTGTTTAAATGATGAATAGCAAGAAGGAAGATGACGGTTTCGGTGATACCAAACTAGGTAGCTGCAGAAACGTTTTAGTTTAGGTTTTACTTTAGTGTCTTGACATGTGTCTCCTCTACATGTGTCACATTTATCCACTAATTATACTACCACTTGTCTCCTAGCCATTTGTCCACATGTCATACATTAATAGGTCCATTTTTCAATCCATAATTAGTCCATTTGTCACACTTCTATTGGTTTATTTATTTATTTTTACATTTTTAAATCCAAAATACTTTAAATTTCCAAAAGACCTGAAATATCACCATAATTAATAAATCAATTCTAATACACTCCAATGTACTTTTCTATCCACAATTGTCATTTATCTTATATTTCTATATTTTTCTTAGTCTAAAATATCCCAAAATTTCGAAAATTTCCTAAAATTCACCAAAAATTTTGAAATAAAACTAATAGTCTTCAAATAAAATTTTAATGCAAATAATTCACAATTCACATTTTAATTGCATTTTTAACAATTAATATTACCCAAAAATGTCAATGAATGCATGTACAAATAATTGTAATGTGCAAGATCAATAATTTCGTGTATGTATATGCCACATTAAGCATAAACATGAGTTATGCTTCCTAATTTCTCAATAATCTCTAATAATTACCATTTTAACCCCTAATTCAAGTGATAGGATGTTATAGTGACCCAATTCATTTTGATGACGCTATTTGTGAGAATCACTGGAAGAATGCAATGGTTGGAGAGATTCGTGCCATTGAGAAGAATAATACTTGGGAGCTTACTAATCTTCCAAGTGGCAAGAAACCCATTAGTGTCAAGTTGGTTTACATGACAAAGTATAAGCTCAATGGAGATGTTGATGGATACAAGGCACGGTTGGCTGTTAAAGGTTACAAGCAGAAGCCTGGCATTGACTATTTGAGGTATTTGCACCTATTGCACAGCTTGATACTGTTCGTTTGATTATTTCTTTAGCTGCCCATAATAATTGGAAATTCATCAAATGGATGTGACGTCAGCCTTTTTGAATGGTGTTCTTGATTAAGAAGTATATGTTGAGCAACTTGCAGGATTTGTGAAAAAAAGGCCATGAGAATAAAGTATATCATTGAAGAAAGATCTTTATGGTTTGAAGCAGGCTCCGAGAGCCTAGTATACTCGTATTGATTCTTTCTTTGTTAATAGTCGCTTTCAATGGTGTTCTTTTGATCATGCTTTGTATGTGAAGAGTTTTTCTAGTGCAGTTGTTATTTTGTGTTTATATATTGATGATCTTATTTTTACTAGGAATAACTCGAAGATGGTTGTAGAATTTAGGGAGGCTATGATTCGACAATTTGAGATGACAGACATGGGTCTTATGTCTTATTTCCTTAGTATTGAGGTTTTGTAGACTGATGAAGGAAATTTTATTTGTCAGAAGAAATATGCTGGTGATGTTTTGAAGAAGTTCAAGATGGATGGTGATAAACCAATCTTGACTCCAGCTAAAGAAAGATTGTATTTGACTAAAGATGGGACTGGAGATTTTATGGATCCTACCTACTTCAAAATTTTGGTGGGAAGTTTGAGGTATTTGACAGCCACAAGGCTAGATATTACTTTTAGTGTTAGGATGATTAGCAGATTTATAGAGAATCCATGACAGTCTCACTTGTAGGTAGCTAAGAGAATTTTGAGGTATATTAAAGGCACTCAAAGTGATGGTATTTTTTATTCAAGTGGTGAGCCTATTGATCTTTTTGGGTTCACTAATAGTGATTGGACTGGTGATACTATTGAGAGGAAGAGTACTTCCGATTATTCTTTTTTCATTGGGTCAGATGTTTTTTCTTGGAGTTCAAAGAAGCAACTGGTCATTGCATTGTCTACAGCGGAGGCTGAGTATATTACGACATCTAATAGTGCCACTCAAGCATTGTGGTTAAGGAAAATGATTAGTTTTCTTCAACACAAGCAAGATGGACAGACAACTATTTTTTGTGATAGCAAGTTTGCTATCGGGTTGACAAAAAATCCAGTGTTTCATGGTCGTATTAAGCATATTGACATCAAGTTTCACTTTAGTCGTGACTTGGTTCGTGAGAAAGAAATTGACATTGATTATTACAAAATTGAGGAGCAAGTGGCGGACATTTTTACAAAGGCATTGAAGATGGAGACATTTGTGAAGTTGAAGAAATTGCTTGGCATGGTGAAGTATGAAACCTTAATTTAAGGGAGGCAATGTAGTATAATTAAATTTTATATTTTTATTTTGGTTTAAGTGTCGTTTCTTATTCCTAGTTGTTCTAGGTTTATTAAACCGATATAAATAGACTCTTTTGGTTGTAAGGTTTTAACGATAGAAAAGGAAAGTATTTTGTGCCTCCATCGCGAAAAGCCTTTTGGCTTTGTTTTCTTTTCCGATTAGAAAGTAAGCCTCCAGTTGATAAATGGTTTGTGCTGGGACCAACATTTGAGAAATGATTTTTATGCTGGGACCTATAGGTATTAACTTAAAAAGATATCAGGTCTAAATATGACTTATTTTTATTTTTATATAAAATAAAATAAGGCTTATTTTTTACCTTATAAAAAACAACAAAAAGTCTATATTTTATTTTATTTTACTTTATTCAACACTTATAAAATATTAGAAATGGATTGAATCTAACTTGTGATTGAGATATTTATTTCTTACTATTAATTTAAATAATGAGTTTCTAAGACAATAATTTTCCGTATATCCTATTGTTAGTTTCCAAATCAAAACTATGCAAAAATTATCTTCGAAAGCTTCTTCTTTTGCCATCGCACGACACCTATAGCCATCAAATTTCAAATTCTTAGTTGCTAGTGTTTAGAAGAAAAGAAGATCTGAATGATGTTACGTAGCTTCTGAGCAAAACAATGTTGTTTATCATGCGAGGTGGAAAATATGTTAGCCGCCACATTAGTTGCCACGTAATTCAAGATCCTAATCATTGTTACGTCATATAAAATGAAGATATGCTGAGCTCGCAAATATAAGTTGGATGGACTATTGAGATGATGGTAGGTGATATAAAGGTTACCTTGGAACTCGAACTTTCACCGAAGTTGATCGCCAACACCCTTTACAAGGCAATCTCATTTAGGTCCACTTAAGCAAGACTTAGCCCTCAATGACCCTCGAAGTGTTTACTTCACACACTTGAAGAAACAATGCTATGAAAGCAATAAGCAAGTAAAGACAACAAGGAAACAACAGAGATACGGTATAACCAATCTTTAAATTACTTTCCCTCAAAAGAATACAAGGAATGTTCTCTCTCT
Source organism: Erythroxylum suave (assembly GCA_027563595.1). NCBI lineage: Eukaryota > Viridiplantae > Streptophyta > Magnoliopsida > Malpighiales > Erythroxylaceae > Erythroxylum > Erythroxylum suave. The sequence goes on along the minus strand of JAOSBN010000178.1, from coordinate 14,559,626 downwards.
GAATGATGAGAGCAAAGTTTGAATGAGCTATATATAGGCATCCTGACTTGGAAGTCAAGTTACATTCAGAGCCCCACTCAATCTGAACTACTTAAGATCATTTTAATATCATACCTATCTCTATTAGATTGCATCATGTAGACCAATTGGATGACACCTCCATCCAAATAGGACTCTAACTAATAAGATAAGATAACAAAAGATAGAGTTTACATTTAACTAGGAAACTAGCATTCTTATCCTCAAAGATTTCTACTATCTTCAGATGTTGAATCCCACTGTAACTCTAACTCTTAGTTGTCGCCACATCATCTAAGATCTCCCCACGATCTCTATCCACTAATGATGTAGTGTGATCTTGTCAAAGTCCACGTCATATACTGGTCCGATCTAATGCTTCCCACAACAAGTTTGTTAGTCGTGGTCCATTTATCCGAGAATGAGCTAAGTCCTTGCTTCGAGTGCAACATACCACTACCATAAGGTACATACCCGAACTTTTAGGAACATATCCTATGATAATGGTATGTTAGAGCAAAACAATTCCAACTTACACATGGCATCAACTATCATCATTTAACAGTCAACAAATTTTAAAAGCCATTCATTGCATTAATCCACAAAACTTACACTATTTCCTTTAGACAATTACTTACATAACCTCATACAGGTTCTAACAAAAACAACAAAATACAAGACAACACTCCTAGAGCCAACTGACAGACCTCTGAGCCATAACAAAATCCAAAAGGGTCTTTTAGTCCTGTCTAAAGAACTAGGTCTCCTGTCTCATACTTGAAAAACCACAGTATAATTTTTATGAGTTTTGCGAATTCATTCAGTGAACCATCATTGATGATTTCACCAGATCACGTACACATAATAAATATTTTACAGACACTCATTCAGATCATAAACACATTCCAGGTGTTCACACAACATGGGATATCATAAGATCACACAATTCACATTGCTAAGTATAGCAAAACAAATCACATCAATTTATCACTCATTCAGCTTTGCAATCATTTAATAAATTTCAGTCTTATAATGTTATATGCATGAGACTCAAATTCTTTCTTATTGTTGTGACTGAGTGCCTATCACATACTTATACAAATATTGGCCCAAAGGGCTCAGTTAGAACAGAATCACGGAGCATAGCTCTACGTGCAAATCATATATCACGGAGCAAAGCTCTATGTGAAAATGCTTCATACTGGCAACTCAAGACACAACGCCTTTAACTGAGCATGCATTTAATGAAATGCAACAAATTTTGAATATCTTATGTATTACAATTTTATACAAATGCTCAGACAAAATTTCACAGTCATCGAACCTAAGTCCAACATTCAACTTTCGTTGAGAATCAATTGTCAAATTCATTCACATCGAAACACTCCCAATACAGGCCCAAATATTAAACTCCTCGGACCTCAGGTCCGGAATCCAGAAACAACTCACAAACAGTTCAATAATATTAGAAGTTTAACAAATTAAATTAAATTTAAATCAAAACACTCCCAATACAGGCCCAACTATTAAACTCCTTAGACCTCAGGTCCGGAATCCAGAAACAACTCACAAACAGTTCAATAATATTGGAAGTTTAACAAATCAAATTAAATTCAAATCAAATCAACCCTAGGAAATCATCTTGGTTGACTCATTGTACACTCCAAGAAGCTATTGCTTGAATGGTTGGGCAATGTTCAACTGGCGTCCGATGCACTCCTCTATAGCATACATAACACATTCACAAATATCACATTGTTGCACAAATGTACAAGTTTTCTTTTATGCACATCAATGTATAGAATGTATGCACAATGTATGTTCAATGACAATTCCGGGGTATCATATTGATTCTAATCATCAAAACATTCAGATATCAATCCCTCATTAATAACATTTGTATTTATAATTTGGACCATTATAAAACAATGTGAAATCAATATCATAACCTAATTGATCACTTCAGATTTTCTACCCATATGATTTTGGGTCAACTTTTCATAATTAATCTGATAGGGTAAATGACAAAATTAGGCAAAACTTACTTCTAGAAAATTGTTCACCCATGTCTTAAGCTTCTAATGACTCTAAGATCATCTAATTTGACTTAGTATTCTATGATTTATGCTCATAATACCACAGACTGTGTATATTTGAACTTTTGGCTATTACATGATCATACCCTTGAATTGTACAACTCATATCCTTCAGATAAGATATCCAAAAATTACAAAATTTATACCAATTTAAAGCTAAGATAATAAGCTACAACTTTGGTGAAGACACCTTAGTCTAATTCAGCCTACATCAATATAGGTTATTCAATAACAACAGGACCTGATTTCTGTCCTTGGTAGTGCTACTGTCTAATCCAAGACTTAATTTTAGGTTCAATTTCAAAACCCTTAAGGACATAATTTATTGGACCCTGAATTTTTTTCATTATGTTAGTAAGCATGATTGAATAAATTTTGTGGAATTGCTAGATAAATCATTTTTAATTGGAGTGTAATTGTTATGTTAAGTTTAGGAGGATTTATTTCATGGATTGATGGAAATTTGAAGTATTAAATGGAAGAATTAAGATTAAGTTAGAGTATAGTATGGTGTAAGTTAAATTGAAGAATTAAAAATGCATAAGGTTATTTTGGGTGGATTACTTAGGGTTAGAAGCACTAAGGCAATAAAGGAAGGGTAAGGTAGACTTTCCTCACCCATTAAGGGTAGAATGGGAAGAGGAAAAAATTGACTTGTAAATAAGAAGATAAAAAATGTGAAGGAGGGAGAGAAAATCAAAAAGTAAAAGAGAGAGAAAGAAGAAGAGAGGTTTCAGTGGAGTATAAAAAGAATAGAGCTTTGAACTAGGTCACGATTTTTCTTAGTCTTAAAGAGAGAATTTGAGGTTACCCAAGAAGGGAAAAAGAAAGAGGAAGGGAAGAGCTTTCTTTAGAGCTAAGAATCTTATTAGTTGGTGAAGATTCAAGGTAAGATGATTTTAATCTCTTGGAGTTTTGAAGGGGTTTTGGTTTATAAAGCTTAAGAAATGTATGGGTTTAAGAATTCTAGGATCCATATTAGTACATGTGCTTTATAAGTTCTCAAATATGAATTTCTTTTGAATGGGACTTTTGTCCTTTATGAAGGAAATCAAAGAGGGGTTCAAGAGAGGCAAGGGGAGCAAGAGGAAAGACATCTTTAAATCCGATACCTAAACAAGCAAGGATTTAAAGGTGGGTATAGTTTTATAATAGAGTAAATAAGCTACTCATTGTTTTTTTGAATAAAGAAAGTTAAATGTTTTCAATTGCATCATGAATGTTGCATTTATTTGCTCTTGGTTGCATGAGAGATTATTACATGTTACTACATGATTTGTGTGGATGATTTATGAAAATGGTTCTTTTAGAAAAGAAACAAGATTATGAAATCAAGTTTTCAGAAATGTTCCTTTGAAATATTTCATGTGCATGAAAAACAAGTTTCCAACAAGATGCCTTTCTGGGAAAACTATTTTCAATTCATGAATTACATGTTATGTAGGTTTGTGGTAGTCCCTCAAGAACCGTCATGTGCATGATGACCCAAGAATATGCTTCTCTCGCCTGCCCGCTAGTGGCATGGAGCTCCTTCAAGGACTCCCTCAAGTCTACGACTGCACAGGACCATTATATGGAAATGTGTAGTGCGTCATGAATTGGACTCACCCAAACCATTTCTGATGTGTTTATGTGTTTATGATTGTGACAAGTTTAATGCATACATGATTTATAAGTGCTCATGAACCGTTTGAGTGAGTGAGGATTTTGAGAAATAAGTATTTGTGGTTTCCAAGTGTAAAATGACAAAAAGTTTTGAAAATGGATTTGCTTGTTTCTCGCTTATAAAATTGTCACCTAGGGGCTTTAAGCTCACCCCCTCCCAATTCTGTCCCATTCAGGTGAAGAGCAAGAAAGTGAGTAAGTCAAGAGTCAAGGCAACACTCAAGCTTGCATACGTTCTTTTGTATCTTTAAGTTAGAATTTTTGAGAATTCCAGGCTTTAGTCACATTTCAAGCTTTATTAGTTCAAGTGTACTATGTATTGTGGCTTGAAATGTTTAGTAAAGCTTTGTAAAAACTTCTTCCAATTAATATGAATGAAGTGTATTTTGGGTCTGTTATGACCACCGTTAAGTTTTCATATTGCATGTGATGATCAAATGAGTTTACAGCTTTGGGAAATATTTGGTGATTATGTTTTGGGTATTCTCCCTTAGAATTGAATGAATGAGGGTGGTTGGAAAGATTTATATTTGTATTAAGTAAGGTAGGTTGCCAAAAAAAAACACAGACTCAAGGAATCATCTGTGATGACGTTAGAACATAGACGCAAGGAAAGACACAGACTCAAGGAAACACAGACGCAAAGGAAACACAGATGAAAGGATTCATCTGTGATGAAGTCAGAAGACAGACTCAAGGAAACACAGACGCAAAGAAAACACAGACGAAATGAATCATCTGTGATGACATGAGAAAACAGATGATAGAACACAGACGATAGGAAGTTAAACATAGATTATAAGAAAGTCAACCACAGATGATATAACATAGACGATAGGAAGTCAAACATAGACGATAAGAAAGTTAACCGTAGACGATAGAACATAGACGATAGGTGGTCGACGCAGATGAAGAAAGTCAAAGACAGACGATAAGCTAGACAGACGAAAGGAAACACAGACCATAAGCAAACACAGACGATAGGCCAAACTTAGATGATACAAAGAAGGAGTCAAGAAGAAGTTACACATAAGTGTAAGGACCCCACCCTTGTGAGACACGTGTCCGATGTCCTAAGTGACCTCTGGACGCACATCTCACAAAGGTGGAGTGCCCTCATTAAGACAATCCTCAATGTGTAACTTCTTCTTGATCTCTTCTGAACATTTTGTCCCTTGACTTGTACTTATAGCCTAAGTCCTTAACTGCTTCTTGATCTTTAATAACCATTATTTTGTGAATTTTGTGATTAATTCCAACTAAGTGACTATTCAATCATATTGTCTTAACTCCTTCTTTGAATCGTCTAAGGTTGGCCTATCGTCTGTGTTTGCTTATGGTCTGTGTTTCCTTTTGTCTATCTTGCCTATCGTCTATCTTTAACTTTCTTCGTTTGTGTTGACCACCTATCATCTATGTTCTATCGTCTGTGATTGACTTTCTTATCTTCTGTATTTGACTTCTTATCGTCTGTGTTCTATCGTCTGTGATTGACTTTCTTATCATCTGTGTTTGACTTCCTATCGTTTGTGTTCTATCGTCTGTCTTTTGACGTCATCACAGATGATTCCTTTCGTCTATGTTTTCTTTGCGTTTGTATTCCCTTGAGTCTGTCTTCTGACGTTATCACTGACGATTCCTTTCGTCTCTGTTTCCTTTGCGTCTGTGTTTCCTTGAGTCTGTCTTTTGACATCATCACAAACGATTCCTTTCGTCTGTGTTTCCTTTGCGTCTGTGTTTTCTTGAGTCTGTGTCTTTTCTTGCGTCTATGTTCTGACGTCATCACAGACGATTCCTTGGGTATGTGTTTTTTTTTTGCAACCTACCTTACTTTATACAAACATAAATCTTTCCAACCACCCTCATTCATTCAATTCTGAGGGCGAATACCCAAAACATAATCACCAAATATTTCCCAAAGCCGCAAACTCATTTGATCATCACATGCAATATGAAAACTTAACAGTGGTCATAACAGACCCAAAATACATTTCATTCATATTAATTAACCAAAGTTTTTACAAAGCTTTACTGAACATTTCAAGCCACAATACATAGTACACTTGAACTAATAAAACTTGAAATGTGACTAAAGTCTGGAATTCTCAAAAATTCTAACTTAAAGATACAAAAGAACGTATGCAAGCTTGAGTGCTGCCTTGACTCTTGTCTTACTCACTTTCTTGCTCTTCACCTGAATGGGACAGAATTGGGAGGGAGTGAGCTTAAAGCTCGTGGGTGAAAATTTTATAAGTGAGAAACAAGGAAAACCATTTTCAAATCTCTTTGTCATTTTACACTTGGAAACCATAATATTTTCTCATAGAAAACACAAACACTTAATTCTCAAAATCCTTACTCACTAAAATAGTTCATGAGCACTTATAAATCATGCATGCATCAAACTTGTCACAATCATAAACACATAAACACATCGGAAATGGTTTGGATGAGTCCAATTCATGACGCACTACACATTTCCATATAATGGTCCTGTGCAGTCGTAGACTTGAGGGAGTCCTTGAAGGAGCTCCTTGCCACTAGCAGGCAGGTGGGAGAAGCCTATTCTTGGGTCATCGTACACGTGACGATTCTTTAGGAACTACTACAAACCCATATAACATGTAATTTATGAATTGAAATCAGTTTGCCCAAAAAGGCATCTTGTTGGAAACTTTTTTTTCATGCACATGAAATATTTCAAAGGAACATTTATGAAAACTTGATTTCATAATCTTGCTTCTTTTTAAAAAGAACCATTTTCATAAATCATCCACACAAATCATATAGTAACATGTAATAATCTCTCATGTAACCAAGAGAAAATAAATGCAACATTCTTGATGCAATTGAAAACATTTAGATTTCTTTATTCAAAGAAACAATGAGTAGCTTAGGTAACTTGACCTTGTCAACTATCATATAAACCAATTCTGGTCCTTTTAGCTTCCTTTCTCCTTCTTCATCCCAGCATATAGGAGTTCTACATCTCCTTCCATACAACACTTCATAAGGAACCATCTGAATGCTCGAATGGTATGAATTGTTGTAAGCAAATTCGACCAATGGCAAATGCTCATCCCAAGCTCCTTTGAAGTCCATCACACATTCCCTGAGCATTCCCTCAAGTGTCCGAATGGTCCTCTTAGATTAACCATCTGTCTGAGGATGGAAAATCGTACTAAAATTCAACTTGGTTCCTAGAGCCTCTTGTAAGCTCCCCTAGAATCTCGAAGTGAACCGAGGATTCCTATCAGAAACTATGGAATCTGGAATCCCATGTAATCTCACTATCTCATCAATGTACTTCTTTGCTAGCACATGTAAGAAATCAGTCTATTTAATTGCCAGAAAATGAGCTGACTTCGTTAATTGATTAACAATAACCCATATGACATCATGCTTCCTACTAGTCTTAGGCAAACCCATCAAAAAGTCCATAGTCACCCTTTGCCACTTCCACTCAGGAATGGACAATGACATTAAAGGTGCCTGGTGTTCAACCTTGACTTGCTGACATACTAGACACTTACTCACATATTCTGCTGCATCTTTCTTCATGCCTTTCCACTAGAAATGTTTGTTCAGATCTCTGTACATCCTGGTGCTACCTGGGTGTATGGCATAAGATGCATTATGTGCCTCATCCAGTATTTCATCCTTCACCTCCTTGACATTTCGAATACAAAGCCTATTTCTAGCAATCATGAGTCCATCATCCCTTACTACCGCTTCAGATTTCTTGCCCTTCAAAATTTCTTCTCGAAGCTTGCTTAGTTTTGTATCTTATGCTTGTAACTCCCTAACCTTCTCCCTGAGTATCAGCCTTACTCTGAAATTAGCAACAATACACTCGGGTTCCTCCTGTTTCAAGCTTATTCTAAGCTTAGCCATCTCTTCCAATAAAGGCAGATAAACTGTCTAAACATAGGCTATTGAGGACTTTCTACTCAAAACATCCGTCACTACATTTGCCTTTCTTGGATGATACTCAATCAATAGATCGTAATCTTAAGTCACTCAATCCACATTCTCTATCTCAAATTCAGTTCCTTCTAACTCAGCAGATACTTGAGACTTTTATGATCTGTAAAGATCCTCGTCTGAACCCTATACAAATAATGTCTCCAAATCTTCAAGGAAAAAATCACTACTGCCAATTCCAAATTAGGGGTTGGATAATTCAGTTCATAAGGCTTTAGCTGCCGTGAGGCATAAGTTATTACCTTGTTTCCTTGCATCAATACACAATCCAGACCATTCCTTGAAGCATCACTATAAACTGTATAACCCTCATCTCCAGTAGGCAACATCAAAACTGGAGCACTTGTTAATCTTCTCTTGAGCTCCTCAAAGCTTTTCTAGCATTCCTCACTCCATACAAATTTCTTATTCTTCCTTAGCAACTTGGTCATTGGAGTAGCTATCATAGAAAATCCTTCAACGAATCTCCTATAATATCCTGCCAAGCCCAGAAAACTCCTTACCTCTGTCATTGTCTTAGGTGCATGCCAATTCACCACTACTTCAATCTTCCTTGGATCCACATGTACCCCATCTTTCGAAATCACATGTCCAAGGAATACCACTTCATGAAGCCAAAACTCACACTGGTTGAACTTAGCATATAGTTCCTTCTCCCTCAGTGTCTGTAACATTATCCTGAGATATTCCTTATGTTCCCCTTCACTTCTGGAATAAACCAGAATGTCATCGATAAACACTATGACAAACTAATCCAGATACTCCTTGAAGACCCTATTCATAAGATCCATGAATGCAGCTGGAGCATTGGTCAAACCAAAAGGTATAACTAGGAACTCGTAATGCCCATAAAGAGTCCTAAAGGTTGTCTTGCTTACATCAGACTCCTTAATTCTGAGTTGTTGATAACCTAACCTAAGATCAATCTTGGAAAAGGCCCTTGCTCCCTGCGGTTGGTCAAATAGATCATCAATCTGAGGCAGAAGATACTTATTCTTAATAGTCACCTTGTTGAGTCTCCGGTAATCAATACACATCTGTCATGTTCCATCCTTCTTCTTGACAAAAAGAACAGGCGCTCCCTAAGGTGACTAACTTGGCCTTATGTACCCCTTCTCTAACAGTTCCTCCAACTATTCCTTGAGCTCTTTCAACTCAGCTGGAGCCATCCTATATGGTGGTATAGAAATGGGTGCGGTTCCAGGAATCAAGTCAATGGCAAACTCGATTTCCCTCACCGGTGACAAACCTTGTAAGTCTTCTAGAATCATATCAGGAAATTCCCTCACAATCGGGAAATCCTCTAACCTCCTTTCATTCACATTAACATCTACCACATGTGCCAAGGAGGCTTCACATCCCTTTTTCATCATCCTGTTAGCTAGAAAAGCCGAGATAATTCTTGGTACTGGTGTTTTTCTGTCCCCTCTGAAAATCACCCTTCTCACCCTTACCCAGATCAAATTCTACTTCCTTAAGGCCACAATCTAACTTCGCTTGATACTTCTCCATGACATCCATTCCAAGTATAACATCTAAGCCTTTGAGGTCTAGAGGTAGTAAGTCCATTACCAATTTAGAACCATCAATGAAGAGTTCACAGCTTCTATACACTTGACTGATCATCACATTCCTCCCTAGAGGTGTACTAATAATCAAAGGGTTATCCAAAGGCATCGAATCAACATCATGTAATGTCATGTTTGCAGAAACAAAAGAATGTGTTGAACCAGAATCAATCAAAACATATACTTCAGAATTGAGTAACTGAGCCATACCCGTGACAACTTCTAGTGCGGCTGCAGCTTCCTCCCTTGTCATGGCAAACATCCTTGCCTGTGCCTAACCCCTTAGCCTTCTTAGAGGAATAGCCTTCTTTGCAGCTCCAGAACTACCCACCTCAGTGACTAGCCTGGCTCCCACTGTTTCTGCTCTCCTTGGGGCTTGTAACCGTGACCCTTCCTACCTTGTTACTTGGGGACAGTCCCTGATCATATGTCCCCTCTCCCCACATCAAAAACATGCTCCAAGTAACTTGAGCCACTCTCCTTTGTATAGTTTCCCACATTGCTCACATTGGGGATTTGTGTATCTACTCTTCCCCACCCTGCTATTGCCCCCTATTGTTGAGGCTTGCACTGACACTGCTCTTGCTTGCTTGTTCTTAGTAGTGGCACTACTTCCTACCTCACTCTGTGTATGGAAGCTTCTCGCACTCCTCTCAAGCATTGGAGCATTCATCCCCTTCTTAGAAGACTGCTCCCTGTTCTTCCTCTTCCTACTCACTTCATTCTTTATATTCTCTAGTTTCTCAGCCTGGAGTGCAGCATCTACCAACTGCTGGTAGTCACAGAAATTATGGATCAAGACTTTCTCTTTAATCCCCAAATGAAGACCTCCCTCAAACTTGTGGCACTTATCTTCTTCATTGCCACAATGATTGTTGTATATCTTGAAAGCTGTGTGAACTTCAACTCATATTCGCTCACACTCATGTCCCTCTGTGTGAGGTTTAGAAACTCCCTGGCCTTCTTTTGTACATACACCCTTGAGAGGTACTTCTTCCTAACCACCTCCATGAAATCTCTCCATGTCAACACCAGAGGCATAACCTAACTGTGGGGCATTGATTCCCACCATTGGAGTGCATCCCCCTATAACAAGCTGACTGCATAGTCCAGTTTCTCCACATCATTGCACTTCATCTGAATTAGGACCCTCGCGGTCCTCGTCAGCCATGCTTCAGTCTCTTCGAAATTTGTAGTCCCATTGAAGTCTACAGCTCCATATTTGCGGAGCTTATCATATTGCCCAGTCCTCTCCACTGGAGCTTGCATTTGAACTTGAGACCCTTGGCCCATGGCATATGAGAAAGCCTGAGCAAAGGCCTGAAAGAATCGCGGGTCTAGAGGGTTGGCTTGAGGCATCTGAGGAGGCGGTGGAGGCACCTCATGTTGCACACTGGGTGCCTCAGGATCAGGGGCAGAATGTGTCCCCGCATCTTGTGGGATATAGGACTCATCTGTGCTCCCTTGGCTAGAGCTAGATCGAGTCAAAGCTCATCGAGTTCTTCTACGAGACGACATAATCACTACTTCAATATAAAACCAAATAAAATCTTTAGTTCTTGCACAATAGTTCAAAATGTGCAAAACAATTCAAATCGTATAAGACAATTTCAAGTTATGAAGCACATTTCAAACAAAGCAAGTTTTTCATTTAAAACATTGCATGTACACTTCATGTCTCAACCTTCCCAACTCATGCTTCGGATACTCCTAAACTTGGTCCTAAACCTAGACCTCAACCTAGTCACTTTGATACCACAAGTGTAGGGACCCCGCCCTTGTGAGACACGTGTTCAACATCCTAAGTGACATCTGGACGCACATCCCACAAAGGTGGAGTGTCCTCACCAGGACAATCCTTAATGTGTAACTTCTTCTTGATCTCTTCTGAACATTTTTTCCCTTGACTTGTACTTATAGCCTAAGTCCCTAACTGCTTCTTGATCCTTGATAACCACTTCTTGTTAATAACCATTATTTTGTGAATTCTGTGATTAATTCCAACTAAGTGACTGTTCAACCATACTAGCTTAACTCCTTCCTTGTATTGTCTAAGGTTGGCCTATCGTCTGTGTTTGTTTATGGTCTGTGTTTCCTTTCGTTTGTCTTGCCTATCGCCTGTCTTTGACTTTCTTTGTCTGTGTTGACCACCTATCGTCTGTGTTATATCGTCTGTGGTTGACTTTCTTATCATCTGTGTTTGCCTTCTTATCGTCTGTGGTTGACTTTTTTATCGTCTGTATTTGACTTTCTATCGTTTATGTTCTATCGTCTATTTTCTAATGTCATCACAGACGATTCCTTTTGTCTGTGTTTTCTTTACGTCTGTGTTTCCTTAAGTCTGTCTTCTAACGTCATCACAGACGATTCCTTTCGTCTGTGTTTCCTTTGCATCTGTGTTTCCTTGAGTCTGTCTTCTGACGTCATCACAGACGATTCCTTTCGTCTATGTTTCCTTTGCATTTGTGTTTCCTTGAGTCTGTGTTTTTTTTTTTGCAACCTACCTTACTTAACACAAATATAAATCTTTCCAACCACCCTCATTCATTCAATTCTAAAGGCGAATACCTAAAACATAATCACCAAATATTTCCCAAAGCTGCAAACTCATTTGATAATCACATGCAAATGAAAACTTAGCTGTGGTCATAATAGACCCAAAATACATTTCATCCATAATAATTGGCCAAAGTTTTTACAAAGCTATACTGAACATTTCAAGCCACAATACATAGTACACTTGAACTAATAAAACTTGAAATGTGACTAAAGCCTTGAATTCTCAAAAATTCTAACTTAAAGATACAAAAGAACGTATGCAAGCTTGAGTGATGCCTTGACTCTTGACTTACTCACTTTCTTGCTCTTCACTTGAATGAGACAGAATTGGAAGGGGGTGAGCTTAAAGCTCATGGGTGAAAATTTTATAAGTGAGAAACAAGCAAAACCATTTTCAAAACTCTTTGTCATTTTACACTTGGAAACCGTAATACTTTCTCATAGAAAACACAAACACTTAATTCTCAAAATCCTTACTCACTCAAACAGTTCATGAGCACTTATAAATCATGCATGCATCAAACTTGTCACAATCATAAACACACAAACACATCATAAATGGTTTGGGTGAGTCCAATTCATGGCGCACTACACATTTCCATATAATGGTCCTGTGCAGTTATAGACTTGAGGGAGTCCATGAAGGGGCTCCGTGCCACTAGCAGGCAGGTGGGAGAAGCTTATTCTTAGGTCATCGTGCACATGATAGTTCTTGAGGGACTACCACAAACCCACATAACATGTAATTCATGAATTGAAAACTGTTTGCCTAAAAAGGCATCTTGTTTTTCACGCACATGAAATATTTCAAAGGAACATTTCTGAAAACTTGATTTCATAATCTTTCTTCTTTTCTAAAAGAATCATTTTCATAAATCATCCACACAAATCGCGTAGTAACATGTAATAATCTCTCATGCAACCAAGAGCAAATAAATGCAACATTCATGATGCAATTGAAAACATTTAGCTTTCTTTATTCAAAGAAACAATGAGTAGCTTATTTACTCTATTATAAAACTGTACCCACCTGTAAATACTTGCTTGTTTAGGTATTAGATTTAAAGATGTCTTTCCTCTTGCTCCCCTTGCCTCTCTTGAACCCTTCTTTGATTTCCTTCATAAAAGACAAAATTCCCATTTAAAAGAAATTCAGATTTGAGAACCCATAAAGCACATGCACTAATATGGATCCTAGAATTCTTAAACCCATACATTTCTTAAGCTTTATGAACCAAAACCCCTTCAAAACTCCAAGAGATTAAAATCATCCTACCTTAAATCTTCACCAACTAATGAGATTCTTAGCTCTAAAGAAAGCTCTTCCCTTCCTCTTTCTTTTTCCCTTCTTAAGTAACCTCAAATTCTCTCTTTAGGACTAAGAAAAATCGTGACCTAGTTCAAAGCTCTATTTTTTTTATACTCCACTGAAACCTCTCTTCTTCTTTCTCTCTCTTTTACTTTTTGATTTTCTCTCCCTCCTTCACGTTTTTTATCTTCTTATTTATAAGACCATCTTTTCCTCTTCCCATTCTACCCTTAATGAGTGAGGAAAGTCTACCTTACCCTTCCTTTATTGCCTTAGTGCTTCTAACCCTAAGTAATCCACCCAAAATACCCTTATGCATTCTTAATTCTTTAATTTAACTTACACCATACTATACTCTAACTTAATCTTAATTGAATTTACATCAATCCATGAAATAAATCCTCCTAAACTTCACATAACAATTACACTCCAATTAAAAATAATTTATCTAGCAATTCCACAAAATTTATTCAAATCATGCTTACTAACATAATGAAAAAAAATTCAATGTCTAATAGAATTCAAATTCTGTTTCTTCTTAAAATTTGTAGACAAATGTCTCTAATTCAATTTAAATCAAGAATCATTTCATTTTTAATTCTATAGATCAAAATATAGCTAAAATACTGAAGCATGTTCAGTAAAAACATTTCAGTTATCAAATTCCAACACACCTCAGCTTTTTCATCCTATCACACCCTTTTGGGATAACTTTGCATGATCATTATGATAAGGAAAGTGGTGTATTTCAGTAACACTTTCTTCTCGACAATTATTTCACTATGTTTCTAGTTTCTAATAACACCAAAATCGTATAATTTGATTTAGTATACTAAAAGTTATACCTAAAAGAGTTCAGACTATTTTTAAACTATAATAGAACTCCAAACTCTACTTCCAGCCAGATTTTGAAATGCTTGAAGATAGAACTAACATTTGGTCTCTTCAGAAAAGTTGCAGAAATATGTGTCTATTTTAATTTGAATCAAGAATAAACTCATTTAGAAATCTACAGCTCAATATATAATCAGAAAATCGAAGCATGATTGATCGCGGCTTATCTATCAATCCTAAGATTGATTCTTGGAAACCGGTCAAAATCAATTTATACCAAGAATTGC
>JAOSBN010000178.1:14515923-14531486 GCA_027563595.1 Erythroxylum suave | reverse complement strand
GGTGGAGTGGGGTGGGGTTGGGGGTTCGTCGCTCGATATAAAGGCACCTATTTACCGACGGAATGGAGTGTTCCGTCGGTAAAGTAGGGTTCCGGCATCAGCACGATGACGATGCTGCCGATAGTTACCGACAGAACACTACATTCCGTCGATAAACGAGCTGCATAATTAGGCGGGACTAATTCAAATACCGACGGAGTTCCCATTCCGTCAGTAAACCTACTTATTCTAGAAGATTCCTTGGCCGTTGAGTCGACGTTTACCGACGGACTTAGGAACTTCGTTGGTGATTCAGGTATCGTTTACCAATTCATCGATGGAGTGGCTTATTCTGTCGGTAATACAGGTTGTTTTTGTTCAGATTTACCAACGGTACGCTGGTATTCGTCGGTAAATTGTCTTTCTCCGCATGTCAACGAAGGAAAATCCTTTTCATCAGTAACGTCCGTCTCTCTTGGTTGTATTTACCGACGAGCAAGATAGTTCGGTCAATATATATACCGATCGTAAGCATTCCATCAATTTGTGTCCGTAGTCAAAAAATTGCGTGAACTTTTCGCTCATTTTTTCTGACGGTAATGGCGCTGTCGTCGCTATATTCTGTCGGAGATATTCCTCAAAATTTTTCGCTCCATCTGTACCGACAGATGCTCCATCGCCGTCACTAAGCCTACTCATTTACGGACAGAATAGATTAATTAGGTCAGTAAGTAGCGGCAGAATGTTTTCCGTCGGAAACATTCCACCAAAACATTCCGCCGCTATTTTGTAATTTTCTTGTAGTGTAAGTTGAAATTGATTATTTGAGTTTGAAATTTAGTGTTATTCATAACTAAAATTGATAATGCGAGCTAATGCATGACAAAACACATAATGATATTAATAAAGAAGTTGGAAGGCACTTTCCTAGATGTTTCGAGAAATATGTAAGTTTTCACTTATAAATATTTTAATGATTAAATTATAAGATTTAAAGTGTTCAAAAGACATTATACTGTTTAATATGATAAGTTCTTTTATGTAGGCCTTAGAAATCCATTAGAGAACAAGTTCATATCTAATCTTGCGAAGGGACCTTTGTGAATTGTTAAATCATATCTGGTATATTTCAATAATGGATATAAATATCATACATAGAGTTATAGTATGGCATGGCAAAAATAAATGGTGGAGTCTGCATATAAGGAGAATTGATGGATTACTATGGTAAAGTTATTGAGATACTTAAAATTGAGTACCCTGCATTGCCAATAAAGAAAAAAGAGATATTTAAGTGTGACTGGTTTGATCTAACTCCAAATGTTAGTACAAAAGTGCATAGCTGATACAATCAAGTTGAAATCAACAAACAAAGAAGATTTAGAAAATTTGAACCTTGCATGTCGTCAATGTAAGTGATCTAATGTCCCTTTTCCCAGCTTAGGAGGAGATAAATCAGAATTGTTGGTCGTTTGCAAAGTTAAGCCTCGAGATATTTTTGAATCACATGGAAAAGGAGAACAGAGAATTGAAAGTGAAGCATTTCACGAAGATGTTAATGAAATAAATTCATCTGTCATATATAGGGGTAATGAACCTTTGAATGATCCATATAATTAATATGTTGAAATTTTATCTGAAGAGGATGATTAGGGCTAGTGATTTGAAGAGGAGCCTACGTTTGATTCTAATTCTTTTAAAAAAAAGATGACTTTGATTTACAATTATGTGATGATAGCGATTAATTTGTGTTTATAATTGAATAAGATATTCAACAAATAGATTATTTCCCTTTTCAATATATTATATTAAATATTTAATTCAATCAAATACTAATTTTATATTTCTAGAAAATTCAATCAAATACTAACTTCAGGTTAAAATATTCCACCAAAGAGAAAATAGGATATAATGCGACCAAGGTTCAGACAATGATTCAGAGGTACTTACTATTTAGGAGAAGCATCACATTCTGTAGCTGGAACTGAATCACCTCCTCCCCCTCCCGCTACTACACTTCCAAATGAGGCATCACCTTTCTTACATTATCCACTACCTTACACCGACAGAGATATTAAGGGTAAATAATGCTGATGAAGGAGGCAGCCGCTAGCCTGGAGTTGAGGGACCTGATGGAAGAACTTACATTACAATTGTCAATAATTTGTAAATGAAAATAAATGAAACACTATATCTTTATAATGATGTTATAGGTTTAAATTTTAAAAATGATATAAAATTATTTGCTTTTATATTAGGTTGATACCATTTAGACTGCGTTCAAGAAACATGACATCTAAGTTTAAGGAGAAGATTGATCTTGAGTGTTATATATGGAAGAATATCTCTCATGCCACAAAGGAATTTTACTTTTAGGAGTTTAAGGTACAAAAAAATATTATTTTCCTTTTTAGTTAATTTTTATACATTAATTAGATAAATATTATTACATTTTAAGCATTTATCGAATGTTCTTCCTTTTGTTTCAGAAAGATTTTTTTTTTGGATTTTGAATTTAATGTGGTCACTTATAAAGTATGGGAGGGACGAGCACATACATGTTATTAGGACTTTTTTGGTGCGATACACAACATTGGTGTACAACCACCTCATGTTTCTAAATAAATATGAAGTAGTTGGAAGTAGTATTGGACATCACCTGAGGCAATATCTATTTCAGAACGTAATTTACCAACAGGCATGGAAGACAGGGGAAGAGAGTCTTCTCGTACATACGGGAGGATCTATTACCCACCACGAGCATGCAAAGAGACTTGTAAGTATCTACATTTGAAATTTATATTCTGATTTTTTTACTTTTCTGTATTTCAACTTAATTTTATGTGTGAATTTTGGAATGAAAAAATGTGTATTATAGAGAATGATAATGTCATAAATGTCTGGTGCCATATATGGTTGTGTTGTTCAATTATTTTCTTTGCTCAATAGGGGATAAATATCATAAAAATAGAGGAAGCTTGTTGAAAATTTTATAAATTCTAGTTCACTTATAACATTTTATTCTTATGTAGGAAAAGTCTATAGGTATGAGGCCTACACCCCATTAGCTCTTTTTGCATACTCACAGTAAGAAGCATGATGTTGTGACGTTCGTCAACACCCGATGTTGAGAACTAAATATATGTGAAATTTATAGTTTAATATTACTGTTTAATAATTATTAATTACTAATATAAAAATTGCCTTCTGATAGGAGCAAATACAAAAAAGCATTCAACGGCAGTTTCAGTAGTCTGAAGATGTTGATATGACTAAAACCTATCTTCATGTAGTGGGTGGTAGGGACCATTGTGGAAGGAAATTTGTCTTAGGTTCATCTAAGAACACATGTTATTCACAAGCCTCCACGTCCAGTACAGCAATATCTAGTAGGCAGTCCACAACCAATGAAGTCCAAGAGCTTCGAAGCATAGTGCAGACATTGGCAACTCAGTTGCAACAGTCGATGGAGTACATAGCTAATAGGTGTGCATTAGTCTATGTTTTTTATGTAATCGACATGTGTTTCTTGTATAATTGTTGATTATAGTTATAGTTTAGGACTCATTTTGTATGATTTCATTTAGTTTGATTTCTATTGTTGTTCTTTTATGTTTGGTGTTAATCTAGGGTAAGAATTGACTATTTTTTATATAGGAATGAAGATGGAGAAACTTCGAGATTGAGCTAGAGATCAAAGAGTAAAAGAGAATAAGAGTCTTTCTATTACCAATTCCCACGATCATGGGAATTATAATCCGAGACCTTATGCGGGGTTTCATTAATCTTATTTTGGCCTATAAAAGCATAATTAAGCCTCCAAGGTAAAGGAGGATGACATTCCTCTGTGGAAAAGGGCTTTCTTGAGTGCAAACCACAGGTTTGGAGTCTTGAGTAAGGATTTAAGTCAAAGATTAACATCAAGATTGTGGAAAATAGCTCATCAACATCAAGAATTCTAGAATTTGGTAAAGAAGAGAAGGAGTCTTTTTATTCTATTTTTTGTCACTTCGATCACTTCTATTATTTGCAAAATGGTTTATTTAAATATTGATGATGTTATGGAGACCATGTTAGGCTGATTTAGTTTTAGGGATTGCTTTTGAACTATTGTGTTAAACTCCTATTTTTTTTAATTGAATCAAAGTGTCTTTGATGATTATTGATTTTATTTCTATCTTATAATAAATCGAGATAGTGAGTAAGATAAAATTGTTTAGGGTTGTACAACTAGAGTTGGCAACCTATAGACTTAAAATCATCATATTAATTGACTAGTTAGAAAGGAGATCTCAGCTAGGTTAATTGATCACCAATAAGATAGCTTAATATCTAGTGAAATTTTTAGCGATTGGATAGGTTGAGAGATCATTCAATTGAGCCCATTAAATTCAATTAGGGAAAATTAATTACACCTTGAGAGAAGTTGATTAATACATTCGGAAATCTTGAGTGAGATATAATTCGATTAATAAAATTAGAGGGAGACACGATAGGGAGAAAGTAATCTTTAGTCTTTAGATTCTTAAATTCCACTTTTCGGCGTTTGTGGTATTGTCCATTATTCGTTATCAATCTTTTAATTTTAATTTAATTATATAAATTATTTTCATTAAAAATAATTATTTTCTTAAACAAAATTTGATCTAGATATAGTTGTGTCAGGGTATCAGTCCTTGTAGGATCGATATCCACTTTTAAGCTACAAGTCCGTACACTTGTGATTTTTTAGCGTAAAATAAGTAGATCGTTTTTACTATTAACAAGTTTTTAGTGCCATTAGCCGGGATTGATTGTTTAGCATCTTGTTTGATTTAGATTACTTTGATTTAAGAGTTTTTGATACTTCTCCTTTTTTATTTGTAGGTGCATGAACAAAAGAATACACGAAGGTCGAAAGATGTTATAGGAAAATAATTTCCCGACAATAAAAAGCACGAAGGAGAAATAAAAATGGCGAAGCATCTAAATCTTTCAAATCAAGATATGGCTGAAGAAGGAGAGCAAGCAGAACTAGAGAGAACTCTGATGAATCTTAAGAGGCCAGGGTTTAGTCCTCAAGGAGTATCGAGGCCGGTAGTTTAGGAAAATAATTTCGAAATAAAGTCGACACTCATCAATATTTTGCAGAATAGTGTGTAGTTCTACAGGCTATCCAATAAGGATCTGAATGTTCACATCGTAAACTTTTTGGAGATCTACGATGCTTTTTGATTCAATAGAATGTCTGACGATGTGGTGAAGTTGAGGTTATTTTCTTTCATATTGAAAGATCGGGCTAAAGCGTGGTACAACTCGTTGAATTCTGGATAGGTTAAAACTTGGGAGCAGCTTGCCTAAGCCTTCCTTACCATGTATTTCCCATTGACAAAAACACAAGGAGATTATGAATTTCCACTAGAATGATGGAGAATCTATCTATGAAGTTTAGGAGAGATTTAAAAAACCACAGAGAAGTTGTCCCCATCATAACCTTCTAAGCGAGTTCCTACTTCAGACATTCTATAATGGAGTAAATGTAAGCAAGAGAGGAACCATCGACGTAACAATTGGAGTTTCACTAAAGAGGAAAACTATGGAAGCAGCTCATGATCTGATGGAGGAGTTAGCAAGCAAGCAATAGTTCTATGTGGTCAAGTGAGAGAAGCAGATAAGGACAAAACAAACAAAAAAAAGTATGATACCTATTGACTTGGTTACTGCCTTACGGGCTCAGATCACATATCTTACAAAGCAGCTCAACAATATGCAAGAAGCATCTAACTCAGTAGTTAAGGTGATGCAAGTATAATGTGAGCTATGTGGGGAGAACAACCATATCTTAACGAAGTGTTTTTTATTAGGAACTGGTGATACCGAACAAGTAAGTTATCTAAGCCAGCCATAGCTAATAACCCTTTTCTTGGAGTAATAACAATTCAGGTGGACAATGAAGACCATAAGGACCACTAGGATTTAAGTAAGAGCGGATTAGAGCGATGGATAGTAAGTTGGACAAGTTTAAGGAGATATTTAATTCCAAACTAGTAGCTCAAGAAAAAAGTCAGAAAAGGCTGTTTGCAAGCCAAGAGGAGATTCAACAGAGAATGGAGGCAAATTTTGACCAGATCGTGAAAAACCATGCCTCATTAATCCATAACTTGGAGGTTCAAGTCAACTTACTAATGTTTTATTCTCTCGAAGTGCAGGTAGCTTATCAAACAATATTGAGGACATTCCAAGTGAGCAACTCAAAACTATTGCACTTTGAAGTGGTAAGCAAATGGAAGAACCAAGTTTGAAAAAGGACGACTACGAAAAAGAGAAAAGTATGGAGATAGAAGAAGAAAAGGAAGAAGGCAAGCCATATGTACCACCACTACTGTACAAGCTTAAACTCCCATATCTGTAGAGGGTAAAACAACATCAGGTGGACACTTAGTTTTCCAAGTTTTTGGAGAAACTGAAGAAACTACAGATAAATTTTTCATTGGTGGAAGCTTTGGAGTGTATGCTCAAGTATGTGAAGTTTTTGAAGGATACCCTTACACACAATTGTATTTGGGAAGACAATCAGGCGGTAACGTTGACAGAAAATTACAGTTCCATAATCATAAGTTCGAAATTATAAGATCTAAGGAGCTTTACTATTCCATGTGTTATTGGTGATTTTGAATTTTCTAAATATTTATATGATATAGATGTAAGTATTAATCTGATGCCTTTTTCTATTTTCAAGAAATTGGGACTAAGAGAAGTCAAGCCAATGTCCATGTTGATTCAACTTACAAATCAATCCATAAAAAGGCCATTTGGAGTTGCGGAAGACATATTGATAAAAGTGGACAAATTTATAATTCCCATTGATTTTGTTATGTTGGATTTTGAAGCTAATAAGAATTGTCTATTAATTTTAGGTAGGCCCTTTATGAATGTTGGTAAGGCATTAGTTGATATGCATGAAGGGGAACTTGTTTTGATAATTAGTGATGAACAAGTTAAGTTTTATATGAAATTTTTTTTGAATAAATCGATGGATGGAAATGTGTGTATGAAAATTGATATTGTAGATGAGTGGGTGAAAGAGATTAAGGACGAAGTCAATGAAGTGAATGAAGTACAAAAAGATGAAAGTCTAAAGGAAGATAGTTTATGTGAGGAAGTTGAGTTAGAAAGATGGGAGAGAACTAATACACCTACACCACCTTCTACTGTTAAACCTCCCACTTTAGAGCTTAAACCTTTACCTTCCCATTTGAGATATACCTTTTTAGGGAAGAACCAAACTTTACCCATCATTATCTCTAATGAATTAGATTTTAAGCAAGAAGAGAAAGTGGTGGAGATCATCAGAAAAAGGAGAAGAGCTGTAGGGTGGCAAATTTCTAATATTAAGGGAATTAGCCCCAATGTTATGATGCATAGGATTAACCTAGAAGAAGGATGTAGAACGGTGAGAGAAAGATAGAGGAGGTTAAATCCAAATATGCAAGAGGTTGTGAAGAAGAAGGTTACGAAACTGTTGGATGCAGGGATTATTTACCCTATTTCGTATAGTGAGTGTGTGAGTCCAGTCCAGCATGTGCTAAAGAAGGGTAACATGATAGTGATAGAGCATGAGAAAGGGGAAAAGATTTATACTAGGGCTGTCACGAGATGGCGAGTGCACGTTGATTATAAGAAATTAAATTTGGCCACTGAGAAGGATCACTTCTTTTTACCTTTTATGGACCAAATGATTGAGAGAATGGCTGGTCATTCTTATTACTTTCTTGATGGATATTCAAGATACAATCAAATATTTATATACCCAGAAGATCAAGAGAAGACCACTTTCATATATCCGTATGGAACTTTTGCGTACCGGATGATGCCTTTTAGTTTATGTAATGAACTTGCTAAATTTCAAAGGTGTATGATGGTCACATTTGCAAAGATGAATGAAATCCTTATAAAGGTATTTATGGATGATTTTTCTATTTTTGGAGATTCTTTTGATCATTGTTTTCTTAACTTAGACAAAGTACTTCAAAGATGTGAGGAGTCTCATTTAGTTTTAAATTGGGTGAAATGTCATTTTATGGTATAAGAGGGAATTGTATTAGGCCATAAGATTTTGTACAGGGGATTGAAGTGGATTGCGCTAAACAGAAGTAATTGAAAAGTTACCACCTACCACCAACATTAAGGGTATCCGAGCTTTCCTTAATCATGTAGGATTTTACAAACTGTTCATTAAAGATTTTTCCCTTATTGCTAGACCCCTGACTTACCAATTGGTTAAAGATGTGCCTTTTGATTTTGACAATGATTGTTTATATTCTTTTAATAGGATGAAAAAGGCACTCATAACAGCACCAATTTTGACATCGCCAGATTGGTCTCTCCCTTTTAAGATTATGTATGATGTAAGTGACCATAGGGTAGGTTGTGTACTTGGCCAGCGAAAGGAGAAGAGATTGCATGCCATCTATTACGCAAGCAATATGTTGATAGGAGCACAACTGAATTACACAAATACTGAGCAAGAACTTCTTACGGTGGTATTTGCCTGTGAAAAATTTTGTTCCTATTTGTTAGGCTCATAAGTTGTTGTGTTTACAGACCATGCAGCATTACGATACCTTTTTGCTAAGAAGGATTCTAAGGCTAGGCTAATTAGATGGGTACTTGTACTCCAAGAGTTCAATGTTGAAATCAAAGACAAGAATGGACTAGAAAACGTCGTAGCGGATCATTTGTCGAGATTTGAAGGAGGACATTATAAAGAGGAAGAGGAAACATTTCCTAACGAAACGTTAATGATGGTAGATAACCTTTTCCTTCCTTGGTTTGTAGATATTGCAAATTACCTTTCAGGTGGTATTCTTCTATCTAATTTGTCATATCAATAAAGGAAGCGTTTTCTATGTCAATGCTTTTGTTATATTTAGGATGAACCTGTACTGTATAAGTTCAGCGCTGATAGGTTAATTCGTAAGTGTGTCACTGAAGATGAAATGCTCGAAATCTTAACATAATTTCATAACTTATTGTATGCAAGGCGTTATAGAGCTGACAAGGTTGCTGCATGAATCTTGAAGTGTGGATTCTATTAGCTGACCCTATGTAAGGATGCTCGTGATTTTGTGCTCAAGTGTGATAGATGACAAAGAGTGGGCAACATATCAAAGAGAGATGAAATGCCCTTTCTAACATAATAGAAGTAGGGATATTTAATGTGTGGGGCCTAGACTTCATGGGACCATTCCCACCCTCTGACAGTAACACCTATATATTAGTTGGAGTTAATTATGTTTCCAAATGGGTTAAAGTAGCCACCACTCTAACCAACTATGGCAAGGTGTTCAAAAGTTTATTAAGAAGATTTTTATTAGATTTGAGGTACCTAAAGCATTTATAAGTGATGGAGGGAGTCATTTTTGCAACATACCATTTGAGAACCTTCTGAGAAGATATAATGTTCATCATAGAGTGGATACCCCGTACCATCCCCAAACTAGTGGCCAAACGGAGGTGGTGAATGGAGAGCTTAAAAAAGATTTTGGACAAGGCAGTAAGCATTTCAAGAAAAGATTGGGCATTGAAGTTGGATGACGCACTGTGGTCTTATAGAACAACTTTCAAAAGTCCCATAGGAATAACACCATATCAACTTATGTATAGCAAAGCGTGCCATTTATCATTAGAGTTGGAGCATAAAGCTTATTGGGCAATCAAGAAATTGAATATGAATTGGAAGCTGACCAGAGAAAAGAGGTTATTACACTTAAATGAGTTGGATGAGTTGAGATATGATATCTATGAAAATGCCAAGTTATACAAGGAGAGGGCTAGGAAGTGGCATGATGGCCACATCAAGGAGAAAGAATTTAATAGTGGAGATTTAGTACTTTTGTTCAATTCAAAACTTCGGCTATTTCCTAGAAAGATCAAGTCAAGATGGAGTGGAACCTTCAAAATTCTTCAAATGTTTCCCCATGGAGCATTGGAATTGGAAAATGATAAGGGAGAAACATTTAAGGTCAATGGGCATCATTGCAGTTCATATTATAGAGGGACATATCTGCAAGAAAGGAACGTTATCTCTTTCCTTTCTTCCATTCTTTCATGAATGAATGAAGAACGGTCAAGCTAATGACCTTAACTTAGCATTTTTACTTTTATTTTGATCGCCTTTGTCTATTCAATTGTTTGATTTCTTCAATTAAGATCCTATTTGAATTGAGTTTGATTGATATCAATTTGTTTGTTGTTTGAATTTCAATTTGTTTCCTTCTCAAATTTCTTATTAATGTTATTTATCTTAATGTGTTTATAGTTTTTAGGATTATGGGAAATATATGTAAGGTTGGAAGGAGGTTTAGAAGTGGAAGAATCATCAATTCGTGGGAATTGAAGTGATTCCCACAATCGTGGGAAACCTCTCTAGAAAGTTTCTAGTAAGAAAACCAATGTTTGTGGGAATTATGGTGATTCCCACAATCGTAGGAAACCTCTCTAAAAAGTTTATAAAGAGAAAACCCATGATCGTGGGAATTGTGGTGATTCCCACGATCGTGGGAAATCTCTTCAGAAAGTTTCTAGAGAAAACCCATAATCGTGGGAATTGTGGGAATTCCCACGAACAATTCCCACGATTGTGAGAATTCCATCAAGGAGGGAAATTTAAACTTCCTTCCCCTTTTCTTCTTTCACCCACTCTTCAAATTTTCACTCTCTCTCTATAACATATGAAATACTCCTCCCACTCTCTAAAACTCTTCATTTTTCCTCTATATTGTTGGTATTTTCTTCATCTCTTTTCATTAATCTTACTTTCCTTCATGTTTTCATGCATTAATCATTTCAAAACATAAGGATTTAGGTAAGATTTTGCTTTCTCTCTCTCTAAAATACGAATTTCGCTCTCTTTCTCTCATTTTTGTAGGTTTTCTTCTTGCAACGGCACCACCAAGGAAGATGATGGCTAGGAAACCGATTGAGGAACTCCTCCATCTAATTTAGCCATAGCTTATTCGACTCCATTCTCAATTTAGTTGGAAGAAGAAGGTATGTGTTTCCGAGACCTTAGAGCTAGAGCAATAGTCACTCCTCGATATTTTGATTTTGAAGTGTTAGAAATATAGAAGTGAGGAGAACAATTTAGCAACTTGCTATAAACATAGGTTAGAATAGGTTTGTTCCGTGTGACGTACCTATTTGCGCTACTATAACTTTAGAGTTTTTCAATTTTTTTTCAATTTAGTCTAATATAACCCTAAATTATATTTTTTTGGTTCAGGTTAGCCAACAATATTTTTAAACTTGATTATCATGTCTTGCGTGAGATTTTCAATTTGTCAAATACAAAAATTTTAGATGGTCACGCTGATTTTGATATCAATTCTTATTGGCAAACTTTAACTGGTGAAGAACATTTCATCTCATGCAATGAACCAAATTCTTTAATCCTTAGTACTAAACATTTACTTTTACACAAATGTATGTGTTTGACTGCGTTTAACAAAACTAAAATCAATAAATGCTAGGCCAAAGAACTTTTCTTTTGATGGTGCATGGATTGGAAAATAAACTCAATATGCCCTATAGAATTTTTAGATCCATAGTGAGTGTTGTGAATAAGAAGAATTCTTGCTTTGGGATGATTCATACTGCTTTTGTTTTGACTTTGTTTTATAACGTTAATTTGGAAATTTTGGTTACAACACCACACGATATGTTTGACATATCGCATTTTAGGTGCTCCGAGATTGTGGAGTCTCATTCTATGGAACTCCACAATCTTCTGATGCGTGCTACAACGAGAAATAGGAGGGGCCAAAATACAATCGTTTCCCAACCTTCCATCTCCTGAATAGTCCCGGAGCCAGAGGAAGAAGCAACAGAGGCAAAACCAAGTGCACCAACAAGGGTTGACCTATTTCAACAAATCCTCGACCAGATGGCCTCCAACTAACATCACATGACATGCTAACTTGATAAGCTCGACACCCAAATGCGGCAAGTCCATAAGGAGCAACGCAACTTGAAGAAGAGGTTCCTCAACTTCTGCTAAAGGAACAACTTTGAAGCTCCTTCGCCTACACCATCACCTCCATCATCTCCATAAGCCATTTCTTACCTTAAACTTTTATTTTTTGTTATTTCTTTTGTTTGGTTTAATATCATTTGTATGTGTTATGTCTTTTGTTGGTTTGATTTCTTTTATTTGGTTTTATGTCATTTGCCTAGTTCATTTTCTTTTGTTTGGTTTGATTTCATTTTTCTTTTGTTTGGTTTAATGTCATTTATTTGTGTCATTTTCTTTTATTTGGTTTGATGTCATTTTCCCTCATTTGGTGGTTGATTTGTCATATTGAGGACAATGTGATCTTTAAGTGTGGGGAGATGATATCGACTTTCTCAATTGCATGTGTGCATTGTGTTGAATAGGATGCATGTTTAAGAACATCATATGCTTTATGTCAGCAATAGTGTTTTGTGTCAACAATGGAACTACATTTGAATCATTTTGATGAATATTGCCATGAAATTCTGTTATGCTAGCTGGAATTAGATTGAATGCATTCTTGAATTCAGATTTGGCTACTCGAGTAGAAAGTGAACCATATAGAGTAATGAAAAGTAGTTGGTTACATATGCTTATTCATAAATTGACATTTGAGCAATGAGGTAATGTAGACATGCATAATAAGTTTTCATTGGAGCCAAAGTGAGGATTGAGCCATAAGACTCATCTGTAGTTGTCTCATGTCTTTGTTGAGTGACACTTCCTTAGGTCGTTACCTTCAGAACTTGCTTTGAATCTGTTTGAGTCAACTAGATGCATGATTAATGGAGATGATTAAGGCCCTTTTGTGTTAACCTTTGGCTTAAATGACCCACCTTTGATTATTCCTTGCTACTTCCATTGAGCCTTAACCTTTTGCTTCTTGAAAACACCTAAGATTTCTCAAACCTTAAACCCTATCAACCTACCCTTTCACAAGCTGAGTAAAGTATTAAGTAATACATTAGTTGGAATTGTGTGAAAATTTTTATTTATCCCGTTTTATCTACTTTTTACTTTATGAATGCTTGTGTTTAACCTCTTTCCCTTTTTTACCCACCTTAACCCATACCACATTACAACCCTAAACAAGTCCTTTTGATCTATTTATGCATACAATCATTGTAGAGGAGAATTGTTGTAATAGCAAGCCTATGGTAGTATAGTTTCCTATATGAAGTTTGAACAAAATGCTAACCATTAAACACTTGAGAAAAATGAATGAAAATCATGAGAAATATTCATTCTTGCTTATATACTTATCTTTGAGTGATGATGCCAATTGTTGAGTTTATTTAAATATACTAATGAAAAAGTAGTCATGATATATGTATTAGCTTAATATTTGAGTTGGTTGAAATTTAAGGATTGTATGCTTTGATCTTTGTGAAAATGAAGTGATAGAATTGATTGGTTGTATTTATTTTGGTTGAGGATAAGCAAAGATTTAAGTGTGGGGATATTGATAGGCATGCATTAGTCTATGTTTTCCTATGTAATTAGCATATGCTTCTTGCATAATTGTTGATTATTGTTAGAGTTTAGGACTCATTTTGTATGATTTTATTTAGTTTGATTTCCTTTATTGTTCTTTTATGTTTGTGTCAATCTAGGGTAAGAATTAACTATTTTTATATAGGAATGAAGATGGAGCAACTTGGAGATTGAGCTAGAGATCAAAAAGGAGAAGAGAATAGGAGTATTTCTGTTACCAATTCCTATGATCGTAGGAATTATAATCTGAGACCTTATGCAAAGCTTCACTAAACTTAGGGTTTTTGGACTATAAAAGCATAGTTAAGCCTCCAAGGTTAAGAATGACGACACCCCTCTGTGGAAAAGGGCTTTCTTGAGTGAAGAATACATATTTAGAGTCTTGAGGAAGGATTAAAGTCAAGGATTATCATCAAAATTGGGGAAAATAGCTCATCAACATCAAGAATTCCAATTTTTGGTAAAAAAGAGAAGGAGTCTTTTTATTCTATTTTTTGTCTATTTGATCACTTCTACTCTTTGTAAAATGAGTTATTGGAGTGTTGATGATGCTATAGATGTTGGACCCTGATTTTTAAGTGGAATTTAGAAATAATAAGTAAAAAGAAATGAGTGTTATTATGTATATGTTTAGGTGTAAATGTATTTATACTTAAAGGAAAGTGATGAGAAAAAAATTGATGGATTTTGATAATTTTGGGAGTTGAATAGATTTGTATGGTTATGAAAGATAAAGTGACTTAGTAGATTGAAATGGAAGTTGAGAATCAAGAAATAAAGAGAAAAAGTGAGAAAAATTGAAGAATTAAGAAAAGTTTGACTTTTTGGTCATGGAGAGTTGACTTTTTGATTTAGGTTGAATTTGAGAAAGTGATCTTTTTGATTTAGGTTGAATTTGAGAAAGTGATCTTTATGAAACTTGTAGCTTATGTTAAAAGCTTTCTGTCTCCATAAAGTTTGATATTTTTCGATATCGGCAGTAAAGGATATAGTTAGTCAAAGTTAAGGTTATTTTACTTTGACTTTGAAAATGTTCTTAAGTGTGGAAATTACACATGCTGTGCTTTGAAGTAAATCGCCGGATTGATATGGTTTGAATTGGAATAAATGGTCTGCATGAAAGTCATAAAAGATTCTCCGAGTTTTTTTTTAATGATGTATCATCTGTTATTTGGGGATGTGAGAATAGAAAGATATGAAATTGTAAAATTTGGATGTGCTTTAGGATGACACAAGTTTAGCAGAATCTTTGACTGAAAAGTTGACCTAGTTATAGGTTGAATCTGTGACTAAGTTCTTCATAAAAGTTGTAGATTATGTTCTTATCTTTCCATTGCTATGAAATATGCAATTTTTGGATCATGGAATGTGAAGTTATGATTTTTGCAAGTTGCTGTTACTGTTTTAGCATGATTATTAGAGGACAGAATCTTTGATTGGAAATTTGAGTTCCTTAGAGGCCAAATTGATCTTTCTGTCCTCCATGAAAGTTGTAGGGCATGGTCTAATATTTCTATTGATATATAGATTGTAATTTTTGGGTTACGGGATTGGAAGTTGTGTTGATTGAAGTGAGGTGTGAAAGTAGAAAATGTGGTAAAAAGTGTGATCTGAAATTTTGGGGGAATAATTCGTACTGATTTAGGCAGAATTGGGTTTAGTGGTCTAAAGGAAAGTTGTAGATAATCTTTCTATCGGAGTCAAAAGATATGAGCATTACAAGTTATAAGGTTATATTGTCCCGGATACTGTTCATCGCCCGGGTACTGTTCACACATTTCGTCTGGTCTACTGTTTATCGCCCGGGTACTGTTCATCATCTAAGTTACTGCTCACGCATTTTCGTCTGGTTTACTATTCATCTCCTGGGCACTGTTCATCATCTAAGTTACTGTTCACACATTTCGTCTAGTCTACTGTTCATCGTCTTAGTTACTGTTCACAATTTTCGTCTAAGTTACTGTTCATCACCTTAGTGATAATGTCATCTTCTGTCCTATTTTTGGTCCTCTTAGAGGCCGAATCTTGCTGTGAGTTCTTCATGAAAGTTGTAGATCTT
>JAOSBN010000178.1:14488985-14503663 GCA_027563595.1 Erythroxylum suave | reverse complement strand
CAAAAGAAGAGAGTTTTACAAAGCTTTAATGGGCATTTCAAGACCCAAATACATCATTGGTCTCATAATCCAAAAATACAAAATATATAAATGATTGATACTTGAAATGCAGCTAAAGCCTTAAATATCTATACACTAACTTAAAAACAAAAATATGCAAACTCGGAGTGATGCCTTGACTCTCGATCACTCAATCTCTTGCTCGGCACATGGAGATGGGGAGGAATAGGGGGTAAGCTAGAAGCTCGTGGATAACAAGTTTGTAGTGGAGAAACAAGCAAAATCATTGAAAATATCCATTTCCACAGTAAAAAACTTTGCAACCATAAAATATGTATTTCCCAAATTCTTAAGCTTTTCAAACACATCATAAACAACATAAGACATTTATTTCTCAAATTCTAAAATTTTTCAAACCATTCATACACAACATAAGACATGCATTTATCAAACTTGTCAACAAATCATAAACAACTTAAGCACTCATAATGGTTTGGGTAGTCTATATATATGAGGGAGTTCTTACGAATCTCCGGTAAACATGAGGGAGTTATTACGAATCTCCAGTAAGCATAAGGGAGTTCGTGAAGGAGCTCCATGCCACTAGCAAGCAGGCGGGAGAAGCCTTTAACATGGTCATCGTGCACGTCACATAACATGATGGACCACCACAAACCCACACAAGCATGAATGTCATATTTATAACATCTTGTACATTTCAGAATCATGATTTCCATAAGCACGATATTTTTCAAATACAATTTCCATCATCATTTCATAAATCATCATCAAGATTCATGTACCAAACATATAGCAAATACTTCAATCATTTAAGAAACAATAAATCAATATTTATAAAGCAATTGAAAGTCATTCAAATCTATTAATTAGGAAAAATTCTCATAGCTTGTTCACTCAACTATAAACAAGTAACCCACCTGAATTCCTTTCTTAGAATCTTTCTTTAAAATGCCTCTCCTCTTGATCCTCTTGCCTTACTTGATTCCCTTTAACATAGGCGAAAATTCCAATTTAATAGGAATACCAATTGAGAATCCAAAAAGTATATTCACTAAAATTGATTCTAGAATACTTAAACGCATGCATTTCTTAAGCTTCATGAACCCAAACCCTCCCAAAAATCCAAAGGATTAAAATTGGGCTTACCTTGAATCTTCACCAAACAAAGAGACGTTTGGCTCAAATGGGAACTCTTCTCTTCCTCTTTCTTTTTCTCTTCTTGAACACCCTCAAAATCACTCTTAAAAGCTAATAAAAGATGGAACCCTAACCTTTCTTCTTCTTTTTCTCTCTAATGGCTGACTCTCTCTCCTTTTTTTCTCTTTTTCATGTTTTTCTCTCCTTCTTTCCTTCTAATTTACAAGATTCAACCAAAATTGCCCTCAATACATTCTTAAAGCATTAATTTCACTAACTAGTGAAATAAAATCCTACTAATATTAAAATAAATAATTAAACTCCAATAATAATTCTATCATGACCTTATAATTCATTCTAAGGCAAAAATTCAAATTCCATGCTTATTCTATAAAATATCATGCTTAATTCAACGAAAAAAATTTGGAGGCCAACACTAATGGTCCACATCAAAGCTACTCTCAACACAAAATTTTGATTCATAGACACATTATATGTCTCAATACTAAACTCCCAAAGATGTTGCAATTCAAATATCAATGGTCGTAAGAATACATGTCATCTCCTTAATACAACATACATCCTAATTTGCAAAAATCAATCTTTTCAATAGGTAAACCAAGATCCCTAATAAGTTTCTTCATATTATAAAAACTATCAACTATTGTATGATCAGGATGCAACGATTCATTATACCATCCAATAATTTTATCAAAACTACGATCAGAAATATGCCCTTCAGACTTTATGATCAATATTTGAGCAATTGAGGACAACTGAGTCATTGTCTCATAATTTGTCCATAGTTCTTGGTTAGTTGAGTAGTAAGTCAAAAAACTGTTTTGAATGTGGGTTTGGTTCTTCAAGATTCTCTATATTTTTCTGAAAGGTATAACCAGTTGCAACATAAACCATTTATATGTAAGGATTTTCATTTGCATCCATATTATTTGTTCCAAATCCAATCCCCCCTTTAAACTCATTTAAATTCACTGACAATTGTGCTTTATTAGCCCTTGAGGTATTACAAATCAATGGTTCCCTATGTCGTGTCCACTCAAAATAATTTGGGACAAACCCTTTTCTCAACAAATGCCCATTCACTTCATCAATAGGAAGGACAAGAATGTATCTGCACTTTTTACATAGACATCTGATCTTTAGGCCATCCATATATGCAGGTTGAGAACATGCATAATGAATAAAAGCTTCAACTCCCTTAACAAACTCAGGATTAATGAAACCATTAGGTGTTAATCGTCTATATATCCAAGATCTATCAACATTACTTATTTCTACAAAACTATTAATTTGAAACAGTGATTCCATAGTTAGTATCCTTCATATTTCCCAAAGTTTACAGAACATCTAAACTTTACACAACATCCTCTAAGTATTAACAAATTGAATAAATCACCTAAATTTGATTTCAAAACTATGGCACATGGCATTATTTACACCTGTGAATTAAGAAAACAAATTCTCACTGTGACTCCTACGCTCGTGAAATTTTTCACCGATAAGCCTTACGGGAGCTGCATCACAGGTTTCCAACCTATATGTCATCCTGGGGGTTTATTATGGAAAGCAATTATCTTGTCTACAAAATTTATTAATTCCTTGTGTTAATACTAAGTTTACATTAATCATATCAAAGTTTAAGTATTAACCGATTGAATTAATCACCTACAATTGATTTCAAAAATATGATACGTGACATTATTTACACCTATGAATCAAGAAAACAAGTTCTCACTGTGACTCTTACACTCATGGAATTTTTCACCGATAAGCCTCATGGGAGCTGCATCACTAGTTTCTAACCTATATACCGTTCTAGGGGTTTATTATGAAAAGTAATTATCTTGTCTATGAAACATATTAATTCCTTGTGTTAATACTAAGCTTGTATTAATCGCATTAAAGTTGAAGTATTAACCAATCGAATTAATCACCTACAATTGATTTCAAAACTATAGTATATGGCATTGCTTACACTAGTAAATTAAGAAAACAAGTTCTCGTTGTGACTCCTAAGCTCATGGAATTTTTCACTGATAAGTCTCACGAGAGCTGCATCAGGGGTTTCCAACCTATATACCGACTTAGGGGTTTATTAATGCCTCAAATCATCCATAACATCTTAAACTAATTCCACATACAGTAAATACTTAGACTATTAAAGAAGAACATAAAAACTCATCAATGATTATAAGAATATTCTCGGCAACAACAAAAAATCCCAACTTACTTTGTATTCATACAAAATCGAAAGGTATCATAATCGTATTATTAAAGCAATACATGTGGTAAATATTAGTTAGATGACTAACCTTGAAGGATGGACAACTTTAGAATATAACAAAGAATGATGAGCGACGCTCTCCAACACAATATAAGGCCTGCAAAAAAGAATATGAAATATTTAATATAATACACATGTTCTATTACAACATCATAAACTAATATAGTCCATCATGCTATAGGCGTAAGATTGTCAGACCCCGTTTTCGGAGCCTGACTATCGCATTTCAGATACCAAACATTTTACACAACCGCTTGAATTCACAACTATCCCCTTTTTGGCTCATCTCCATTCAACCTAAATATGTCAAAGGATAGCGTTGGTGAGTCCACAATTTGCATGTGTCCATGCTTTGGGCAATTAGCGTAACTTCCTAACTTCTTCTTCTGTGTTTGGCCCATCGTCTGTAAGTGGCCCATCGTTTGGGTTTGACTAACTTATCGTCTATCTTTGACTTCTTATCATCTGGGTTTGACCTCCTATCTTCTGTGTTTTATCGTCTATCTTTGACTTCTTATCTTCTGTGTTTTATCATCTGTCTTTGACTTTTTATCGTGTGGTTTGACCTCCTATCGTATGTGTTTTATCATCTGCCTTTCGCCTATCGTCTGTCTTTTATATATCTTGCATCTACCTTTCCTTGCGCCTGCCTTTCTATCGTCTGCCTTTCTTTGCGTTTATGTTGTGACGTCATCACAGATGAATTCTTTCGTCTGTGTTTTCCTTTGCTTCTGTCTTTCTTTGCGTCTGTGTGTGACATCATCATATACGATAGTCTTCCTCTATATTTTCCTTTGCATCTTTGTGTGACGTCATCACAGACGATACTCTTCTTCTATATTTCCCTTTGCATCTGTGTGTGACGTCATCACAGATGATACTATTCTCCTATGTTTCCCTTTGTGTCTGTGTGTGACATCATCACAGATGATACTCTTCTTTTATATTTTCCTTTGCGTCAGAACACAATCTCTCCAATTTAACATGCTATCCTAATACTAACAACATTGGCAATTTCAACAGAGAAGAACATGCACATATACGTTTCATTAAACCAAATCTTTAAAATAACGGAATCATGTGTAGAAAGGAATCCTATCTCACTTTCTCATTTTTAAGCACAGTCAGAGTTTGTTACATTTCAACATACACGTCAACTTGATATAAAATACAAAAGATGCTCATGTTTGACATGCTTATAAAGCTATCCAAAGTCACTAACTTAGTACAAAATATTCCTAGCTATCTTGGAGTTCCGAATGCCTTGCAAGGATCACTGATCTTCTTGATTTGCACTTGAGGAGGGAAAATTGGGGGTTGAGCTACATAGCTCAGTGGCTAAAATACTTATAGCCATTAGCAATGAGCCACACCATCACACATATATATGTACATATATACACATCCATATTGGCATACGAAGCACAATTCAATCATCACCACATAGGACATATTCGATGTAACTTAACATCACAGCACAACTTAACATGTCAAAATGCAAATGCACAAACAATTGGCTCGAGGGTTCCGTGAACAAAATAGAGAAACCAAAGTTTACTCTGTGAACAAAACGAGTCCATTTTTTAGATCTCGTAGGCCATAAGTAGGCAGTCGGGAGAAGGCTTTACGTTGACGTGCACATGACTACGAAACGGTTCCACTCTCGCCCAATCACAATCAATTGATGCTCAATTTAATCAATCAAAATTTGCATTCTCGTGCTTCTTCAATTTATCATTTTTCTTATATTTCATGTTTTTTCTTCTTTTCATTCAATTCCAATTGTTATAACCTTTTTCAAGGTATAACATAATCACAATGCATCATGCAATTTCAAATATTCACAATTATTACAATTTTAAACATAACAATTCTATGCAAAACACATACACACATAGGCAAGGATTTGCCCAATTACACAATAACCATAAATATTTTACCCATCTAAGACGCTTGACAATCCAAGTTCGCTGTTTTCTTTCCTCTTCTTCTTGGATCGGCCTGTTTGATTTCCTATAACAAACCAAGTTCTCATTCAATAGAGATTCAATTTGAGAACCCATAGCACCAAAAGTATGAAATTGACTCTAGAATACTTAAACTCATACATTTCCCAAGCTCTTTGAACCAAAAGACGGTATTTGGGGGATAAGCATCGGCTAACTCTATGCCAGCAGCCGCTGTAATACAGAGGATGCAAGTGTTATCCGGAATGATTGGGCGTAAAGCATCTGTAGGTGGTTTTTTAAGTCCGCCGTCAAATCCCAGGGCTCAACCCTGGACAGGCGGTGGAAACTACCAAGCTGGAGTATGGTAGAGGCAAAGGGAATTTCCGGTGGAGCGGTGAAATATGTAGAGATCGTAAAGAACACCAATGGCGAAAGCACTCTGCTGGGCCGACACTGACACTGCCTTCAAAACTCTAAGAGATTTAAAAATCGACTTACCTTGAATCTTCACCAACTAGTGAGATTCTTGGCTCTAAAGAAAGCTCTTCCCTTCCTCTTTCTTTTTCCCTTCTTGAGTAACCTCAAATTCTCTCTTTAAGGCTAAGAAAAATCGTGACCTAGTTCAAAGTTCTATTCTTTTAAACTTCACCGAAACCTCTCTTCTTCTTTCTCTCCTTCCTTTTTGATTATCTCTCCTTCTTTTCCTTCATTCACGTTTTTAGTCTTCTTATTTACAAGACAATCTTTTCCTCTTCTCATTCTACCCTTAATGGGTGAGGAAAGTCCACCTTACCCTTCCTTTAATGCCTTAGTGCTTCTATCCTTAAGTAATCTTCCAAAAATGCCCTTAAGTACCTTACAACATCAACACTTTAATTCCATTAATCCCTGAATTAAATCCTCCTAAACTTGACATAATAATTAACTCGAATTAAAATGATTTATCTAACAATACCACCAAATTTATTCAAATCATGCTTACTAACATAATGGAAAAATTTCGGGGCCCAACAAAGATCATGAACAAACTTTTATCGTCCTATTTAATCCTTTTACTAGAATAATATTGAAGGAGACATTTGCAAAATGACATTTAAATTTTTAGTTTTAGAGGCTTATAGAATGATTACAAATTTGAGTAACTATACATATAGTTAAGTGATGCCTTCTAGTTTACTTTGACATGCATAACTAAAGATAGGTAATAATCCTTCTTGTAGGCTTAGTAATAAGTTTCAAACAATTAAATAATCATTTTAGGACACATTGTTTTGAGCAACAAATGTGGCTATATGATTTAGTCCTTATTTGAAGTCACACAAAGGTTAGGAGACATAATTTGCAAAAAGATTCAACTTTGAGATCATATAAATACCCAATGTTAGCATATCTATTATAGCCATCACTTTACAGAAGGGGCTAAAGAAACACTATACACTATAGAGATCCCTTCAAATGAACACAGCTCAAAACTTTGAGGAGGTTAAAGTAAGGTGCCAAAATACATAGTCTTTAAAGAGGCACAATTTATCCCTGAAGTGACTATCAAAAAGTAGACTACATCATAAACAAATAAAGTCTTAAACATTATGTAAGAAAATAAGTCCAAATTATGCAAACTAATGATCATCATCAAGATTAAAACATATAAACTTGAGTGATTAGATAAGTTTAAAGCCTAACGAAATGGAATATTCAACATAACATACTTTAGTATTCTTAAAATTGTAAGCATCATATTTTATAGATATTTTAGTTTTAGGTCTGCTCAGTCTATTTGGCCTTGCAATATACAAAAATCTAGCAAAATATTATATGATTATTGATCAACCATGAATCAGTTTAGAAAACAAACCAATACTATAATTACAAACTGTATTATCCAAATAACCAATAGGGTAATTTTATGTCATATAAAAAAATTAAAGCTTCTTAATAAATTGAAACAAAATCAATAACTATTGAATTAACAAAGAATGACCTCTCAAACTAAAGTACTACTAAACATAGGCAAGAGTATTTAGTCTTTTGTATTTTCTATTGAATTCCTCATTTTAATGCCAAGTCTAAATTTTTCAATCATATTTAGAAATACGAAAAGAGTACCAAATTGGTGATATTAATGTACTACGAAAATCTTCACTCTACCATTATGATAATCAAACATAGAAATAACATCAAGAAAAGAAGAAATATAATTATAGGAGCAGTATCACACACTAACATTTCACAAAATAAGGAAAAAAGAAAATTTAATTGTAAATTTGAGCACAAAACCAACAAAAAGGAAAACAAAGTAAAATAAAGGACAAATGAAATAGATCTTAAAATCACTTGTTCTGTAAGAGGTATGAGGATTCTTCTAGATTTAATAAATCCATGGAAATAAATCCCTCTTATCGAAAAAAAAAAAGAATCCCTATATTTAATCAAAACCTAGATCATCTAACTTTATTGCTTACAAAAACACAAATAAAGAGAGTGAAATTACTAGAGCGACCAAGAGATTCATTCTGTAAGAGGGAAGCAATAGAGTCGCACTGCAACAAAATAACAAATTGGAAAACTAGGTTCTCTCCTTTTTTTTAATTTAAAATATCAGTGATGAAAAATACTTTTGTCATACGTGAACATCTAATTATAAGTGTAACATCTAATTCATTCATTATATATCTAAAATGTCATATTTAAAATCATGTAAGAAAATAATACAATATTCCTAATTTGAATATCAAAATATAAACAAAATTATTCTCAAGTTTAGCTATATCCTAATGTCAAATAAGCATAGGTTAAACTTTAATATCTATAGATGTGCTTTAAACCTTAATCAAATTCCAATATTGAAACTATAATCAAATATCCAAATTCAAACCCTAATCAAAATCTCGTAATTAAAACCTTAATCAAATTCAGTCCCTAAAAACCCAAAACATTAATAATCCTTAAATTAAAAGGCCTTTTTCAAACCTTTAATGAAAACTTAAAGTTTTTATCAGGCAATTTCACTTGTCAAATTGCCCTTTAAGAACAATCAACAAGATGACAACCAGGTCAAATTCATCTCAGACAAGAAAAAGCTTAAGTCAGCAAGTCATGCAAAACTTAACAAATGGAGAAACATAATCGTAAACTTACACAAATGGATAAGCTGCAAACAGATGATGGTGACGGCGACGACGGCGATGAGGAGAGGAGATGCAGACATGCAATTACGGATGGCGACGCGAGGAAGGAGAAAAAATAGAGAAGGAACATATAAGAAAACGAGGGGGAAGGTTTGGCCCCTAACCGAAACAAATCACCGACAAAACACATTATCGTTAGTAAAAAACTGAAAATTTGCCAATGGATACTATATCTATCAGTAAAATTCCAACACTATTTAATTACGGGAAGCATTCCCACTTAATTTACCAACAGGTTTGGCATTTTCGTCAAAAAATTTGCGCGAATGTTTTCCCTCTACCGTTACCGAGGACAATTTTATCCATCGCAAAATGAAATTTTTCACAACATTTTTATCGATAAATATTGATTTTTCATCTGTAATTAGCTATGATATTAGGTCTGTCGATAATTGCCTGTCACTAATGTATGGTTTTCTTGTTGTGACATGAAAGCCCCTAATCACTTGTTGCAATCCACATATAAAAGAAACATATTAGATGTCCACGATTGTGGAATTTATTGGTAGAAATTTTCTACCTTCGTTAGGCATTCCCACGATCATGGACTTATTCCCATGATTCCCACGATCGTGGTATGCTTCCTTCTAAAAAATCCCAACCATTTTCTCCAATTTTCCAGCCCTTTCAACTTCTACAAGTAACACTTATCATCTCTTACGCTTAGTTTATCTTTTGTACCTTAATTCATCACCTTTTCCCCTTCATTCTAACTTCTAATTCAACTCAATATCATCCACACACAAATCAAAATCCATAATTGATCATTAACACCAAAAGCGGAACATATTCATATAAACATTCATCATTAATTTTCTGCAAATGTTCAACTTCATTTTCACCTTCATTTCATCTTTAACTTATCATTCTAATTTACCTCATTTCAAGATACCACCTTACCTCCTTTCTTTAGCTCTAAACTCATCTAGTTCATCTTTAAAATAATCAAAGAGATACACATTATATACCAAGAAAACAAAATACGAACATCCATTTACAAATCAATTTTCTGTACTTCTTTCTACACCATTTTAATGCTCTTTCAATTTCAAACTCATCTCTACAACAACTTATGAAATTTTGATCATCGTACATGTAAAAGCAAGACATCAATGTATTCATTTCTTTACCCAAGTTCCAACATATATATAACATCATCTTATGATCATATAACCTCTATCATTATACATGTTTCATTCAACAAATTAAGAAGAGTAATGCTTTATACTTACTTGTTTACTCCAAGATCTTCCAACCACACTTAACCCTAACTTCTCAAGCATCATTCGTTCATCACCATTCAAAGGTGGCAGCGTTAGATCTTTTCATGACAATAAAGAAGATAAGGAAATGGGAGTAGCAAATGAAAGGTGAGAATAAAACACAAGATCATGGGGTGAGATGAGTATCATGAATCAAGAAGAAGAAGAATGAAGAAGATGAATAAAGTTAAGAGCAAAAATAAAGTGAAAGACAAGTTAAAAAATGAAAATGTTCTTTCACCTGTGAGAAGTACCATGGGGATGGATGCATGGCTTGGCAAGTGATGCTTGTTACTTGCCACATGTTCACTTCCTATGGTCTAACTTGGTTCTATTATTTAACTAGTCAATTTGTATCAAATTTCTAATCCAATTATCTCCCAATTTTTAATGAAATTTGTCATTAAATCCTAATATCACATATCAGTTATTTCTACTACCATTTGACACTTAATTCTACTACTATTTATCAATTTTCCTATCACTTGGCATTTTTCTAGTCCCAAAATACTCATAAATTTCAGACATCTCCTAAATTTTAACCAAAAAATTTTATAAATCAATACTTATACACGCCAAATCAATTTTCAAGAGATATTATCCACAATTCACCATATAATCACATTTATAAATCAATTATACTTGGTAAATGTCAAATGAGTGTATAAATAATCATTGTAATGTGTGCAATTTTCAACAATCACATGTGTGTATGCTAATATTATGCATGAACATGAAATGCATTTTTCTAATCTCTCATTGATGTCTCTGATGTACAGTATTCTAAGGTTCTACCTTTAATATAGAAACGGGATGTTACATATTAGATTAAACATTTTTTTTACATTACTTCCTAAGTATTAGTATCCATTTATGTCGTAATACTTTGTTAAAGGTTCTGACCTTATACTTTAACATAAGTGAACACGGTTAAGTTAGTTTTTTTTGTTACTGATACAACTCAAAAGGAATGTTAATAAGGAAGAAGGTCCTTTATGCCAACTATGAGATTTATTATGGAAAAAAAATTAAAGTTACATATGTTGCAAAATTTAAGAATTTTCTTAAATGTACGTGGTTAAGGAGCTTGACAGGTAATCATAAACTGAGAAGGAGATAAGTGTAAGAAGTAATACTAACTTAGATACAAAAATTTCATAAAAACAACTAATCGTGCTTTAATGGAGTGTTTAAAAGATAGAGGAACATGGCCACTATTTTGCTTGTTTACAAGAATGTGTAAGAAATGCCTAACTAGTCTTGTATAATGGATGTAAGAAAGGGTAAATTATCGGGAGGAAGAATATGATTGTTATATCGCAATGTATGCTTAGATGATTTGGTTAGATTGTAGACAATATATCTTTAACTAGGTAGATATAGTAGTTCTTGTGTTAGGGGGATAAATAAAAAGCATAGTGAAAGACATTAAATAGGTAGTTGAGGATCATTTCATAGGTATCTAAAATAGTATAATAACTTTATAAGCAGCCTCATTACCTGGAGACTTAAATTTAATTATGATGTCATGACAAAGAAAGATGGGGAGGCCCACTTGAGTAAAGTCATTTGTTACCATGAAGGGAGGGTAATGACAACAAGTTTTCAGAGTGCAGGGCATACAAGCTCGGTCTTGATAGATGAGATTCGAGCAATGATGAAGGGAATATAAATCAAAAAAAAAATTTGGCTGAAAAGGCTGCCCTTAAAAATTGATAGTTACCAAATAGTGCAGTTGGCAATTAACCAAAATAATAACTTAACTTTATTTATATTTGATTAGTACGAGGGAAGAAGCTTGACTTGAACGACTATCAATCGCACAAGAAACATAGATAGGTGCACATATTTTCACCTAGTTAACTTTTATACATATGCACATATCCAACAATGAGGTGCGATCAAGATTTATTTGGGAACCTAAAGTTAGAGTTGGAAATTGAAACCATATTTAGGCTCTTAAAGATGTAAAAGGCAATATCATATTATACAATGATTATATTTTTAATTAACTATCTGTTTCCATTTATCATTTCAGTTTTTCTTTTTTGAATTTAG
Source organism: Erythroxylum suave (assembly GCA_027563595.1). Lineage (NCBI taxonomy): Eukaryota > Viridiplantae > Streptophyta > Magnoliopsida > Malpighiales > Erythroxylaceae > Erythroxylum > Erythroxylum suave. The sequence goes on along the minus strand of JAOSBN010000178.1, from coordinate 14,491,743 downwards.
TATTAAAAAAATGTTATTTAAGTTTTTAGTTTATGTTGTTTGGCATGTGAAACAGTTTAATCTCTATCTATGCACCCTCATTACCTAGAGACTTAAAATTTAATTATGATGTCATGATAAAGAAAGATGGGGAGGCTCACTTGAGTATAAACATTTGTGACCATGAAGGGAGAGTAATAACAAGAAGTTTTCAGAGTGCAGGGACTATGAGCTCATTCTTGATGGATGATATTCGAGCAATGAGAAAGGAATATAAATGACAAAGGATTTGGGCTGAGAAGGCTAACCTTAAAAATTGATAGTTACCAAATAATGCAATTGGTAGTTAACTAAAATAATAAGTTAGCTTTATTAAGATTTGATCGCACAAGAAACGCAAATAAATGCACATATTTTCAGCAAGTTAGGTTGTGTACATGTGCACAAATCTAACAATGAGGTGGCACACAACGTGATAAGGCGATTAAGATTTACTTGGGAGCCTAAAGATAGAGTTGGAAATTGGAGCCCTCTTAATGGGGTAAAAAGGTAATATCCTATTATATAATGATCATGTTTTTAATTAACTGTTTGTTTCTATTTATATTTTTAGTTTTCTATTTTTGTTTTCAAATTTAGTAAAAAAAACATATTTGATTGAGTTTAGTTTTAGTAAAAAAATACAAATAATTATTAATAAAATTTAAGAATAAATTAATTTTATTATCAACTTATTTAATTTTGTAATAAAATTAATTCAATAGTTATTAATATATATAACTTAATTTAATAACTAAAATATATTTAAAATAAATATTAATTTATATATAAATTTTCATCTTTTAACAAATATTACATAAGAAATTAAAATAAATTTAATTAATTAAAAGAATTTAGCTTTAAATTTTATATAATATGTAATTATTATCAGTAATATATTAGCTTTATCAATCAAATATGCTTTTGTTTCTATACGAAAGAAAAGCATAAACTAAAAAATAAAATTGAAAATTGAAAATCACAACAAAAAATAAAAGTAGCCCCTAAAATATTATATTTTTTTATTAAAATGATTCCTTTCCACTTTTTATGAGAAAAAGTCTTACATTATCGAACATATATAATATACAAATTACACAGTCTAAATTATTTAACGAACTAACGAGTAAAAATTAAATGATAAAGTTAACCTAAATAATTATTTGAATAACTAAATTCAAAGGATTTAATATTTTATTAAAATTCTAGTATTTAAAAACTCTTAAAAATATGTCTCTAACCGTTTAATTGTACCCGAAAAGGTGATTAAATTAGGATTATTCAATCATAAGCATATATTTTTACTTATAAAAACAGAAAAGATGAGGCATTAATAAATTTTTAACTGAGTTCTTATATGAAGTAACGGATGGAATGGAATAAAAGATGTATTTTAATGTATATTACATGATTAAGTGTTGTAATAGACAATAACTTTTATGCATAACTAAACAAAGAAATGATATGAGTTAATATTTACTTAACATCATTAACTATATAATGCTAAGGACGAACGGGATAGATGAACACGTAATTCTATCCCACCATCCAAATGATTTAAAGGTTTTTTTTTGCATTTTTTCCAATATTTCTTTTTCTTCTCCGCTGTTCTTACTCACGCCTGAGTGACACTCAAAATATAATTTAATTTTTCTTATTCATTGAGTAGGATTTTTTGCTGAATATTTTTTCATCCTTATTTCTACTTATTTCTCTTCTCTGCTATTCTTACTCACGCAACACAGTCATAGGCGTGATTTAATTTTTCTTATTCATTGACTAGAATTTTTTACTGAATATTTTTCATCCTTATACTTAAATAATAGTTAATGAATTAATTTTGATGTAATAAACAGTTATTATAGTATAATCTATTATAATTATATATTATATATTATATTAATTTGTATTATTTTAATATACTTAAATATAATTAATTTTGATGTAATAGCTAGTTATTAGGATATAATTAATTGATTCAATTATTATTAATAGTTATTGGTATATAATTAATTATTTTATTTTAAAAATATATTTACTTTATTGAGTATTCAATTTTAATATTTGGTGTATATGTTACTATATTAATAATTGTTGTTAATTATCATTAATTATTATATAGTTTATATGATTGAAATTTTTTTCATCCAGTTATTTCAATATACTTAAATAATAGTTAATAAATTAATTTTGATTTCATTAATATTATAATAAATTAATTATATTAAATATATATAATATTGTTATTATACCTATTCATTATATAATGACGAATAATAATAAACAATTAATATTAATACGTACTATTTAAATATACTATAATCATTGCTAATTGATTAATTTTGATATAATTAATAGTTATTATAATATAATTAATTAGTCCAATTATTATTAATGATTTTTGGTATATTATTCATTATTTGATTTATTTAAATATAGTTAGTTGATTAAGTTGTCAATACCCTATTATTTCAATAAACTTAAATAATAGTTAATGAATTAAATTTTGATTTCATTAATAGTTTAATCAATTAATTATATTAAATATATATATATATATAATAATGTTGTTATACCTATTTATTATATAATGATGAATAATAATAAACAATTAATATTAATATGTACTATTTAAATATACTATAATCATTGTTGATTGATTAATTTTGATATAATTGATAGTTATTAGAATATAAATAATTATTCCAATTATTATTAATGATTTTTGGTATATTATTAA
>JAOSBN010000178.1:14472631-14488885 GCA_027563595.1 Erythroxylum suave | reverse complement strand
TTTATGATTATATTGTGTTAATGTGTTACATTTGTAGGATTATATTATGCTAATATGTAACATTTTTAGGATAATAACATGTTAATGTTTCATCTGTTATTATCATGTTTTGTCAAATAAAAACTTTTTTCATCAACTGAAAATTTGAAACTTCAGTCACAGTTTTGAACCTAGAGTTTTTAAGGATGATGTCGATTCATTCTAATTACTTTGTAAAAAAACTTTATTTACTGATTATATAAATTACTGATTTATATATATCTCATTTATAAATAACTGATTAATTTTTATCACATTTATCTTTTTTATTGTTTTTATTAAATATTTAAAATGTAGCTTATATTATCACGATAATAATAATGATAATAATAATGCTTAATATTATTTATTATTGATTATAATTATTAAAAGTGTTAGTTTTAAATTGTTAATAATATACTATATTATGCGTTGTTAAATTTTTAATGTATATTAAGAAACGAATTATGATACAAATATTAAAGATATATAAGTTAGAATATTAAAAATTAGAATAAATTTAGATTGTAAAATTTTGAAATGAAAAAATTTAAAAATGTTGGAAATGTAAAGTGTGATGTATTTTTTTATAGATGGACAAAATATAGAAATTATATACAAATATAAAAATGTAATCAAAAAGTAAAAAATTTAAATCATCATTCAATTATTAATTTTTGTAATTGAAAAATAATTTAGCTGTTATTAAATTGGTCAATATTTGGAGTGAAAAAGAATTATTTAGGATTTTATAGATCTTTCAAATGAAAGCTACAAATCAGGGGTGTGACTACAAATTCCTATACTTAATTACCTTAACAGTAACTAATAATGAATAATAACATTTAACTTGTTAACTTTTGTTTATTAATCTTACTTCTGTTAACTTTTATTTTATATATAAAAACCCAAATATCTGATATTATTTTATTATTTAATGTATAAATGAATATTGTGCAGTGATTAAATATTAAAATGTATATTTAGAAACGAATTATGATAGAAATATTATAAATATATAATTTAGAATACTAAAATAATATAATTAAAATTAGATTGTAAAATTTTAAATGTATATTAAGGAATCGAGTCATGATGCAAATATTAAAAATATATAAGTTGGAGTGTTAAAAATGCAACAACAAAAATCAGATTGTAAAATTTTGGAATGAAATAAATTTAAAAAAGTAGAAAATGTAAAGTGTGACGTATTCCTTATAAATGGATAAAATATAGAAATTAAATATAGATATAAAAATGTAAACAAAAAGTTAAAAATTAAATCATCATTCAATTATTAATTTTTTGATTAATTAAATAAATAAGTTATGATTAAATAGGTCAATATTTTGAGTGAAAAAAATAATTTAGGATTTTATAGATGTTTCAAATGAATGACAATTCACAAAATCTCAAATAATCTTATTCACTCTTAGTCACGCGTGTGACTTATTTAACTCACACCCATTAGTGCAAATCACGAGTGTGTCACTAAATTGTTTTATTGATATTTAATAAAAAATTTTAATTTAAATTGAGTATTTGGGGTTTAAATTAAGAATTCACATCCGTTACAATTACTAATAATGAATAATAATCTTTTATTTAATTTAATTAATCAATTATTTTAAAATTTATCAATCTGTTTATTATATTCTAATTTGTCAATTAATTATATATAAATAAAATTTATTTAAAAATGAGAAAAAATTTATGCGCTGCTCATTATATTTTACTTAATTATAATCTAATTATGTTTAATTGGAAAATGAAAACAAAAAATTATGAATGATTGATTTTTCCTTTCAAACATTAATTAGAATTCTTTAATAATTTGCATATGTTGTGTCTGTACAAAATACATGGTGATTTCTTTAACTTTATCTTACATGTAAAAAAAAACAAAGTTTTGAGTTTAAAATTTTTGAGAAAATGATAGAAATTAAGGTAGATTAGGAACCTTAAATTAGATGATGCAACATGCTCATGTAATGAATTAGGTGTAGTCTTACGATGTAAATTCCTATTCCTCATAAGAATTATCTTAACCTTAGATGACGGACCAATAGAATTATATGACTATCTCCCTGATTGTCCTTATGAAGTGCTTTAATTCTTGACCAAACTCTTCCTTGAAGGAAACATCTTCTCAGTTAACTAAAATATAACATAAAACAACTAAACCAATTTAATTTCATTATGAAAACATAACAAAAAATTTAGTTCAATACATATACATTCTGTATTGAACTAAGTGACACTTAGGTTTTCACTTTCCTTAAGCAAATCAATCACAAAAGATATTAGCCTAAACAAGCTTCAATTTTTAGAATGTTAACATTTCAATCTAAGTGACCAAGTATTATCATAATTTTATCGATCACTTTATTCATCAAATACCTAGATCTTTAGGAAACATCAACTTTTAGTTCATTCTCAATCTAGCCTAGTAGACCTTCTAATGTAACTCAAACCAAACAAATTTATCCTATATGTAAAGTCAACATAAAAATAATAAAAACTATAAGTCAATAATTATTCAAAAAGCCATATTGGTAACAAACTATTGCAGCATGATTGACTTAGTTCAAATTTCATCCCAATGTTTTGGTGGGAGGGTAGATATCTTGTCATGAATACCTCAAATTACTTAGTTACCTCATAGTAACTACTGACTGCAACAACTACTCCTAACTTTGACCCATTATTTATATCATAATTAAAGGAATAGAATTTATTTAAAGTTTAAATTTATTAACTTTGATAATTTTTCCAATTTCAAATCAATATGGATTAATAAGCCACTTATGAAGCTAAACTCTTAACTTTAAATAATTTATCAAGCAACAACAAAATTCAAATAGCATTGGTGAAGTTTCTCAAGGAAAAAGTTAATGTGTCAATGCAAATCTAGTATTTCTATTCTTGCTTACACACACCCATACCACAATACTTAGTATCTCTTTGTAACCAAATTTATGAATCATTGTTCAGTGTAGAAATAAAGCTGAGTGCAAATACACCGGCTAAGTCTACATCTAAGATATCAAATTACCAGTATAAAAAAAGATGTTATTTCCTTCTAAAAGTTAAAGATAATTAAGCACAAAGATGTAAAATGTGAGAGACTACCTTATTAGCAACTCCTAAGGGACACGACTGAAGGCGATAAGGACAGTTGAACTCCCACGAAGATTTTGACAAGATGATTTTAACCGAAGAGAAGAAAAGGATGATTCAATATCTGGAGGCTCCGACATGGTTTAAGAGTTAGGTTAAAAACTCCTAAATCGGTCACCGGTCACCCATAAATAAGAGAAAAAAATTTTAAAACTTTTTCTCTTATTTTATTTTAATCAACTTCAAGTCACACCCGTGACTTTTGTAAGATTTATTTAAACTTTTTTACTCACCGATAAAATTTTTTCCTTTTCTTAATTATAATTAATTTATTATTTTTCACTCTAAAAAAATAGAGTAATTAAATTTCAATTAACAAAAAATTAAGATTTATTAAAATTTTACTTAATTTAAATTAGCTATTTAAGATTTCTTTTAAAATTGTTAATCATGAGTCACACTCGTAAATTACAAGTTTGATTTAATAATTCACGTTTAATTTAAAATAAGAACAAATATAATTTAAGTTAAGATAAGAAAAAATTTTATTTTACACTCAAAATACTTAATTTAAATTAAAATAGGAAAAATTTTATTCAATGTTTATTAAAAAATTTAGTCATAGGAAAGTCACACTTGTGAAGATTTGCAGTCATGGGTGTGACTTAAACATCCGTGACTCAAATCTGTAGGCACGGGTGTGACTTAAATGGGTCACACTCGTGACTCTGTGACTCAAGTTATATTAAATTTTACTTTTTAATTTCATTTTTTACATTTCTATTTACTTTCAATATTTTATAATACATCACGACCTTACATTTCCTAATTTTTAAAATTTTTTCATTCCAAGATTTTACAATCTAAATTTAATTTTTCATTTTCTATCTTCTTACTTATATATTTAAATATTTCTATTGTAATTCCTTTCTTAATAAACATTTAAAATGTTATAGCCTTATTTTAATTATCAATTTTTAGTATTCTAAATTATATATTTTTAATATTTCGATCATAACTCCTTTGTTAATATACATTTAAAAATTTAAATGCTAATAAATTTATGGCAAATTTTAAAATTGCACAATATTCATTATAATATAAGATGTTAGCCTTTTTTATTATCTTAAGTAATTAAATATTTATACCTTTTTCGCATCGTATTAAATTAAGTTATTGACTTTTTTTAACCTTAATTAACTATAATATTTAATTAATAACAAAACATTTTACATTTTTAAAATTTGACCATTCAAATAAAAAATTTTACTAATCCATTTTTTACATCCCAACTTATATATTCTTAAATTTTCTATAGGATGAACAATCATATTTCATCTTCTTTTTTTTATTCCTTATTTTTAATAACTAAATTTACCCATTCTTTTTTTATATTACATTTATATATTTTGAATAATTCTTTTGTGATTCTTTTATTATTATAAATTAAAAATTTAGATATTAATAATCTTACACATAAAATTTTATATTACACAGTATTTACTAATTTTCTTAGAGTTTTTTTATTTAGTTTATATATTTTATACATTTATAACAAGCACATTACACTATACATTTCCTTAATTTTAAAATTTTTCATCCCAAATGTTTACTTACCAATTTTTCTTATTCATTTATTATATTCTAACTTATATATTTTTATCTATATATTAAAATTATATAATAATATAACCGATTAAATTAACAAGACATTATTAATACGCATTTGCGCAGTATTAATATGCTAGTGTCTTCTAAATCTCAATGTAATTTGTTTCTTTTGGATTCGGCCCTTGGAATGGACTAGGCCCAATGGATAGAAAACTGAAGCTCAAATCTCGCGTAGCAATGGCGGGAAACACCAAGCACTGCGTAACTGTAAACTGGGTTTTGAGTTTTGACACAAAAAACCAAAACCCTATTCTCTCTCTCTCCGATCACCGATGGTTGTTCTCCGATCTCGCGAACAGTCGACGTCTCCAGGAAAATCCTCTGTCCTCCCCGAACCGGACTCTCCTGATACTCTCCTCGCTATTAATGGACTTCTATTGCTTGCCTATGGTTCGGTGGAAGTAGAATCTGTGGAGAATTTAGTTGAACCCGATATTGGTGGTAGAGAAGTGAAAGGGAAGAAAGTTGAAGAGGTTCTAATTATTCAACACAGTTCAGAGGATCAGAAATGGAATAGCTTTGAAGAGGGAGATGTTGCCCTCATCACTCGAGAGATTCCGGAGGTACGGACAAGTCCCATTAACATCGACGATAAATGGAGTGGAAAGCATATTGATACTGATAGCTGGGAATATCGGTATAGAAGGAAACAATTTCGAGATTTAGCAAGGCCATCTGCTGATTATAGTCATCAAGATCCAATGAAGAATAGCGATGGTGGAACGCCACCTACTGAAGAGGAGCCCAAGGTTGAAGGTAGATCAGATCCTTTCTCTGCTGCTATAAAGTTCATCAGGGATAGAACTAAAAAGGGTGTACCTATATTGTGGACTCCAAACAACAATCGGGGTTCTAAGTCGTTAAAAGAATCTATTCCTTCACTGGTAGGACTTTGCTTGGGAAATCTTGCCAGGTATGCCGATGCTATCACTTCACTTGAAAATATCCCTGATGAATTGAGGCATCGACTCTGCCTATTGCTCTGTGATTCCCGGAGAATGGACAGTCGCTTTTTGGATCTCCTTATCCGTGGATCCCCTTCGGAAATACGCATTGCAGACTGTTCTTGGTTGACTGAGGAGAAGTTTACAAAATGCTTTCGTGGGTGTGACTCTAGTAATTTGATGGTATGGTTTTGTACGGCTAAATTTTGTGTTTTACGTGCAGTGTTTTCTTACTCATTTGCCTGAAATGGAGTTCTCGGAATGAACAAGTTTCCTGAAATTTTAGAGGATTGAAATTGTAGACTAACATTTATTGTTCTTGAAGGTACTGCAACTTGATCTATGTGCCAGCTGCTTGACAGATTATACACTGCGTTCTACCTTAGTCCGTTCACCTTTTAGCTTTCCTGTGCTCAGGACGTTATCCTTGACTGGTTCCCGACTTTCAGATGCTGGGCTTCAATCACTTTTTCTCTTCTGCCCTGCTTTACAATCTATAAACTTGTGCGGATGCTTTCTTCTTACGTCTGCTAGCATTAACACTTTGGCAAACTCACTAAGGTCAGTTCTGAAGGAACTGTACCTTGATGATTGTCCAAGGATTGATGCTCCGACTATATTGCCAGCACTGAAGAAACTGGAACGTCTGGAAGTACTGTCATTGGCTAGAATCGGAGATGTTTCTGATAAGTTTGTTCGGGTATTGATTGCTGCCAGGGGTCATATTATGAAAGAACTTATTCTAACCGATTGCATGTAATGCCCTTTAAAGTTCAAACTATTTATTATTACACGTCTGTTCATTGTACGGGGCCTTTATGGGGGCTCGTCCTGTTTTCAATTCCAGAGACTTGCCCAATGCACTTATGCTCGTTCATTTCTCCTGGATGTTTCCATTTGATGCAGCAATTTGACTGATTCTTCCCTGAAAGTCATATCTGCATCCTGCCCTGGATTGCGTGCTCTTGACCTCGTCAATTTGCAGAATTTAACGGATTCTTCTCTGGGGTACCTTGCCAATGGTTGTCCACAACTTCAAAGATTGAAACTCTCTCGCAATGCGTTCAGGTTTATAATGGGTTTTAGTTATACGTTATGTGCAATGCATTTCAATTAATGTTTTCTTCTCCTCGTTTACATGTGTAATTTTAAAAATGTGAAATTTTGTTGATTATCCTAATAACTTAATGCTTCAGGCCCTTGTCTGGTTGGTTTTAGCACATAAAGTTCCCTCGCTTGTCTATTTTAGCCCTGTTTCGCATTATCTTCTTTTCTTTGTTTCTCACTATATCCATCTGTCTCTCTCATACAGTGATGAAGCTATTGCTGCATACTTGGAAACTTCCGGAGAGCTTCTGACAGAACTTGCATTCAATAAAGTTGTGAAGGTTGTCGTTTCTAAAATTTTCTTTTTCCACGTTGGATATTATGAACCAGTTTCGTTAATGGTGGATGTTGCACGAACCCATCCTTGCATGAATCTCCATATTGGTTGCCAATCTTTAGACCTTTGCTTTGCTTTTAGGGTTTCTGATATGCTAGGTGAATTCAATTTCTTAATTACACTTGTTGAAGAAGTTTTAAGCATTCTAATAACATTTGTAATCTAATCTAGGTTGGAAATAATACAGCACTATCTCTTGCCAGCCGTGCAAGGAACTTGATAAATCTGGATCTATCTTGGTGCCGGAACTTGACAGATGAGACCCTGGGCTTAATTGTGGATAACTGTTTGTCATTGAGGGTGCTTAAACTTTTTGGATGTAGTCAGGTATGTCTATTGTAAGAAATGCAAGCTAGAATATAATGATTTAATGAGTATTCACAACTTGTAACAGTGATGCCCAAAGCTGATAATTTCTCAGTAGAAGACTAATGTTTAAACATTGAAAATTCTTGACATCTTAGGTTTGTGTTCCGCAGATAACAGATGCTTTTGTAGATGGTCACTCAAATCCAAGAGTAAACATAATTGGTTTGAATTTGTCTCCATTGCTGAAACATCTAAGAGTACCATACTTTTAAGAGTTTCGGTTGCGTTCAAGACGGCATCATCTTGTGTTTGAATGGAACTTTGTTGCTGTGGGAATGGTCTCAGAACGAGCTTTGGTGGCTACTAAGGGTGAATTTTGATACTTGATGCACAAACATTTGTATTTTGTAGTGGTTGATTTTTGCTACACGACTAGGAAAAACAGGGGAATATGGGCATTGGATAGTGTCTAGCTTTTGTTTTTCTCCGGTCATCATAGTGAATCGCGTCCTTTCAATGTGCAAGTCAATATGAAAGAAGTGTAGAAGCATCTCATAGACTCGTGCACTTTTATGCCATTATTCATGGAGAAATAGACGACAGGGCTGGAAAGTTGTTTGCAGCATTTATTCATGTGTTATAATCGCAACATTCATCCGACAGTGATAGTGATCCAAATTGGTGGCTACGACGATGACTAGAATCACACCTGAAAATCGGCTTCGACAAGTGAACATGTACAACCGTTTTTGGCACATGTTTAACCTAATTCAACCGACAATCCGAAACATTTTATGATCACCAGCAAAGTGAGAGAGGCTAATGGACGGCACGTATTTTTATTACAGTGACACATAACTGACTTCTAAAGTAAAAGAAGTTGAATCACTGGTTGTAGTTTTTGATAAACCCATATTGCAGGGACTTGTACTGCAACTCTATTACTTACTTAACAGGCCTTTTTATAACCTTTTTTTTTTAATTTTTATATAGGGCATAGGTCATGTTTCTAATATGCATCGGTAATCACCTATAATGGGGAATTTAGAAGGCAAAGGCCGTGTATTCAACAGAAATTAGTCTCATAGTTGCATGTTATAAAAAATCTGACGTAGAACATCTTATTCTGAGACTTTATGAGATTTCAACGAGAAGCACGAACAAAAGGAAACTCAAAAAGTTCACGCCATAATATGTTTCAAGGGGAAGAATCAAAATCAGAAAGTCTATAAATAACTATCTGTGGGTAACAAGAAATTTGTAGCTATCTCTGGGTGATAAGTTTTCTGCAAATAATGTTTACAACAAAGGCTTGCAATGAGCAAATATGGCTAAACGTTATGCTCACGAGTTGTGAGCCTCTTTCGGTTCCTCTTAATCTCACAGTTTACTACAACGGTTTTGTACAATGCTTTCTAAATTTCCAGGAAGAAATTGGACTAGGAAATTTTCACACGATATGACACAGTAAATAAGTCTGATCTTCAAACAGATGAGAGTTTGCCAATTCAACAATCTGATGTAGAATGTAAAACCCACATCAGCCTTTCCATAAGATATCTGCAAGCAAATAAAGTAGCTGCAATAATCTTACCTCAAAACCCATCTTTTGATACAGTTGCTGTGCAGGTCTGTTGTTTTTATGTACGTGTACATATACATTCCCTACCCCTGCGACCCAAAAAGTGTGTTTAGAGTGAAATCTACAGTGAGTGCTCACAGCCAGAATTAGTCCGTGTGATTCTTGGAAAAAAAAGTATGAACTACTTACCAGAAGACTTGGCTGATTCAATAGCAAAATCTAGCATGTTGGTTGCAATTCCATGCCGACGTGCTGATTTAGCAACACACAAGTTTGCAACATAACCATATCTATTTGGACCTTTACTATCGATGCAGCAGAAGAGGGGAGCCTTCACGCGTTCCTGTGAGAAGAATCAATTGAATACCATTATATGATTAGGTCAGATAGATTAAGTGATTGACTAAAGCATGCTAAAATAAAACACATCCATCATACCCCAGGAAAGGTCTCTCCATGTAGTAAGCAACGGATGCTTAAATCAAGAGTCCCCACTACACTTTTAAGCACCGTACGTTTCACAGTTCTGTCTTCCTTTCTGACCTGATAATGAATTCAAGTCGTTAATGAACTATCACAGCAAAATATATTAACAGAGAGACACCACTGGACAAGCAATTTCTCAGTTAAAACAATGTTAAACATTTCTACTGCCTTTTTCCTTTTTCAGATCTTGAACATTGAGGCAAGTATAACTAATCTAAGATCTTGCAAAGTGATCATACCGTGACAATGCACCTGCATTTTTGACCATGCTGACCTGTTTGTCGTCTTTTTATGGCATGGAATTCCTGCACAAGAAGAACAATAACTGAACAATTATAAAAGTAGATAAGCATCTTTATGAGATTAAAATTTGTGGCCTCCTACCTGATCAGCAAATTTCCTTTTGTGGTTATCAACATATCTGTGTTAATCAGGGATAGGTAAGATCAGTAAAGTTTTTGGCTTTCACTCATATGCATTTACAGACATTCTAACTCCCAAATCCCATTTTTATAGGCAGCGTTTCTTCATAAGATAAAATAACAATATTCCCAACAAAGCTCGAAGTAAACTCATAGGCGAATAACGAAGTACATATATCAACACTACGTTTCAAATCATTCACCGGTGTAAACATGATCCTTTTTGGTCCATAAGTTTAACTATTTTCCAAATGAAATAGGTTTTCTGGCCATGTTATTTAACAGTAAAACGAAGATCACTAAATTCAAATTTTTAATCAGGCAACAATCATAAGATTCTAGAATCAGGTTTTATACCTGATAGATCTTTTTTTAATGTTGTTGGCAAAAAAAAAAAAAGAAAGGACGGACCTGTCATGCGTTCGATGTTCCCAATGACTTTCAGCTCTCAGCCAGGCCGCTGTCTACACCAAAATCGAGAAAGTATCCAATACCACAAAATTATGCACAAAAACACAAAAAATGACACTAAATGACAGAATCACTAGAAACCACAGAAAAGGAACAGAAAAATATATTCCATTGTGATGCTGTGTTGGGATGAAATAAAGACAACAGGACATAGAATACCAAAAACCCAATTAAACAAAACTCAAAGTTTCCACGACCCACCAATCCCCAGATACCTCACATCATAACAAACAACAAAACATAAAATGAAGAAACAACGAAGTCAACCAAAAACCCATATAGAACAATTCATACAAAGAAGCCAAATGGGCCAAATTAAATTCCAATGATCAATTACCTACCCAAAACTCTTCATCCACCACAGCTTCTCTTGCCACAAAGTGCCCAAATTCCAACTTGTTCTCATGAACCAGCTCCTTTTCTGGTACCTGAAGACGATTAAATTGGAGATCAAGCAATCTCGGAGACTCTATCTGAGGACTAGATTGCGCTGGTCTTGACGTCAACTGTATCGAAAGCTCTTCCCTTGTCCTTGTCTGGGACGAATCCATGCTCCTGCCAAACGTTGTTCAAAAATGAAAACCAAAAGATGAAATCTTTGCTTCCTCCGAAGAAGCAAAACGCAAACATAAGTTGAAATAGGAGTCTATTTTACATTGCCCAACAACCAGCGGATTTCTGGAATTTACGACGGTATCGGAACCCATTATCGAAATGGGCAAATTTAAGGAATTGAGGTCTGTGAATGGAAATAGTCGTCGACATCAGAGCCCCAGCTCCTCGTACTCGACCACCACCGCCACCACTTCCTCCGCCAGCTTAAGGGTTGAGTTAGAGCTCGTGGAAACGAAAGGGAAAGAGAAAATATTCTGGGAATTCGGAAGAACAGTAGATTTGGTACACAAATGGATATGCATGTATTATGTATATGGACATACATACATATATGTGTATTGGATTTGGAAGTATGAAAGCAAACAGTGGGCGACGGCCACCTGTTTGGTCCAAACTGTCAAAGTAATGGTTATCTGTCTTTAGAGTGGTGGTGGCCCGTAAATGGAGTGGATAAGGCAAGTCAGTTTTTTTAGTTGGTTTTTAAGAAAAAAGAGTTCCAATTATTTGATCTCTCTATTTGATTAGTCACTTTATAGATTTCTTGTCAATAATTATTTAAGGAAAAAAAGTTTTTTTATCAGATTATGTAATTATGACTATTAATAATTAAATTAATTATTAAGTTATTTATTGACCTTCTCTAAACTATAATTACGGTCTTAAAATATATAAGAATCCTGAATTATATTACAGTGCAGACCATTATAATAATTACGGTAGATATTATGAATAGTAACGTCCCTTAATGGTAATATTATGAACGCAATTGCTGCCCACATTTTTAATGTCGAAATAGTTAAAAGGAAAAACTGAAAATTAAAGTCATATTAAATTTCATGTGTTTTAGTAAGTGTTGAGCAAGCTCTAGAACTTGGATTTGTTGGTGTGTGTCTTATAGTTAACAAATTGGTTATGTATTTGTAACACATTTAATTAAAATATTTTTATTTTATATTTGTTTGTTAATTTAATTAACTAAATTATAAGATAAAATCTATCAGATAAATATATTTTACAAATAAAACTATAACGAGATAAGATTTGTATTATATTTATGTATAACTCATAATTATTATTGTCTCAAACTAGAAATAAATATAGCAAAAAGATTATCACACATTATATTTTTATAAATAAGTTTAATTATTCATAGTTCATACTTCATATTGTTAACTTTTATTCTCATAAGAATAAACTAAATTTATATTTATTGTTAGACTTATTGAGTAAATTTAAGATCATTTTTGTTTGAATATATTTAATCTTAAAACTGTAGGTCTTAACTAACTAACGAACTCATGATTATATAAACTTAGAGGCACAGTTGGAAGTAACATACCAGTTATTTATTGACGAAGAGGTTGTCACCTAAACCCATTTAGGAGTCACATAGAATGTAATTAATAATGATATTATTTACCTAATGTAAATTTAGATAGTTGATTTATTGAAACTGTGAGAGGGAGCCTTTGAGCAACTGGTAAAGTTGCTCCTTTGTGACTATAAGGTCACAAGTTCAAGTAATAAAAACAACCTCTTTGTAAAAATATAAAGGGAAAGCTACGTACATCATAACTCTTCCCAGACTCCGCAAAGCAGGGAGTTTTATGCACCGAGTACGTTAACTTTTGATCTATCGAATTTGCAAATACTTAAAGTTAATTGTAGTAAGTATATAAAACTAAAATAATTTAAGTGATTCACTAAACTAACTAAAACAATGCAAATAAACTAGATAAAGGATATCAATAACTTAAATGTTAGGTTTTTGAATTTCATTTATCTAAAATTCCAATTATCATATAAATTTGATTATCTACGTTGAAATAGCAATTAATATAAAGTATATATCCCCTCTCTTGAGGTACACAAGTATATCCAATTAGGCAACTAGTACCTTTTAATACGTAATTCAACCTAATCAAATTCATTAAGAATAGTTACTCTATTTGATTATCATTGAAGTCTTAGATATTTTCATTTTCTAGTGCTAAAGAGTTTATTCTCTTAATACACATATTATATTTTACCTCTCAATCCTTTATACAATTCTTGTGATTTAAGTAATAATGGTCATACACAAAATGAACAATTAAGAATAAAAGAGAATAAATTCAATCAATTAATAATCAAATCATGTATTCATAATTAAAAGATCATGTGCAAGCTACATTCTTAATCCCACTAAACATACTAAAAATAAAACTCAAACAATTAAATCTCAATATATAGAAAAGAGTAAAAGAAAAGATAAAAAGACGTTGCCACTAGCTCCTTCAATCTTGCTTCAAATTCTTCATTAATGTCGAAAATGACTAGAACTCTAAGTTAAACATAATTTAAAGTTACAAAGATATAGTCATAAGCTACTTGAAGTTGAGAAAAGAAAAACATCTTTGAAAATTGTAGATGAGAACTAACACCAAATTAGCAATAACATTGGCATTAATTTTGTTTTGGAACTTTTATATATCGCAAAGTTGTGTGTAATTGATGCCTGATACTAAGTTATAATTGGTATTGATTTTGTTTTGTAACTTCCTTGTGTAATACTATGATGTGTTGAGCACCGGTTTTATATACCACTTAAAGCTTTGTAAAGGATAGGAGCCTATATTATTGGTAAGTCTAGTGCTTGTTGTAGCCTTTTATACCAACTTCTCCACTTTTTGACGTCTTTAAGTTAGAGTTAAACTTTGAAGTCTTCTATAAAGTTGTTATCCATCTTCTTATCTTTCAAATGACTCTAATATCTTCTAGATTAGAAAACTATGAAAAAAGTTAAGTTAAATTCTTGATTTCCCCTTAAGATCATCAACTACAAGACAATGAACTAAACATATTAAAATATTATAAAATTCATATAAAATATGCTATAAATGTGTCAAATACTACATAATTCAACCCTGCATAATATGTAAGATATAGACCTATCACATTATCCCATGCTTAACTCATTACTTGCCCCCAAGCGATCAACAACAAATTAATACTAACTAATAACCTAAACTTAACTAACTAAATAAATATACTTCTACATTCATAGGTGTATGGTAATATTTAGTATATGTTATAAGCCTTTAAATACCTAGGTGTCCTTAGTAGTTGAGTTATAGTCTCATAAGAGTTTACTTAAATGCTACCTATAAATATTGAATTGAAAAGGTTAAATATATAATATTTCTCACATAAATCATAATATAAAAAACAAGTAAACATTATTCTACCTCCTTCACAAATTCACAAACTTCAATTTGATATGTCCTCACAAGATATCACTCAATCACATAAGTATTTGAAGTTTAAGTGAGATAATCTCATCATCTTCTTATGAAAGTGAACTTACAATAAGCTTGAAAATCATTTAATCTCTACTACTTAACTAAATATGTCCAAATAAAAATTAAAAGGACTTTAAATAAGGTTGTGATAGGGATAAAGGGTTAAGTAGGCTAATCAAGGAAAAATAAAAAAATAAAAATATCCACGATTAGTATAGTA
Organism: Erythroxylum suave; assembly: GCA_027563595.1. Lineage (NCBI taxonomy): Eukaryota > Viridiplantae > Streptophyta > Magnoliopsida > Malpighiales > Erythroxylaceae > Erythroxylum > Erythroxylum suave. The sequence goes on along the minus strand of JAOSBN010000178.1, from coordinate 14,474,302 downwards.
ATAATAAATAAATTAATAAAAACATCAATTCTTACTCTATTAACTCCTCATATTCTTACAACCATTCTTTTTTCTTCATTCTTTTCAATCATAAGAATCTATGTGAATCAATTTTTAATAATTTATTTTCTCTTTCTTTCATTGCCCTTTTTCATTTTTTCTTACATTGTGGGTCGACATGAGATTGTCCCTTTTACATTTCTATTTTCATTACATCTCATTTCTAAAGATATAAACATATAAGTAAAGGCTTTACTAATCAAAAATTAAGGAGTAAATACTTCTTTTTCTTTTAGGCTCAAGGTTCATTAGAAAATGGTTACCAAAAAAATATAAAATTTATATAAGGCTCAAAAGGGCTTATTAATGGATTCATGTATAAAAAAATGTAGATAATTTGGTTCAAACTTAAATCTTAAATGCCTTTACTATTTTAATGATTGCATACATCTTAGATATAATCTCAATAGGATAAAATTCAAGTTCTAGAAATTCAAAATTAAATAAGGTATCCATATAAGAAATAAAAGAAGTATGATATAAAAGCTAAAATTCTTCATATGGTTACTCAAGTCAAATAAAAGCATAATCACTTACAAATTCAATTTCATAGCATTCATAAAGTTAATATTCGTATAACATTCACTTAATCATATTATGCATCTAATTTTACCAATCAATCTCAAATAAGAAGTATACACAAACCCATGTGATCATCTTAATTCAGCTAAAAGCTTTAGGAGTAAATTTTTTTGGGTTTGATCAATTTAAAACCAAGTATTTTAAGTTGCTCAATAAAGGTCTAATAGTTCACAGGTCTGCTCAATGTTAGACTATTTTGGATGGAAATTATGAAGTGTCATACATGCGCCATTATGTAGAAACATGTTTGCCTAAACAGTGAACATTGACTTCTTTTACTTATTAAATAATCGCAAAGACTACCGGTAAATTACCACCAAAATTTAAAAAATAATGTATCTATTAAACACATTCGCACAACTTATCTTATACCTCACTCACTCATAGAGACACAGATCAAACCTCATCGCTGCTTTTCAGTGTTGTCTTCCTCTCTTTTATTGTCGTGCCTTCTTCGATACGCTGCTTAATGTACCTCTCTTTTTTTCTCTCTCTTATCGCCAATCCATCAGCTGTTTAATGTTCTGTGACAGGTATTTACAAGATGAAGTAGATACCCAACCTAAAGCAATTGGTTCTCAAAGGACTTCTCTCTAAGTATGACATAGATTAGAAAACATATATTTTGAAGTGATTATACAAAGCATGTTTACCTACTTTCAGTCATTGCATGACAAACCTACCATGACAAACTTGAAGAGCCTCCAAAGGACAACTGTTGGACCCCGTTTCTGAAGTCCAACTCTTGATCCTTATCAATTCGTCTTCTTGCTCTGATACCAAAAATGTTGACCCTGGTCCCCGTACGTAATTTATGGCAACTATGTATCGACATTTCGAAATTTATTTGCAATAATAATTATAATTGGGAACATTTCAATAAAATAATTTATAACTTTAAATTTAATTAAAAATCTAGATACGGAAGATTTTGTGGTGGATCATAAAATAATTTCGGACATATAATTAAATTATTCAAAAACGAAATAATTAAATAAAAATAATTAATAGATATTTTCAAATAAAAGA
>JAOSBN010000178.1:14438114-14472531 GCA_027563595.1 Erythroxylum suave | reverse complement strand
AGACTCCAAAAATTCCTAATTCATAAATTATAATTTATTTTCATGCTAGATAATTTAATAAAATAAAGAAAATAAAAATTAAAAAATAAAATCTTAAAATCGGGACCCAACAACAACCTTTAGATTCTACCGCATTATCGCGACGAAGTTTGTCACGGTCCCTTGAAGCACAACTGTGGTCATTTCTGTTTATTGTTGTGCCACCCTGGACCAAGTCCTTCGTGCCCAATACTCGTTAAAATGAGATGCTTTTGTGGGAAAGTTGAAAACGTTAGGCGATGTGGGCACAAGCTGTTTTCATGCGATTGTGGGTGCAATAAATTATTGGATTATAGAATTCACCAGTGCAGGGAGATTTGCCATGGTGGGCCTTGCCTGCCTTGTCACTCTCGCCCGGTTTATAGATGCTATTGTGGGAAAAATTGGAGGAGAGAGAATGTTGTGAGAGGGAATTTCAATGTGAGAATCCTTGTGACAGATTATTGAGGTGTGGGAAGCATGTTTGCCAGAGAGGGTGTCATTCAGAGGATTGTGGTGGATGTCTTCTTCAGGGTTAGAGATTGTGTTCGTGTGAAAAAAGAGTGTATGAAGGAATTCCATGTAATGTTGTTGTGCCTATTTGCGATGTTACTTACGATAAGAAGTTGAGTTGTGGTTATCATGGGTGCCCTAAAAGATGTCACTGGGAACCGTGCTTAGAGACTTGTAGACTTGTAGTCACCAAGTCCTATCGTTGTGGTGGCTTGAAGAAAGAGTTAAGCATACATCAGTCTAGGCCATTGCTTTATTAGACTAACCAACATATTTCACCTTTTTTTATGTTTACAATTTGGTTAGTTGTTATGACCTTTGATTACATGGGCAATGAATCTGTTTCCCTTCTTTATTTTCCGTTTTCATAAACTTGATCCTAGTTTCTTGTTGGAAGATTTAACTAAATTTAGATTAGGTTCCTTGCTGTCAACATTTGGCTTGTGAAAGGAAATGCCAGTGACTGAGAGATTGTGGATGACATGCATGTAAGTGTCGATGCTGTGATGGTGACTGCCTACCATGTGGAGAGGTATGTCTTACAATAAAAGCTTGCGTTTTGTGTAATAGTTATGTGGAGGTTATGGTAATTGTTGTAAAATTTTAGGTTTGTGGTAAGAGGCTTCGATGTTGGAATCATAAGTGTCCTGCCCCATATTATAGGTATGTTCAGTTCCCAACCTTGCTTGCTTACCTTGTTATATACTTGTGGGTCCATGTGCACTCTGTTTAAGTGATATTTTGATTAGAACATGCGTATGAAAAATATCTGTGAGGTTCTGTAAGGATCTCATTCCTACAGTTGACTTAGTAGTAGGACCATTCATTTAAATGATTAGAAATTGCAAGACGTAATTACAAGTCTCTTCAAAACAGTTTCTCGATAACTGGTTTTATTCATCTAGAGGTCCCTGTGCTCCTTGTCCTGTGATGATTGCGATCTCTTGTGCTTGTGGTGAGACAAACTTTGAGGCAAGTACTTTTGTTTGTACTATCCTTACATTTTATACAAGGTGCTGGATATGATTATTTGAATGACTGATGGATTTCTTGTTAGGTTTTATATGGCACTAAGATGAATCAAGAACCTCCCAAGTGTCGTAAATCATGTGTCATACCTCCTTTATACAGTCAAGCGTCAATATCTAAGGTACTAACGGTAGTTCATCCATTTTTTTGCATCGTTATGTTATGCGTTTTTATTACTACAGATCCAAATTATAAGCAAATTCAGGTTGTGCAATATGCTAGGAAATCGCTGATGATTTTTACATAGTTTTATTGTCCAACCCCACAAATGCCATTATGGAACATGCGCTCCTTGTCGGTTTATTTGTGAGGAGGAGTACCCTTGTGGCCATAAGTGCAAATTAAGGTTTGGATCTCTTTAAGTTAATGAAACATTGGTTAAGAAAATGATTGGAGCATTTTCAGATTTCAGACCTTTGATTTTTTTTTCTGTTTGTTGTTTAGCTGTCATGATCTAAGACCCCCTCCTAATCCTGATTTTATGTTGAAGCCTAAGAAAAAAAAAAAGAAAAATCATCAAAGTGAAGGTATGGCCAGAATTCCATGCCCAGAACTTGTTTAGAGATCATATGTTGGTCAGCACATTGGAGCAGAAAGGATTGTTTGTATCACTTTCTTTTATCGGTTACTTATTTACTTAACACATCAGCTGAAGTATGGTGCTAGTTTTCTGAATTCTCCTTTTTGTTTGGGGGTGGGTGTCTTCTCATTCTAGATGGTCTGCTCAGACAGAACTGAGTTTTCTTTTGAAAATTTGTGTGGGAATCCTCTTCGCTATGGCAATCATTTAAGTAGGTTAGGTAGCTACTCCATCTTGTAAAGACCCGTAACAAAACATTAAATAGCTGATGGATTGGTGATAAGAGAGAGAAAAAAATAGAGGTACAAGATAAGTGTCATAGAACATTAAGTAGCGTATCGAAGAAGGCACAATAGTAAAAGAGAGGAAGACAACACTGAAAAGCAGCAATGAGGTTTGATCTATGTCCCTATGAGTGAGTGAGGTACAAGATAAGCTGTACGAATGTGTTTAATAGATACATTATTTTTTAAATTTTGGTGGTAATTTACCAATAGTCTTGGTAATAAGCAAAATTGTGATTATTTAATAAGTAAAAGAAGTTAATGTTCACTGTTTAGGCAAACATGTTTTTACATAACAGCGCGTGCATGACACTTCATAATTTCCGTCCAAAATAGTCTAACATTGAGCAGATCCGTGAACTATTAGACCTTTATTGAGCAACTTAAAAGATTTGGTTTTAAATTAATCAAACACAAAAATGTTTATCCCTAATTTGAGCTTTTAGCCTCTTAATTCCACTTATAAGAACTTAAATACACAACCAAAAAAATTAAAAACACAAAAATTTTTGAAATATATTAATGCTGCAATCTCTATACTACCCCTCCCACACTTAAAATAATATTATCCCTAATATTGTACATCAAGAGCAAATAATAAAAAATATCAAGAAAAACTCCTTAAACAACTAGGCAATAGCATTGAAAATTCTCCAATAGGGACCACTCCACCATCCTTAAAACTTTATTAACATTTGGGGAACCTTACAAATAACAAAATATAAGTTGGATTCAAATTGTCAAAAAATATTAAGTCAATAAACTAAACAAATAATAGTTAGTTAAAACAAGACATAATTAAAAACATCCTAAATCTAATTATATGTATGCATACATACAGGGCCGAGGTGACTGAGGTGCTGGAAACGATGGTGAAAATTATTTTAGATAGGTCTGCATTAAAGTTAGCATGGTAAACCTCTCTGTAATCTCTATGCAAAGCTTATCAATGAATGACACTAGTTGTTACATTATTACCCTCCACGGCCTAACAATTGCTCCAATTTCCTTTCCTTGCCCCTCAACATCTTCATCATCATCATCTTATTACCCCTCTTCCCTACTTTCACAAAGTATTCCATAACCCTAATAGGATACTTGATCGAATGATTTGTAAGTTGGAGTGACATGTTCGTTACATTAAACTCTCTTATTCTTAGTTTCCTAAAAATAAGTAAAGGCAATTAATTGATACTGACACCTAAATTATATAAACAATTAATTGCTTTAGAAGTACCAATTGACAAGGAATTACAAAGCCTCACATATCTTTCAAATTTAAAGATAATTTATTGTTTAATGTGGCATTAGACTCCTTGATCAAGTGTTTCATAACGTACTCCTCTAATTTGTTCTTATTAAATGTTATCTTCTTCAAAAACTTCACACATAAAAGCATCTAATCTAATGATTCTATGAAGGGTATATTGATGTTTAGTTTTTTAAAGACATCCTAAAGTTTCTTGTATCTTTATTAGTCTTCTTCTTAAGCCTTTAAAGGCATTGAATTAGTGACACATATGGCTTCATATAGGATTTATGTTTTTTCTCTTAGCCGACACTAAGTAAAGATGGAACGATAATTGCTTATATTATGCCCATATCCTCCTTGTTCTTTTTCTCAGCTTTTTCCACCTTCTTCACTTCCTTCTCTTTATAAACATTAGAATTAAATGTTGTGCCACCCATAAGTATAATGGCCGACACCTATTATTTAGGGTTCCACTTGGTGTTACTCAAAAGATTTTCTTAACCTTTTTTGCTCATCTCCTTAGCTAACTGGCTTACTTATAACTTTAAGTTATAAATCAAAGAAGAATTGGATTGCACCACCTTTTCGATTTTGTCTAATTTGTCTAATTGTCCAATAATTTTATATGACAAATGTGAACTATTTGAGCATCTCATCCATAATATTGCTCTATAGTGATGGTTATTGAAGCTAAGGTCTATTTTAAAACCTAGGTGTACCTATATGTTTGCACACTCTAGCTCTATGCTCCTTCTATAAAAAATTTAAGTGATTCCTTTATTTTAGATTATATATGTTGGAGAAGGGATCATTTCTCTTTTCTTATTTTCCGGCATAAATAACCATGTAGTTCACTTCCTCATTATAATTCAAGCCTGGCTTAGTATTCATACATGTATAAGATGGATGCCCATACATGCCACATTAGTAGCGCATTTTTTTTCTTATCCATATCTTAATTCAAAATCATCTTCACATTATTTGAGAGATCAACTACATATGTTTCCAAGTCCAAATATGTTTGCACCTTATAAAGGGAGGCTTTGACTCTCTCCTTACCATTTTGGTTGATGAATTGCTTGCCATGGTTTGGAAAATCTCCTTGACCTCTTTAGTAGTTATTATATAAATATTACCTTGAGTTGTGGTGTCAACTGAGTTTGAAACTAAGTTGTGGTGTCAACTGAGTTTGAAACTAACATTCATACTTGATTAAAGATAATAATTCACTAAACTAACTAAAACAATGCAAATAAACTAGATGAGGGAAATCAATATCTCAAATGTTAGGGCTTCGAAGTTTGCTTATAAGGAATTTCAATTATTATATAAGTTTAATTATCTTGATTGAAATAACAATTAACCTAAGATATTTATTTCCTCTCTTAAGTCATACATGTATATTGGTAAGTTTTACTTTTGATATGTGATCCATCCTAATCCAATTTATTAAGCATAGTTAATCCATGTAGTTATCACTGAAGTCTATGATACTTTTATTTTCTAATGCTTAAAGTGTTTATTCTCCTAATTCCATATCATATTTCGCCTATTGGCCCTTTATGTAATCCTTAAAATTGAATTTATGATAACTAAACATAAACACAACAATTAAAAACAAAGAGAATAAATATATTGGCCCTTTATGTAATCCTTTAAATTGAATTTATGATAACTAAACATAAACCCAACAATTAAAAACAAAGAGAATAAATTTAATTAATTAAATAATTAGATCATGTATGCATAATTGAAACATCATGTATAAGCCACATCCTTGACCCTAACTACAATTTCTAGTCATTAAACATATTGGAAACAAAACCCAAACAAATAAATCTAAAAATTAAAAGAAAAAGAGTAGAAGAAAAGATGAAGAGAATTTTTCATTGGTTTCTCCAATCTTGTTCCTAATCCTCTTTCAACGCTAAAAATGACTAAAACTATAAAAACAAAAATAAGTTGGTTGCCAAACACCTTCCCTAAAGACCCATAAGTTAAACCTACTATAAGTATTTATAATTAAGGTTACAAAATTAGAGTCTTAATTCCACCAAGCACGTATCTGTACATCCCAAGGATATTCGGACACACACCCTGTGAAAGTGGGGTGCTACATTATAGGTCAAATTTCCAAATTTACGAGTCATTTACGAGTCAAATTTCCAAATTTTCAACCCCTAAGTTACATCTAACCCATCCTAAGAAATCTATCATTCCTACTTCAATTTCTTTTCATTCTTACCTCAATTACAACTCAAAACATCCACAAAACACATAATACAAGATTTTTGATCAAAATCACATAAACATAATATCAACCATGTCTATACATTCCTCATCCTAAACATATCACTCATCTGTTTAATTGTTCAAGCATCATTCTAGGTTTAATTTAAGCTTCATTCAAGCCTAAAAACATCATAGAAAAGTACTTAACCATTGGTTGTCCCAAACCACACTTATAAGAAGCATATTGAATGTTTAAGCCAAATTCCCATTTTCCAGATTTTCCAACTCTATTTTCTAGTCAGTTTTGTATGACCAATTTGACCTAGCAAATGAAGTATTTAGGAAACAACTTCTTCTAATCAAATGATCCTATATGTCTTAAGCTTCTAATGACCTCAAATTCGTGCATTTTAGTTCTGCATTATGAAAGTTATAACCAAAATACTATAACTGTTTTCATATCTTGACAGTTCACAATTTCCAACTTTAACTCAAATTTCAAGACCCTAAATGACAGAATTTAAATTCACTTCCTTCATGAAAATTGTAGCCACAGGTTGCTAGTTTACTAAACATCAAATTTCATCCAATTTGGATATTCATAGATCAAGTTATGGCCAAACATACATATATATATTCAGTAAAATACTGCATATAACATACTCTAAGATACTTCATCATCATTTTCATCCTAGTTTACCTCTTTTGCTTAGTCTATCTATTCTTGCTCATGTCCTATATATTTCCTCTTCCACTTCAAATCAATATCATTCATAAACAATTCAAAATCAATGAGTGATCATATACACCCGAAACAGAACATATATATATATACATATTCATCAACACTTTTTGCAAATGTTCAACTTCATTAACACCTTCATTACTCTTCTAATTTGTCCTTCTAATTCCTCTCATTTCAAGACACCATAGTACTCCTTTTTATTAACTCTAAACTTACTTTAACTCATCTTTATATCAACCAAAGAGACACATGTTATCTACCTAGAAAACAAAACATGAGCATCTATTTACAAATCAATTTCTGCATGTCTTTCTACATCTTTTTAATGTTCTTTCAAATTTCATCCTCATCTCTACAACAACTTATGAAATTCTACTCACAATATACAAAAAAACAAGACATATAAACATCCATTCTTCTCATCTAAATTTTAGTACTCATATATATATACATTTCTTCATGATCATGCTTACAATTCTCAAGTTACACATCAAAATGCTTTACATGAAGATCAACATGTAACTTACTTGATTTATCTTCAAATGCTTCAAAAACACACCAACCCTAGCTTTCCCATGTCTCTCATGACCATCATCATTCTAGGGTGGATTTGGTTGGGTTTTTTGTGAAAAATAAAGAAGAGAGCAAGTTAAGAGTAGTAAGTGAAAGATAAGAGGGTTAGGTTTAACATGTATGAAAATTGGAGAAGCAAAAACATGAAAATGAAGAAGAATGAATAGGAATTTTGTAAAGAGGAAGAAGAAAGGCAAGAATGAAAGACAAAACACTAGTTTTGTCCTTTAACAAAGCAAAGAGTCGTAATTTTTGCATGGTGTGGCAAGTGACACATGTCACTTGCCACATGTCCATTTTCTATAAGTTTAAACTATGCTCTTTCATTAACTAGTCCAATCAACTCCAATTTCTAGTCCAATTGTCTCCAATTTCAATAACATAAGTCATTAAATCCAAATATCATTTATCAAAATTTTCATTGGCATTTGACTCTTATTTCTACTACCATTTATCAATTATTCTGCCACTTGATATTTTTCCTAGTCCAAAAATTACTCATATTTCCAGAAAATTCTCAAGTTTCTCCATAAATCTAAATTAATAATTTGATTCACCAGATTAATTTTTAGACCAAAATAATCACTATCCACATCATAATCACATTAAATAATTCATTTATACCCGAAAAATGTCAAATGAGTGCATGAACAAATTTTTCCAATGTGTGCAATGATCAAATTCATATACATGCATGCTATATTATGCGTGAGCATGAAATGCATTTCTTTATTATTTCACTGCTAATTCTCATGTACGGTATTTCCAGCTCTAACCCTAATATGGGAACAGGATGTTACACTTAAGCTACTTAAACTTGAGAAATAACATGTTCGTTTAAGTTATACGTAAGAACCAATGTCAAACCAGTATTAGCACTAACTTCAATTTTGTTCTAGAACTTTTATGCATTGCGAATCAATGTGTAAACAACACTTCACACCATGTTGTAACTGGCACTGATTTTATTGTGTGACTTCCTTAAATAAAATCATAAGGAGTTCGGTGCCATTTCCATACACCAGTACGATTTTGACTCAATTCTATCTCTTAACCTTTAAGCTTTACAAAAGACAAGTGCATGTCTTATTGGCAAGTTTGGCACCTATTATGCACTTTTTTCACCCACTTCTCTTCCTTTGACATTATCAAGCTAGAGTTAACCTCCACTTCTGTAAAGTTATGGTCCAACTTCTTTTATTCCAAATGACCTGGTATCTCCTCTATTGGATACCTATAGAGAAAGTTACGTTAAATCCATATTTTATCCTTACGATCATCACTTATAATACAATGAATTAAATATAGAAAAACATTATAAAATCCATATAAAATGCTAAAGGAATGCCAAATAACCAGTAAAATATAAAAATATCATTGGTTTTTTTAGAGAAATAAAAATTAAATAAATTAAAGTAGATACCTAACTCACTAGGAAATTAATCTTTATAGAAAATAATGAGGACTATTATTTTGAATGATTAATGTTATATTGTATTTAGTTATCATGACATATAACTGGTTACTTAATTTCCATACCTTTTATATTCTTTTGAGTAATTAATTACTTCACTAATGCTAAATTTTAGCAAACCAAAGTTTTAAGACATAAGTTAGTTTGAAAGTAGTTATCAAAGACAAAAGGAACTTTTTTAGAAATAAAAAAAACTTGCATATTCACTATTCAATCTTATTATTAATCCATGCTGAAGATTTTGGTAGTGAAGTTTAAGAAATTCATTAATTTCATATATAGGAAAAAATGTAATAAAGTTTTAAAAATGATTATTATCTAATACATTTTAGGATAATGGATATTAGCATCATGATAGCATATTACAAATAGTTGCATATAATAGACCTAATAGGTAAAGTATCATGAGAGAAATATCCCACTTTTTTAGCCTAATAAAAGCATAAATAAAGATAACAATTGAAGATATTTACTATGATATCATGAGAGAAATATCCCACTTTGTTTAGCCTAATAAAAGCATAAATAAAGATAACAATTGAAGATATTTACTATGGTAAATGTCATTAGAAGAAGATAATTGTATGTATTTTTGTTTTCCAATATTAGATATGTTAGAGATAAGATATATTTCTGATTAATAGTCTTGAATACAAGATATTAAATTCAGATTCAACATTACCATGATGAGTAAGACATGATAACAAGTAGTTTGTTGGGTGAAAATAGTTGATCCAAGATTATACAAAAAATTTGTGTTTGAGTATAAACTTGCACTTTATTAAATTTATTAACAACTTTATATGTTGTAGTCATATGTATTAAAAGAAAACATCAATATATTATTTTTAAAAAGTTCAAAATATTAAGATATAAGTAGAGTCTAAACATTAAGAATGTCAAAGCATTTCAATAAGATTAATGAGGTCATTTTATAATAAACCTTCTTGGTTATCAATTGAGAATAGGATTCTATAGTAATTATCTTCATTACGAATTTTGTAACAATATGGATTTGTAAATAGAGAAATTTTATAATATGAAATATCATGTTTCACTCAATATTTACTTCTTCTTAGATTGATTAATAAGATTGAAAGATTTAAAGATGTGTTATATGAAGTATATATTATCTAATAAGTTTAGAACTAAATAGGATAATAAAAGGTTATATACAATTATATAAAATTCATTGAACAAAAAAATTGTTTCATGAATACCTATAAGGAGAATAGTTCTCAAGATAAGTAATAGGAGTAAGATGGAGTTTTAAAGAGTTTAAATAGTTCTCAAGATAAGTAACAGGAGTAAGATGGAGTTTTAAAGAGTTTAAGTCTCATAATAATACACCTAAATGGAATTAATGTCTTTGACTGATACATTTAATGTATAGTCAATGGAAAATGACAAAAATCCACTTTTATAATAAATTTAAAGTTTTTATATGCCTATAGATATGTTATGTCTATAAAAGTGTTAATGGGAGTATATAATAACATATTTCTCTTAAAAATAATATTTCATTTTTTCAATTATCTAGGATATAATAGTCCAAAAATCACTCTAAATTGGATATGAAAAGGTAACAACTCAAATTATAGGAATGAAAATCTATAGATATAGATTTAAAATTTGCTTATCTATTTTATGTCAAATACATATAATATGCTAAAAGTGCTTATCATTTAAGACATTAATACTTAAAAAATATTAAAGATGTCATTAATTAATTTAAGAGTTGATATTTAAGTTTAACATAAGATGGATAATAAGTTTTTTATTTTCCTCATTAAGGTATATTTTGAGTTTGAAAAGTCTTAATATAGTATCAATTGTTAGCATAAATAGTTGTTTTGATTAAGAAGTTCTTTAATAAACTTGACAATTTCATTTATTGTTCAAATAATAATGTACTATAGAACGTTAGAACTCCTGGATGTACAATAGGAGATAAGCTCTTACAAATAATGCAAACATGTATTTTGGAATTTTATTGATTGTGATGATGATTAATATAAAAAGTTATAAGGATTAAGGAAGTTCATAACGATGCCAATTGTTCCATCAATAATGTAGTTATCACATGGTGATATGGTCTAATATTTAATTGATTGACTTAATATAAGTGAAAGATTATTAGTTTATATATTACACACAAGCAGTTGGTTATATATTTGTGATATATTTAGTTAAGTGTAAATTATATCCAATTTAAGGTTTCAATATTTATTGTTTAATATTATATGGTAATACTATAAGAGTTCATACACATCTATTCCAAAATAGATGGTGTTACTATATCCCTTTAACATGGTTTATATGCCATCTTACTAATCGTTTTACTAAAATTTTAATAATTTATATTCAAAATGAATTACTCTTCTTCTTCAATTTTCCATATAATCAAAGTTTTATGAACTTTAATTGTTTATACAAATGAATTAAAATATCATTATGTCATTCTCTTTGTTAATTTTTTCCATTCTTACCTTTTACTCTTATTTTACAACTAAAATACATCCTATGAAAGCTTTAAGATAAAAAATATTTTCCCAACCTATATCTCACTTTATATGTGTCCATATATTGTCTACATTAATCACGACTTTCTTTCTTTATCCCTTTTTTCTTTTTTTTTTTAATTCTAGTATAGTACAAAGATAATAATAATAATATGTTGATTTGGGTTTTTTAATTGATAGGAAATGGTTGATTTTTGGTAAACATATGAGAGCATAAAGGTTTGTATAACCATATAATTGAATTGCAAAAACTACAACTATATTATGTTAATAAATCCTCATTATTTACTCTTAAGGCTTTTATAAATAACTAGAGACTAGATAGAAGAAAAGAAAAATGAAAAGAAAAAGAGACGATGGTTTATCAAATTTGCAACCATTTTCTCCCTTCCTTTAAAAATTTCAAAGTAAAAATATATCCATCTATGTATTGGACCTATTAACAGGTAAATTCATAAGTTTTATAAACAAAATCCTGCATACGTTAGTCTAAGAGAGTTTTTAATAGAGAGATTTATGTTATTTAATCTCTAGCAAAAGTAATAAGGTTATAAAAGAGAGGTGTAGACAAGAGGGAGATGTAATGTTGAAGAAAATTTTTTTCCAATTCAATCAGTTTAACATAGCTGTAAAGTTGTCCCACATAATGTGATATATCAACTACATTAATTCAAGTTAGTATTGTTATCAATTTTGAAATATATGTATATAGGTTCCCAAAAGTGTTGCTAGTTCATCTTAAAAATGAAGGTTGAGAAATTTTCAATAAAACTCATAAAGGTTATGATATCTGATATAAGTTATCCATTGATTATAAACATTTTATTTTATACTTGTTTGTTTAATTAAGTCACTTATAAGATAAATTTTACATGATAAATACAATTTGTAAATAAAATTTTGATAAGATCATAATTATAAAAATCATAAGAGTTAAATTAGTTGTAATTTAGTATCTTTATATCATATTTTATGTGAAAGTATATGATATTATCTTATGTTTGATTCGTTGACTTGAAGGTGATTATTTAATATATAAAAAAAGAGTTAAGTGCATTATTCTCTATAATTGTCTGACAAAGGAGATATTGGAGTCAATAAAAGGTTAACAAGTTGGAGGACAACTTCATAGAAGACATTTTAGTTCAATTCAAGTTTAAAGATGTTAAAAAATTAAGAAAAAGTGGAGAATTAATCAACATTATTCCAAAACACAAGTCATGTTGGACTCTTGTTAGTCGATTTGTTCATCTAGAAGTAAATCGATGCCAAAAATAAAGTGGAATCAGTGCCAAACTCATCTTATTTTCACTCATGAAGTTTCAAAAGCTAATCGATATCTAGAAGTGTAATAGGCGACAGACTCATGATTTAGAATTCAAGCATGAGTGGCATTACAATTTTAATCACATGTAACCTTAGCTTATAAATAATCTTATAGGGTTCTTGACAAGGTACTTTATAGGCTAGTGACAACCTCCTTTGTCATTTATAGTTTTAGGGGGTTTTTTTTTCATAAAGGAGGGATTTAGAGTAAGATTTGAGGAGAATCGTGATAACTTTTTTAGTTCTTTCTTTCTCTTCTTTCTTCTATATTAAGATTATTTTGTTTAAATTTTATTTTCATGATTTTTAGTAGATAAATCCCTATTTAAGGTTCAGAATATAACTGATATGAATGTCTAAATTATTAATAAGTTTTTATTGTTTGGTTAAATTTCTTTTCTTTGACCTAAATTATTAGATTTATGCCTAATCAGCATAGATTCAATCTTAGGGATTGTATAAAGAACTAGGATTTGACGTATGATCACATCAGGAAAATAGACACCTTAGATATAGAGGAAAAGGATTTTCAAGACTATTGTGATAACTAAATAGATTAACTATACTTAATGAGTTTGATTAGGTCAATTTTCACATTAAGAGGTCATAATTGTGTAGTTGAATATATTGCCTCTAAAGATGGCATAGACAAATTAGGTTAATTGTTATTTCAATCTGGATAATAAATATTATGTGATAATTAAAATTCTACATAAATGAACCATCACCTTGATTTCTCTTCATTAGTTAATATTATTGTTTTCTTTCGTTTAGTAGTTTATTTTACTTTTTCTAAACTTTAATTTATTTGATTTTATTATATAGCTATGATTAATAAGTATAGTATTATCGTCCACATCTGATTAATACTCTAGTTTTGTGACTTACTGATAATCAACTTTGTACGCTTGTAGAAAGATTTAGTAAACACATAATATATTTTTTCTTTATAAAGAAAGAAGTCAATTTTATAGACTAAAGTATAAAGATACTTAAACAAATATATTGGTGCTTGTTAAAGAATAAGTTCAAGGAACTGACTTGATATGAGAATTTTATATGGAATATTACTTATGTGTCTATGAAAAAATTCTTTATGATTATTGTATAGGTGATTCTTTAACTTGAGATGTCCAAATTATCTCACATCCTTTGACTTAAGATCTCCAAAATGTCTCATTTACGAAGTATTATATTCTGATACTACTTAGACCTATCCTTGTTAAAGGCAGCTCAATTGGTAATAACTAGTATATATATATATATATATTCATTAATCATCCTAGAAAATTAGGAAGAATGTTCCATCATTTTCGATTATTATTAATTTAAGAAATCTTTGACTAAAGTACATGATATTTTAAAAATAATTATCAAAATGTCATTGAAAAAGTTATCACTAATATTTTAGATCTAAGATAAATTAAATAAAGTGAATGTTAAATTCATATTTTATATCAAATTAAAATATTATACAGTGAACTGATTGAATTATTAAAAATAAATCATATACAAAATAGTTATTCAAAACTACTTTAGTTCTAATGTGTTTATAAAAGTCAATCTTAACTCATGAGCATAAATTTTCTAATTAGATAATTAAAGATAAATAAATAATTTTAATTTATATAATCCTAAATATTATTTAATACTTTAAATTTATAGCTATTGTAACATATTTAAGAACTTAATGGATCATTCATAAAAAAAACTAAATAAAGAAAAATATAATTTAATCAGGTTGGACACAATTATAAAGTATGAAAATTTTTAAGAACAAATATAAGATACTGAATAATTAGTTGTAATTCTAATAAAATATTGATTAAAATAAAATTTGTTTCAATTAAATTATAAAAGTTTTAAACCTTATCATAAATAAGCATAAGTTTTAAAAAGAACTAGCAGTCTTGATATATCTCTCCTTTTAAAATTTTAAAAAATTAATAATCTATTGTTTTAGATGAAAATCTAATAGAATAAAAAAGATTTTATGATAATTAAATAATACCATATGAGATAAGAGATAGTTTTCAAAACATAGATACTAAAAGAAAAAAGTCTCAATTTATTTAACCTTATAATCAATATTCTTTTTTCAAAAAAATTATGAAAATTGACAATGTTGCTTCCAAATTTTTAATAGGATTTAGCTTTCAAGTCATTCTTCACCCGCTGCTTTTCATCAAAGACATTGGCCTTGTTTCGTTGATGGCTAATCAGCCAAAAAACAGTTGGTTGAATAACTTTAGCTGATTGACTTTATTGTTAAGCTATTTTTAGTGTTTGATAATCAATTGATTGGGTTGGCTTATTCAACCCAATCAACTGATTTTTTAAAAGCTCAGGAGGAGTAGCGTTTTGTAGAATCAGCTAATGACTAATTGTTTGGTTGACCATTGTGCCCTCAGTTAATTCTTCAAACATTTGCTTTCATTTTCTTTTTCTTGGCTCCTCGCTTCTTCCTCATCGAGCTTGGAGTCTGTGGAGGAGGAAGCACAACGTTGACGTCATTCCTGTAGATTTTCTGACGAGTAGTACTTGGCAGCGCACAACGTGCTGGATTAGGTATTTGAGGTGTTGAGGATGATTTTGGAAATTCTAGTAAAGCTAGAAATGAAAGAAATAGCAGTTGCTGGGCTATTTTATGGTGAACTAGTACTGAATTTGGGAATGTGGTTAACTGAAAAGTTGTAGCTCTATGTGTTAGCTAAACTGTCGTTTTTACAAAAGTGGATTCAGATGAGTATGGAAAGAGTTATGGTGTATTTTGTGAAATTGGTCAGTAGATACTGGCTGACGGGATAGGTTGAGAATTGTTTAGCGTTTTAGGAAACATACAAAACTCGTTTGTTTTGGGAAACAAATTGAAAACCCTTACAATATACCAAACACTAAAAATAGCTTATCAATAAAGTCAATAAGCTAAAGTTATTCAACCAGCTGTTTTTGGCTGATCAGCTAACAACCAAACAAGGCCATTAACTGTAAAATTGAAGGCAAGAAACTCCTTTTTGATTGATTTGTTCTTCATTCCTTTCATTAGATACTTGATAGTCAACAAATAGGAATTTGTTGATGTGGTGAGCCTCATGGTTAGCCACTCCTTCCTTAATTTGTGACTAATTAAAAAAACACATCAGCCACTCACTTTCTTAATTTGTGGCTTATTAAACAAACAAACAAAACACACTAGCAACTCAATTCCTTAATTTGTTGAAGTGGTAGCTCCATTGTGTATATATATTTATTTAAGTTATGTTGGCATGTTATTTTCATCATGCAACAATTAATAACAATAATTAATTTATAAAATTTGTTTTGTATATCTTTATTAATTTAAACATTTTAACTTTTGTTATTTATTTTAATAATTCAAAAATTATACATCATAAATAGGAATGGCAATTTTTGGCCCATGGGCCTAAATTTAGTTGATTTTAATGGGCTGACTCATGGGCCAAGCCCAGGCCCAGACAAACTCGAGATCCAATTATTCTAACCAAAGCAACATCGTTTTACGTAAAAGAGTTGGGCTTCAGGTAAGCTTAGGTTTGGGTAACCCAAATCCTAATATAATTTAAAAAATAAATTATTACATATTTTTAATTTTAAAAAAATTACTTAAAAAAATTGGGAGGGGTCTGGCCCATGGGCCAGCCCATTGCCATCCTTAATCATAAATTAAAGTATATTAAATTTTGATTAGATTAAAAATTTTATTTATAAAAATTTTGTAAAAATTTTATTTAACACTAATTTATTAATTCATTAAATAATTTATTATTCTTTAATAAGAATATTCAATAAAATACTAAGATATATAATATTTATACCCTTATAATTTTTTTAAAATCATGTCCTTATAAGTCATTTTACACATAAACAGCTAATACTAAACATCTAATTTTATCAAAAATTTCTGACAAATAGTTAATGCAATCTGGTAGTCAAATCAGGTGATAGAATCAGCTAACAACTAATACAATTAGTTGATATGGTCATCGTCTTTAATATCTGCAATTTTAATAGCATTTGCTATGAATTCTTCTTGCACTCTCGAAATCTGCTTACTTTTGTTCGAAAACTAACCGTGACATAATCATGGAATGCAATGCAAAAATAAAAATTTTACCATTTCTAGTTAAATCTTAATAAATTAAATAATTTGAAAAACATAAGCATAAAATAATCGATTCGTACCTGATTTGAATTTTTTATGAAACTTTTTTATAGGGAGTCAACTACAAGTTATCTATGTGCTCGGCCTCTAAACTTTAGAGAAGAAGAATTCAGTATTTGAGAGAAATAGGGAGGAGAATTACTTCTCTTAAGCTTTTTTTTATTTATAAAAAGGCATTAGAAATTTTTATTTCTTATTAAAATTTAATATCCTAATTATAATTAAATTCAAACTCTAATTATTAATTATAATTATAATAAAAGTAAATATCTCATGTTTGACTTTTAAATTTTTTCAAACTTCATAATTAAGTCTAACTTAATTAAAATTAATTTTTTTAAAATGCTCTTCATGACCTATCATATTCTGAGCATATTTGACAATGATTATAAATTATAATTATGATTCACAATTAAAATTATGTAAGTTAAAACTCTTTCTAATTTGTCTTCAATTCTCTCATTAAATAATTTATAAATATAAATCAAGATTAATGTTTAACAAATTATATTAGAAATGTCAAAGTAGTTTGTCTCAACCAGTTCACACATGATTATGATATATAATTTAATTTTTTCATCATTTAATGTTCCAATTGAACATAAAGTATGGATTTAATATCTACTCATTTAAATTAAATCATATTTGTTCTTACTAATTAGTAATTTATTTATAATTGATATTTCAAACAAATTTTAAATGACGATTTACTGTGACTAAAGAATTCCTTAAATCACTACTAATAAAAAATAATGAAATATTATCTCTAAATATTTTAGAATGACAAATGCTTTATTGACTTATTTAACCATTCCACATAGTTCATATTATGTTAAAGTACTACCAATTAAGTTACCTATATTGAATAGGTCAATAAGTAATACAGTCTCCATATAAGTAGTATTCTATTTTGAATTCTCAGTAATATAGTCAGTTCAATTAAAGTATTCTCAAATAAGCATTTATACATTTGTTTAAGTATAACCACATTATAATTTTTGGGATCAATTAATTTATTCTTAAGAAAAAAACATAATGTATATCAGTTTTATTGATTTATTAATATCTCATCTTTATAAAATTATAATTAAGAATAATTTAATAATAAATAAATTAAATTAAATAATTATGATCGTACCATAATTTTAATTACTCAGTAATTATTTCAAAATTTTTAACTTTAATATTAGAACATCGAAAATAATTAACAAAATACATAAAAATAAATAATATTTCATTAATCAAAATAATAATATTATACATAAAATTACAACTTTATAAACTAACAACTTTCTCCGTTGTCTCCCCTCGAAGTCCAATTCCTCGTACTCTGTCAGCCAGACATCGCCATTCATACTCCACACTCAATCTTACCAAAAGCTTAGCTTCCCTTGGGTCTCCAGCCGACTTGAAAATTGCAAGACTTGATATTTCTTTTGTAAACAAGGCCAATTTACTGCGAGGAGAAGGGAAATGTGGGTTATGGAACGGAAATTTGTGATCTGAGAGTAGAAGCTCACAAATGAAGAGAGAAGTGAAATGCCAGAGATCATGAGGAACTCCACACTCAGTGAAGTTGGTGGCGATTTAAGCAGAATTATGAGTGCAACAGAGGCTGAGCAAAGTACGAATAGAGTAAAGCCAAGCAGAAAAGAAGAAGACCTGGGAATGAGCATGAGCTTCTGGGCTTGAAGGAGGCCATTTCTTTTGAATTCAAAGTTTGAGTTTTAGCAGAAAAGTTCAGTAGAATTATTATAGCAGGTGGAATTTGACAGTCGGTGTCTAACATGGGAAGGGCCCATGTTTAGTGTACTCGAGCGCAAATGAGTGATGACCTGAAATTCCCTCTCGCCTCTCGGCATGGTTTAAAATGTATTGAATAAGAGTTTGTACCATTTATTATTTGCGTACCATGTGTTCTTGCTGACATGTTGGTAAAAAACTGACTGCAAATGTCTTCCATTATCGCTGAGATTATATTAAACAAGGATCAATTGTACCATGCTGACAATTTAAAGCTCAGAGTCATTCAAATCTAATTTACTTTGACTACTTCCTTAAAGGTATGGAGAAAAGATTCACAATTTGGCCTGTAATCTCTGGAGAATATAAAAACGAAAGTTTCATACAAACCAAGTGTTTGAAAGCTTCTTTCAAAGAATGCATGTATCCCGCTGTACACGCTTTCTTCTCAGGGGATAAAAGCTTCAGAACCTTCAATTATCACAGTTCAAACAGATTTTGGCCGCCGAAAACTACATGTGCATTTTAGAAATATCAATATACAGCATGATAAAAATTCATCTGGAATACCAGATCATGTACACGACACTAAGTTTATGTGCCATGTACTCTTTTGTTTTCATACACTAGTTTGTTTTCCTTTTAGTGGAAACATTGGACTTGGATGTTCCATCAATCTGTAAATAGCTAAATTTGGGCAAAATTGGCTGTACTCTGAAAGGAAAAGTCGGGTACGGAAATTTATGTATTTTTTGTTGTCAATAATTTTCATTTTCAATTAAACCTAATTACTTTTCAATTTTGTAAAACAACTTTTAGTGAGTACTAGTGATTCATAGAAGGAAGGTTAGTGGAGACTGATATTAGACACCTGATAAGGTAAAATCCCAGGTACACCTGTTAGAAGTACCTAACTCACCTAACAACACCGACAAAATCCGTGTGCTATGGTCCTGACGGAGTAAGTGGAATCTCTGTAGACGCTTGAAAGGAAAACGAAGTTAAAGGAAAAAGAATTATATGCAATAATGGATGGTCAATGATAGTAGAGATAGGACTAGGAGTTCATTTGTTCTATTTCGTAAACCAAGTAGCAGCCATGCAGCCAATCAATGCAAGTACCAAACAGATGTTTGCCTACAATGCCGTCGGGACACACGTCATATAGAATTTCGTGTAAGAAAACTGAAGCACTTGAAGTCGGTGAGAAAGAATCAGGGATTTTCATTTAAGACATAACAATAAGACATTAAATTGAGATATAGATTCACATAGGTATTATATATGGCCAAAAAATGGTAAAAGAGCTTCAACAGCTACAAAACCAAATGTGGGGGAACATTTTGTGATGTTTATTCAATTATAAATTCTGAACAACACCCTTGAGTTGTATGTTAGGATGGAAATGGTGCTGAAAAACTTGGCATTACTCGCAGAGAAGGGACGGGGGACCTGGGACGCTTGGGCACATACTTTCTAGCCCACACATGCTTCCCATTGATAGTAAACTTTACTTTGTCCAGACCTTTGAGGACCTTGTCAATTGTGTTGGATGATCGGAAGATAATACGAGCGAACAGCGCCTGCTGATTAGACCCTACTTCTTGCATCAAAAGTGATTCGATACAATCACCATAACCTCTACTAAGGAACTCTCTGACCTCCCATTCTCGCACAGGGTAGCCCTTAGAGAATGTAACGAATAAGGTCCTGGCATCAGGTGGTACCTCGGTATCCAGGGTCCAGCACCTGACATCACTTGTAGGGACAGCTCCAGTTCGAGGAAGTTGAGGTTGAGGCGGGGGTTGTTGGGAAGATTGCAGCGTGGTTTGGCTGTCAATCACGCTCTGAGTAGCATTTATCTGAATAGCTTGGCTCATGATATCACTTAATGCTCTGACACATACCTCGTTGAGAATTTTGTTCACCCCTCGCATTGCTGTGAGCTTGTACTCATGGAAAAACTGGAGAGAAATTTCCTTCTCCATCAGACTTTGCAGCAGAGGTATGTCGTTCTCAGACGAAGAAGTAAATTGATCACTGCTTAAGCAGTTGAGGCAGATAATAGCTTCATCTGCAAGTTCATTTATGAGAATGTTAGGCAAGGACAGTATTTTCATCACCGTATTGTAGTAACCCATCCGTTCCAACCACAACCACAAGGCCATGATTTGCATTGTCTCCACAGGCTCCCTCCATAGCTGCATCACAAGGATGGTGTAAAGGCGGCGATCAATTGTATGAAATATCTTAAAATACTCGTCTGAAACTAATGGGATCTGAGAAGATGCTGATGAAGCCATTGTATGGCAGATTGGTATGCTGCCTTAAAAACACTAATAAGCCTAGGACCCTGCAGAATAACGGTGCTTAATCACCACATTATTCAAATCTAAGGGAAGCAAAGGAGTAAAGAAACTTGGTGACATACAGCAGTAGTTTCGATCACAAGTTCAAGCACTGAAATAACAATCCAAAGTAAATGACAAGTACAAAGATCCATGAAAACAGACTCAAGCCAGCAGATGGAAAGTGCTACCCATAGCAGCTCTTTACATTCTGACAAGATGAGCAAATTCATAGGACACAAATGCAAATGGTTTCAGCACGTAGAAGAAACCTGAGGAGATACTGGATAGACCTGCTGCTTGCTATGAAAATATCATCTGTAAACAATGTTATAAGAATGTAAAGGCTTATCTAGTCACACTGTTCTCGATCCCCAGTCAAAAACAGATTTATAGACACTGCCAGAACTCAAAACAGAAACTTAAAAGTGATATTGGATATAGTCATAATGTTGTTCCTATAATGTATTTATTGAATACACTTTTATATTGAGAAAGACACGATTATGGGAAGGTATAGTTAATGCAAAATCTTTGCTTGGCAAGCATAGCTGGATACATATATAACTTTCCACATTCAAGAATCAAATATCTGGCCATAAGAAAATCTAGCAAATGTCCAACAAGGATAAAAGCCTTAGTCATAACTAGCTCTTTAAAGGTTTTACGATAAATACCGAACCTCTTTAATAATCGATGTGGTGATTGACTTTCATAGTTCATTAGATACATTTCCTTGTTCATTTTAAGTTAATCCAAGTTTGTTGAGGCTGCAATCAATTGCATGATTAGAAGCAGGGAGGTTTTGCTACAAGTATAGCAGTTAGATCTCCGATCTTCACAGATTCTAACAGTCTCTGCTTCAATATAAACTAGATATTGAGAGGAAAATTTTTTACATCTGGAATTTGCTGTTCTGCAACAAACCGTAACTTCACAACCACAGACAAAATGTTAGATTCAGGAAGTGGTTCCATCATCTGACAGACCTAAAGCACTATGCCTTCTAGAATTAGGAAACTCCGTAAATAGTGTAAGAAAGACTACTATTCTAATTTATTGTAATGATATCCAATTGGTTATGATGCATCTTATTGAGGGTAAATTTATAACAGAAGAGATCAATTTCATACTTGAATGCCACATGGAATCAGAGAAGTGCTTGGATTTCTTTCTTTGCTCTTTACAATCAGTGATAATCTATTCAAAGTCCAGAAAAAAAGGGTCAGATTTCTTAGCACCAAAAGCAGTAATGAGTATATATCAAGCAAATATACTCATGTAACATAATTTATGATGTCCACGCTACTTATAAAAGAACATATGTCTACCATAGGCACAATACTCCGAAGTTTATATCACTGCGTACACAAAAAGAATACCAAGTGACGAAGTATAGAGACAGCACAGAACTAATTGATTGTTTTGATGTAAACACTTACTTCAGAAGAGATAGCATCTCTTCACGGAATAC
This sequence comes from Erythroxylum suave, assembly GCA_027563595.1. Classification (NCBI taxonomy): domain Eukaryota; kingdom Viridiplantae; phylum Streptophyta; class Magnoliopsida; order Malpighiales; family Erythroxylaceae; genus Erythroxylum; species Erythroxylum suave. The sequence goes on along the minus strand of JAOSBN010000178.1, from coordinate 14,450,235 downwards.
CAGGTTCTCAATCTCCAACTCTGAATTTAACCACTGTATATCTACCCAGGATGCGGCTTCCACTTCATATAATTTTTACTTGGAATCTAAATCGGTTGAAATGGGAAATGGTCAGAAACAAAAAGGACAAACTTTAGAAGACGAGGCTGTCTACATACCTGCATCCGCATTTTTACGGGATCTATTTGAATTCTCAAAATACCTGAGGTAGGTAGATCCAAATCCCCAATAAGAATCCATATATGGTTATTTTCCAAACACCAACATTAAACTTGAACCGTCCAGTTCCAGGATTCAATATAAGGTCCCTATTGTTCCTTCTGCAGTAACTGAAAAGTCATTTTGGCATACTTCCATTGCAACAAGAACAGCCTTCTTTAGTATAATCGACATTTAAGTTTTAAAAAATATCAGATTCTCCAAGTTCCTTCATTTTGAAGAAGTGATAACTTTCCTACAAAGTAGTTTGGATGACAGTTAGGTTTCTGACGTGAGAAATAGACGGTAGCAAACAAGATAATTTTATGATCCCAGAGAACTTTCTGTTTCCAGACAACCAGTTACTAGTGTGCCAATGTTAGCATATTCCATTTCATGTTATAGCATGAGATGTTTCCGTAGAACAGATTTCTGTTCCCGTACAATTATGTGTACCCTGTTCTTCTGAAGAAACTTAGCGCCAATATCAATATCTTTCAGAACCTAGAATTCTATGGAATGTCGATAAAGACGTGTAGTGGACTAGGAACATGTTAATTATCAATCTGAAGGAACATCCATTAGCCGAATATGTTTTCATGTGCAATCGTTCAAACTACCATCCCTCGACCTGCATTCAGACAGAATTTGACAAGAAATAAAAGTAACAAAAGAGGTAACAAGGAGTTTATAGAGAGTGATGTATTACTTCTGGTAGTAAATAGTCACAACTTACAACTTATAAGACGGTTATGCACAGCAACTAAAGGCAAAAGGCAGAAATTTTGAGTGAAGATACAGTTAGAACTTTTATGATACAATGAAGTGATCTGGTCATTTAGAGGCACAACAGGTATAATACAAGAAATAGTACAGCTGCAAAAGCATTGTTACAATTACCAGAAATGCTAACCTAAAGATGTAACAAAAATGAGGAGTGATCAGCCATCAGATCAAAGCAGGAATAACAGGCAGTAGCTATAGGCGCCATGACTTCTATCCAATTTGCAGATACAAGGAGTTGCGCGGCACTAAATTTAAATGCCAGATTGGTATCTTCGCCACAAATCCCCAAATTAGTTATTGGTAGTTGTAGCAGCTGCACATTGTATATCAGAGAGAGAAAAGGATCGACAAGGATAGTTTCGTTGCGGAGGTGTCAAACATGATTCATTGCTTGGTGGTGGTCTTTTACCATGTGGATGTAAGGGTGGAAGACAACTCGAAGGGGATGACGGAAATCCGTAACAGTGTTGACCATCGTTACAGTTCTCATAACATCTAATACTAGAGCCAATAGGTAATGTGCTTCGACTGAAGTTTGCAGATTTCTTCAATAAGCCACTTCCGTTATCCGTGGGAGGGTGACCCCGATTCTTATGCAAGAAGTTACTCTGAGCTAATAAGTTCTTGCGTTTTCTAGTATAACAGTTTTCTGGTTTCGCTAAGTCTTTAACAGAAGCAATAGAGGAGACAGCTGCTAGACTGGTGAAGGACTTTGATTTGCCATCATAAAACTTCGATATGCCTTTCCTGAAATTATGTGAACAGAGGGAAAGCACGAGTTTTTAGCACGCAACCGTAGCTGAGAAAATAACAACTTGGGAGCAAAGCATAGATTTTATCTTCCATTTAGCTACCGAGACTGCTTGCTCACAATAATCTGTCTTCAAAGTTCAAAATCTTTTACAATGTAATTGATCATTTCGATTGCTTTATCTCAAAGACAAGAACCAACAAACGAAAAACAAAACAAAACCCATTTGAAACACCAGCTAACTAGAAAAAGCAAATACTTACTTGATAGGTAAACCCTCCTCCAAAGCATCCATGGTATCCAAGGGTCCTTTATACGAGCTCTGAAACTCGGACTCCTCACAATCCTCCTCGCCACCGGACAAGTCACTGTTTTTACCAATAGATTCCGAGCTATCAGAATACACCAAACCATCCTCTTCACTCCTCCTCTCCACCACCGGGAAACTCCGTTCTCCAGCAAAGATTGCCCTGCACTGCGGCATCTTGCCAACAAACCCAGAAACCTGAATCGAATTAGCACCCGCAGCAGCGCGCCTCTCCAAAGCAATCGACATGACGAAATTAAATAGATAAAGTAGCAGCAGGCAACAGAAACAGAAGTAGCAGAAGATTCACAAGCATTAATAGCTTAGCCACTGAAACAGCACATGGGTCGGCCACGAAGACGCCACGAATGAGATCACACATATCTATATATCGAGTGAGAGAGACGTGAAATGTTGGACGGGATAAGAAGGAAAGAGGAAAAAGAAAAAGATGGGAATCAATGAAAGCCTTATCCAGAAATAAAGTAAAGAAGATTATCCGCGTCTCTGTTGCCTCTGTGAGCGTGTATGCGTATGTACTTCTGTCTATCTCTCTGGAGCCTGGACAGGAGATATTTTGGTATTTTATGGTTTGTTACTTTGGGTATTTGGAATAATATGACAGTGTACCCACGTCGTCCCAAGTATGTTACGGGTAATTCGGTTAGTTTGGAGTCACCGACTCTTGACGTGGATGGCTTTGATTTTGTGTCAAATCACGTGCTCGTGTGATCTTGTGCACACTAAACCTTCCGTTTGTACTAATGCGGAGGCTTTCTTTCTCAGACTTATCATGTCAGTCGTACTTTTTCGAGTAGATGTTCATCAATTCGATTCAAGTAAGGACTTTTTAGTTATTGCAATTTTCCCGCCAAAACCGATGCTTCAAGGTGAATAATCCTTGCTACTAATCAAGTAGAAAACTTGTTCTTCTCCTGAGCTGTAAACTTATTTTAGAATTCAAATGTCGAAAATTAAATACAAATAATATGATAAAATTAGTATTTGTATCATTAATACTTAATAGCTTTTATAATTGATACTTAAATAAGAATTGTTTACTAGCTTTTATCATTAACTAAATTTGTGTAATTTGTAAGAGTAAACTCATGATTATGAATTTAGAGGTAATATTAAGAATAACGTATAAGATATATTTTGAAAAGAGTTGTCATCTAACAAATCTAAAAGTCACATGAAGCGTGATTGATAAAGTTGTTTTCTACTTAATTTAAGTTTGGTTAACTTGTTGAACAAACTTAAAGTCAGCTAAATTTGGATGAGATTTTAGCCCGCTAAAGAGCTTAAAGTAATCTTTTTTAATAACATTGAAGACTATTATTTAAAGTAAAATATTATGAGTAACCAAATACATGATTTTAAACTCCTAATCTTATTTGGTAGTCATGACATATAATTAAGTACTTGCTTTTCTTACATTTGTATTCTGATTTGAGTGAAATTTACATTGTTTATTACAGTTGATATTAAGTTAACAAACCAAAATTTTTTGACATAAGTTATGTTTGAAGAGTTCTCTAAGTTAGAAAGAAAAGTTATATGCTCATTATACAAGTTTTCTATCAACCTTTGTTGAAGATTTGGTATCGAAGTTTTAGAGATATATGAAAATCATATAGATGAAAAATGTGTTCACATTTTTAGTTGAAAAATGGCTCATAAACTTTGATGACAACATGTAAGATATATGTTAACACTATGATAACAAGATGCAAGAAATTGCATAAAGTATAATTGAAATGTATAGTACTTAGATGAAATTGTTTCACTCAGTTTAGCTTACTAAAGCCTAATTATGGACTACAATTAAAGGCATTTGCTATATAATGATAATAGTTATCATTAGAAGAAATGATTGCATGACTTTTTACTATATAAAATATGATACAAAACATATATTTTATATTCATGTTTATGAGTATTTGATACTAAATTTAGATTCAACATTACTATAATATTTAAGACATGATTAAAAAAAATAGATTGTTGAGTGAAAGTAATTGATTTAATTTTATACAAATAGTTTGTATTGTTAGATCAAAGGAGACTTGTGCTTAATATAAGTGACAAGAATATAAAGTTGGATAATCGAGAGTATTTTTTTTATTTCATGTTGGTTAAATCAACATAATAAGAATCATAAAGTTACATACTAGGGTATATGTATCCTTTTGATTCTGAATCATATGAAACTTGTGAAACTTGTTAAGTTGAAGAATAACCAAATCAATTTTTGGTAAAATGATGATATTGGTATTGAATTGTTAAATTTATATATATGACGTATTATATATAATACCAATTCATAAAAGGATGATACTTATATGTCATTAGATTACTAATAAATTTATGTGATATGGTCATATGTATTAAATGTAATATTGATTTAAAATTTTAAATGGTTCAAGGTGTTTAAATCTAAGTATAAATTAAGCATTAAGAATGTTGAAGCATTTCAATGAGATTGAATAGGTGAATTTTAAATTTTCAATTATTTATAGGTAATGAGATTCTTTGATAAAAACTTTCACAACAAAATTTCATAAGAGTATGGATTTATGTAAAGTTGAAAATACAATATAAGATATTGTATGATGCAATATTATTTCTTCTATAGTTATGCCTATTATAATGACATACCTTCAATTGTTCCGATTAGATCAATTAACAAGATTTTATATTAGATATGAAATGGTGAGTCTTTGAAAGAGCCAAAGTTAATAATTTAAGGATGTGATGTTTGATTGAAGCATACATTATCCATCAAGTTTAGAACTAAATTGGGTAATAAAAGGTTATAAGATATCCAAAAGGTTGGATATAATCTTACAAACCTATTGAACATATTGCTTGTTTCAATGAACACTTATAAGAGAACAGTTATCAAGATAACTAGAGGGAGTAAGATGAAATTTGAAAATTTCAAATCTTATGATAATACATCCAATTTGAACTATTGTCTTTGTTGATACATTTGATGCATAGTTGAAAGGCTACGAGATATTGAAAGATCACTTTTTTGAAGTATTTAAAGAGTTTTGTTTTGAAGATGATTATGAATTTATCATGTTTACAAGAAGGTTAGCGGGAGTATATAAAGAAATATTGCTCATAGAGAACAATAATTTTAATTTTCAATTGTTGAAAATATAATTATCCAAGCAACTCTTGTTGGATATGTGAAAATTTAATTATGGGAATTAGATCTATAAGGATATATCGGAAGTTATTATCTATTTTAAGTCTAAGTACAAAGGCGCTAAAGATGTTTACTATTTAAGACATTTGATACTTGTGAAGTATTAAAGATATTTATTATTCTATGTATGAGTTGATATTTAAGTTCAAGATGATAAAGATATTACTTTAGAAGTAAATCTTAATTAAGGTCTATTTTACTTAAAACAATATCATTCAAGATTGGAAAGTTACAATGTAACATTGTTTGCTAATTAAGCCATAATACCTTTTTTATTTAGTGGAAATGATTAATTGGAGCTTAATATAATTCCTTGCATTATTCAAGACAGTAATGTATTGTGGAACATTAGAGTCATTAGGTATATAAAAGGAACTAAGGTCTCATCAAGGATCCAAGAATGTATTTATGAAGTTTTTCTTAATTATGATGATAAATAAAATAGAAGTTGTAAGATTTAAACAAGTGTTCATTATAGAGAATTTTATAGAATACTATTATTAAGTCATTGTCCTAGCTGTAACATGATCGTCATATGGTGATATGTTATATAAGATACTTAAAACTGATGGGCTTATTAAAAGTGGGAGATTGTTAATTTTTGCCCTACAGTCAATTGTTAATTTAAATGCATTTTTAAGTAGCATTTTTAATCTTGTACTTATCTAGATGTATATAATAAAGTCTATGAGATAATTATACATTGCAAACGAAAATATAACTATGAAATTCATATTGTATTTATGTATTATCCCTAAATTGTTCCTAATCATTGTTCTATTAAGAATAAACACCAATATAATATAAAAAGACTAACAAATGTTATATTTTTCCTTATGAAGGACATAGTCGATCTCACAGTATAAAAATACTTAAACAAACATACGAGTGCTTGTTAAGGAACAAGTTTATTGAACTAACCTTATATGAGAAATCTATTTAAACCATTACTTGTATGTCTATGAAAATTCTCATTTTGATAATTATATAAATAATCCTTTGACTTGAGGTCTTCAAAGTTATCTTGTATAAGGATTTTTATGTTTTAATACTACTTATGACTTATTCAAATCATGGGTAGTTTAGTCGATAGACATTTGATGTAGCTTGAACTATATGGAGGTATTTATGTAATTAATATATGATTCATTACCCTAAAGTAATTAGGGAGAATGTTCTACTATTTTCAATTAGTATTGATTTGAGAAATTCTTGACTAAGGTGAATTGATGTTTCGTAAATAGTTTACAAATGCCATTAACTGAATTGATAGCGAATGATAGAGAGCTAATATGATTGGACTTAAAATAAAGTAGATATTAATTTCATGCTCTATGTCTAATCGAAACATTGTATAATGAAATGATTGAATTATATGGAAAAATCATATACAGAAAGATTCATCAAAACTACTTTGACATTCTTAAATATTTAGCTAGTCATGATATGTTGATAGACACCAATCTTGATTTATGGATATAAATTATTTAATTACAGAATTCAACCTAAAATAAAAGTTTAATTTATCTAATCCTAAATATGATTTAGGATTATAATTTATATCCATTGTTGACATATTTAGAATCATAGGTCTCACATAAACAACGGGTTGAAAAGAGCAAAGATATTTTAATCAAGATGGACTTGATTGTAAAGTTTGAAAAACTTTGTGATTAAATATGAGATATTTAATAATAATGATCAAAATGAGATATTAGATCTTATTTGGGCATAATTAGTATTTCATTAGAATTATTTGTAATTATAGTTAAAGTTTAATTGAAATTATAACTTAATTTTAATTAAATTACTAAAATATCTAAAACTTACTATAAATAGGCTTAAGTTCTAATAGAGTTAGCATTTCTTACTTAATCTTCTCTATAATAATTATAGAGTTCTTTTAACCTATCCTATGGATACTATTAGAGGTCAGATACTTGTGTGTCTATTGTGGCTGAGTTGGACTAATTTCAGAAATAGATTGAGAGATATGATAAGAAAAGAATCAAGTTTCAGAATAAGATACGAATTAAGTTTCGTACTTTATTATGATTTATGTGTTAATCATTTTATAAAATTAAAGTATTATTAGTTTTTAGGAAATTAAAATACAAAAAGTTTTATAATTAGTCTACTATTGTCAAGATCAGATCTTGTATTGATTTTCCAATGGTACAACCAAAACAATTTTGAGTTTTTGTCATTTACTTTAATAGTTTATGACTTAAGATTTGTGGTCATTGATTAAGATTTTCTATGTTATAGTTTCTAGGTTTTAATTCACTAAAACAACTTTCAATGGCCAACAAGAATAATGCCGTTCAGATTTTATTCATGTTGAAGCTAAAACAGAAAATTTGAAACACAGTTACACAAAGGTATCGCATCATCAATTTGGTGTTTCGTTTAAACCCTTTTTACATATCTAATCTATTTGTCCAATCTGGTGAAAAATGTAGAGACAAATCCGATGAACATGAACATGAACATGGTAATTCATGAAAGATTTAAGAATTTGTTTGTTTTTATTTATGTTTTTAATTATATATTTTTATTTCCAAATTTAATAAAAATATATGTTCTTTTGAATTTTTAATTTCTTTTCTGATTCTAGTTTCGTCTAATTTTTATATTCTATGAAAATCATAAAAATTAGTCTTTATTTTCTGTTTGTTTTGTCAATAATTTGATTAGTATCAAATAAATATATATTATTTAATATTAGTTATTAATAAGAATTATAAATAATTTAATCTAAGGTTATATATTTAATTATTTAGAATTATGAATGATTAAATTTATTAATAAATGTAAATATTAATTTTAAAAATATACAATTTTATTCATTAATAAAATTTAAAATTTATAAATTTTAAATAAAATAAAATAAAATAATTAATAATTAAAATTAATTTTATAAATAAAAATTAATTATTAAATTATTTATTTTAATAAAATATTTAATTTTCACTAGTAGAAATAATTTATCTTTAAAATTTGTTTTATATAATTGTATCACTAATACAATTTATATTAGCATCTAAGCATGATTTTATTTAAAAATAAAGAAAAACTAACACAAAATAAAAACTAAAACCTACAAAAGAAAAATAAAAGTCTTAATTTTGTTTTTTTAAACAGAAAAAAAGAGAAGTGTGGAGACAAAAACCGTTGGAATAGAAATTAAAATTTACTTTTCAAAATTGGAAAGAAAAACATAAATCAATTCCTATCATCTGAGTCCCAGAAATAATTACTTGCAGGAATGGATGATTTCATGCAATGAAACACAATCAAGACAAGTATTTTAATTTCAAATTAATCGATAAATTCACACGTTTAAAATGATTGATAAAACTCATATTACTATATCGCTAATACTTAAAGCAAAATTATCTACACTCTTTTAAAGTATTTATTTTCCTTCTTCAAAAAGTAAATTATTTTTATTTTTTCTTATTTAAAACAAAAGAAACAAATTCTTTTTATACCGTAAGATTGAATTATTTTAACTGTTTAATATTTAATTTTATCACTTATCATGTATTGATTTGTTTTCCCTTCCGTTAAGAGCAACATTTATGCTTAAGAAAAATTTGAATTCAAACGCAAGTGGACAACAATGGTGAGATCGTAAACCTTTCCTCATGGATTAATAATAAAGTAGAGCATACGATGCGATGTCGTATTTTGGGAGGCACTTATTGGCTTTGAACGACAAAAATTTTGAATTTTCATCACATGGGTAAACGTAGAGTGAAGAAGAAGATCGTTAAACAAACAGCTGCTTCGTCGCCGGTTCCCAATGTCGACACAGCCTACGGCCCTCAAGTCATCGAGGGAGAAGTCCCAATCATCGATCAGGAAGGTAATAAGTATCTCCAGTTCAATTTTTTTTTTCTCATTTATCTCTTACCTAGATAATTGAGTTTGCGAATTGGATCTTCCAGACCTTTGATTTGAGGAAACGATTCATGCTATGTTTCTTCAAGATTAGTTTTTTAAAGTTTGTTTTCTGAAAAGTTCCAGTTTTTGGGCTGTTTGTCCTTTTAGTTGAGCGCCAATGTGCCGCAATTAGAGCCATACGTGATGTGGAGATTGAGCATTTGCGAACTAGGATGCGTTTACTTCGCTCCTATTTTAGTGAAGAACATCTGCAAACCCCTGCTCTTCAGTTTTTCAAAGAGAACCTTCCCAATGTTTCGGTGGTTAAAGTTGATGGTAGTGGACTATTTGAGCTGCGGTGGAATGACAAAGACCATAGTTTGTCTATGAACAATGTTGCGGATGGAACAGATTTACATGCTTCTCTTTATCGTCGACTGTCTATGGCTTATCCTGGTTACTCATCTATGCTACCATCTTTTGGTGGCTACTGTAATGGTAATTTCCAAATTTTGTAGTTCCATTGGCCTCTGAAATTGGCTGTATCTAAATTGGGTTACTTGATTGGTGACAGGGCAATCAGGTCTCTTTGAAGCTGATAATTTGCCAATAAGGGACTCTGTAAGTATTATAGTTCTGCAGTTTCTGAAAATTTGGCGGAGAGGGAAAGTTCTTTGCTTTCACATCTTGAGAACTGTGTAGGGTTATGGGTGAAAGTTGCATTAGTAAAGCAATGTTTGACGTTTGTTTCTATCTTACTTGTTTTCCAATTATTTTGAAACTCTACAGGTTTTAGAGGGGCTATCTGATGCTCAGATGCTGGGAATGCCAGACTGTCTCCAAACTCCTGGGGTTGGTGGCTCATAGATCACTTTGTCTTCTTTTTCTGGTGTTTTGAAAGCATATCACATTTTGAAGTAGGATAAGCACCCCTCATAAGCATTATATAAATCAGCAAGGTGTTTTAAGGACCTGATGGAATTGAAAGGTTAATTTTATGGGCTTGAAAAGAACTATGATATAAATAATCTTTTTCACCAATTTTAATGGCTTATAATCTTATCAGTGGGAAGAGCAGAAATGTTTGTTTCTGTTCGTCTAGAAGAAAAAAGTTCTTTCTCTGGGCAATTTTGAGTTATTAAAACAATATCCTTTTTCTTCTCTGGGCGCAGGTGAGCAGTCAGAGGCTGTCAATTGGGATGACACCCAAAACTCTGAGGCTGCCTAAACCTGGGGAGATGCTTCTCTCGGTTCATGGCTCACCCCTTGGTGTCTACAAGGAAGATAACATGGAAGCCATACATGGTATTTGACAGTAGAGTACAGTAGCTTTTTGTTCCATAGAAAATACTGAGGTTTAATCACATTCAAGATACAATTGCTCGTTGATTAATGCTCTATATTTTCTTCAGGAAGTTCAATATGTTTACATTGTTCATTTTTCTTCCTTTTTCTGTCTCTTGTCTACTAGTTTGTGCTGATGTATAAATTGTCGTTGCAGAATCAGAAGAGGGTTAGCTGGCTGCATGTCATTCGGCTGCTCACCATTTGAAGAAAGTAAAACATTTTCTAATTCGCAATTGATTTTAGATGTACCTACATCATTGTACAAATTACAAATGTAGGACAACAACCTATTCTAGATATCTATGTGCTTTTAGTGTCATCATATTTGTAATCTTTTGTAGCAGTCTTGCAGTTAAAGGATCATATGAACTTCGTCATCTTTATCGTTCTATATGGGGAAGTTGACTTGAAAACTCCGTCAAAAATTCTGTCATTTTCCGTGTTACTAAACTAAGAATCCTAGTTTAAGTCTGTCCTCCCAATAAATCGGAGAATCCTTTCAGTGATAATTAGAGGTATTAGGAAGTTAAGTGAGACATATACAACTAAAATTTCAACATGCTGAATCTCAGGGAGATAACTGATTGTTCGTGGTCCGCAGCTTCTGGACCTCAGAGTCCCTTTCAGCTATCAAAGATCGAGCAAGCCTTAGCTCTGACTGCAATTGGTTCATCTGTAACATGAATACTATGTTTTATAAGAGAAAGGTCTAGTAATGATCCTTCGGTGGACTTTGTACTGTAACCAACATAAATTGAGGTTTCTCAAAGAACCAGTAAGCGAGCACTTTGTCGCAGTCAAGGGACGCACTACCAAGAGATGTCTGAGGAAACCATAATCCTCAAGGCACAATGTTCACTGTCGTCATCTATATAATATGAGAACTCTGATTATCAACATAAAAATCCCTCATCGAAATGCCAATACCGCCTTAAGGAAGATCCAAATAACAAATAAAAAGCCCCTTCATTATCTGCTTAATAAAGTACCTTTCAGCCAGTTTTCACAAGAAGGTTGTCCCCAACTCCCTTGGTTATACCCACCCAGGGGTGATGGAACGTGCTTGACGAAATATGCTCCTTAGACAGGAGCGATGAACTCACGACCACCTCTATCTGCTCAAATACGCCTCTAATTATCCTTCATGTCAGCACAATTACGACACACCCCCTCCCCCTTAACTATATTTCCTGCTTCATATTTAACCAAGATCTGTTCACAATCTATAGAGAAAAAAACATGACATTGAAAGAATATTGTCTTATACAATATTAATAAATTGTGATTGACTTACGGCATGTAAATCATAGAACGTAGTCTAGAAATACCTGAAACGCTTGATAGATCCATATTGCCATTTTGAAGAATTGGAGAGTACTACTGTCCTCTTGGGCATAATATGTAATTGATCAGAGTGAGTTACCGAATGGGGAGTAACCACATATATATAATGGCAGAGGTCAGGGACCTTCCATGTAAACCCTAAGGCTTAATGGACTAACCTACCCATTAACAGTTAGCCCAATAACATGACCCAATAACTTCATTCCACTTAGGGATGTCAATTACGGCCCGGCCCATGGGCCGGTCAACGGGTTTTGGCCCGCGTTGACTGGCCCATGGG
>JAOSBN010000178.1:14406693-14424326 GCA_027563595.1 Erythroxylum suave | reverse complement strand
CGTTTTCGTTTTCGGATGTCGGATCCATATTTGTTAAGAATGTGTTTTGCTTCCGCTATGATTTGCTTTGATTTCGATTCACGTTTTCCGTTTCCAATTTGATTTTCCATTATGTTTCGGTTGGGATCCGGTTTCCAGATCGGGTCCCAACACTATTAGCATGAAACAAGGAGAAACTATAGACGAGTTATTTGGACGATTCAACAACATCATCATAACCTTAAGAACTTAGGAAAAATATATTCCAATGATGAGCTCGTAATAAAGAGCTTAAGGTCACTACCAAAGGAATGGAGACGATAAATGATAGCTCTAAAAATTGTAAAGATCTAGACACTATTTCACTTGATTGTTTAAGAGGAAACTTGATGATTCATGAGACAGAGCTTAGACGAGATGAAGGATCCTCCTATAAAAGAGGAATGACTCTAAAAGTTGTTGATGAATCAACTCCTTCCAACAGTGATGAAAGCGACATTAAATTGCAGATAGACAGAGATGATGAATTCAATCTTATAGTCAAAAAATATGTTCGCTTTTACAAAAAGAAACTGATAAAGAAAAGATAAGGAAGTAAGAAAATTGGAAATAATAGGTTGCTATCAAACGCCAACGATAGTAGTAGCAATATATAGAATACTTAAATTATACGTTATCACTACAAGAAGCCTAGACACTCCAGAGCAAAATGTCCCCTTCTTCTTCAAAAGGAAAAAACTGAAAATAGAAGACCCATAAATAAGCTATGACTGTAGCTTTGTCTGATGAAGATTTTGAAATTTTTGATGAACAAGAATCTAAAGAAGTAAACAATGTTTGTATTATGTCTGATTCAGGAGAAGATGAGGTATATTATTCTAACTCTAATATTGAATTTGGTGATTTATGAGATACATATCATGAACTGTATACCTAGTATTAGAAGTTAACTATGTAGTATTTCAAAGAGGTTAAGAAGTCTAGAAACAATGTTGTATCCTTGAAAAATAAAATTAAATCATTAGAATCAGTGAACAAGAACCTGTTGTCAATAATATATCTATTAAAAATGACTATAAGCAAAAGGTATTCGAAAAAAAGTTTTTGGAAGAAAAAGTGACTCAGTTAGAAAATGAATTGCTTGAGAATGATTCAAAAAAAATAAAACAATTAGAAGTGAAGGTTGCTGAACTGAAACTTGAAAAAGAAAAATCTACTAGGAAAATAATAAATTTAGAAAAGGATCTTGATAATTTTGCTGATGGAAAGAATAATCTTGATGATTTACTTGGTAATGGTAAAGGTGTCTTTGATAAGGCAGGAATAGAATATGATGAAAATAATAATTTTAAGTTATACAAGAACTTCTTTCTTAAAACCAGCGGTAGCCTTAATCAAAAGAGCATGAACTTGTTACACGTTAAAAATGATAGATAATTAATCTATTTTATGCTTTTACTATGGAAAACATGGACATATTAGTCACTCTTATAACATTCGTTGAATGTAGAAATTATTTGAGATATATGTTTGGAGACTATAAGGTCAGACTACTAACCTAAAATGACTCAAAAAAATTTGGATACCTAAATTGAGATAATACATTATGCTGTCATGCTTTAGAAAAGTGATAAGAGAAAACCAATGGATAGTTGATAGTGATTGTTCAAGACATATGACAAGTGAAAAATCTCAGTTTAACTATATTGAAAGCAATATAGAGGTAATGTTATCCTGTAGATAAAAACAAAACAAAGGTCACTAGAATTAGTAAAATTGGTGTTTCGAACTCCATTTTTATTGATAATGTTCTGTATGTTCATGGGTTGAAACATAACCCACTAAGTGTAAGTAAGTTATGTGATAAGGGTTATAGAGTCATATTCCATACATCTCATTGCGAAATAATTGATAATAATAACGATAACATTATGTTTGTTGGCCCTACAAATTAGAATATATATTGTACTCAACTAGAAGACATATCTTCTCAAAAAATTAAGTGTTTTGTTTCTCTAAATAAGGACTCATTAATCTGGAAAAGATTTGGACATGTTAGCATGAGCATTTTATTAAAATTGTCCAAGCATGAATTAGTAATAGGATTACCAAACTTAAACTTTGAGACTAATCAAGTTTATGAAGCATGCTTAAAAGGAAAACAAGTTAGAAGTATCTTTCCATTGTATCTACTATCTAACCACTTGAGCTTATACATATGGATTTATTTAGTCATATTAGAACTCAAAGCTTTGGTGGTAAACATTATGGTTTTGTTATAATAGATGATTATTCTAGATTTACAAGGGTTTATTTCCTAGTAAATAAGGATGATGCTTTTGAAGTCTTTGAGAAGTTTTATAGAAAAATCCACATTAAAAAGGGTACTGCATTACTTCAATTCAAAATGATCATGGAGGAGAATTTGATAACAGAAAATTTGAAGATTTTTGTGATGATAATGGTATTACTCATAATTTCTCATGTCCAATCACTTTTTAACAGAATGGAGTTTTTAAGAGAAAGACATAATCCCTGTTAATATGGTGAGGATCATATTATGTGAAAGTGATCTACTCATAACTACTGGATAGAAGCTATGTCTACAGCCTATTAAATTCTAAACAGGTGTATTATCTATTCTCAAAAAGACTCCGTATGAGCTGTGGAAAGGATGAAAGCCAAATGTTACCTATTTTCTAGCTCTTAACTGCAAGTGTTCTGTATTGAATAATGGTAAGGACAATCTTAGCAAATTTGATGCAAAGTCTAATGAAGCTATATTTATGGGATACAACACTGTTAGAAAAGTTTTAAAGTCTATAAAAAAATAACTAAGCAGATAGAAGAATAAATGCATATAGTATTTGATGAATCACTGTCCTTAACTACAACTGCTGATTCAGATGACAAAGAGCATCCTTTGATCCCTAAAGATACGTCACAAACTCAAATTGTACCAACAACACCTTTAGATTCACAAGATCAAGAAGGTCCTTCTGAAGCAAGGATAGAGAAGGCTCCTTCTCTAAGTACAACTCAATAGGCTCCGATACTTCAAAGGACACCATATAGTTATAGTAGAAGAACACCAAGATAATAGAGAGGTCTTGATACACTTTAGTATATTTTAGGAGACCCTTCAGAAGGCCTAAGAACAAACGCATCTTTCAAAAACAATTATGTTGCTTTTTTTTCATAACTAGAACTAAAAACTGTTGAAGAGGCACTTGCTAATGAAAATTGGATTTCAGCTATAAAAGTTGAACTAAAATAGTTTGAAAGGATCCAAGTTTAAAATCTAGTACCTTATCCACAAAACAAGTTAGTCATTAGAACTCATTGGTATTTTGAACTAAACTTGATGAAAATGGCAAGGTGATAAGAAATAAATCTAGACTTGTAGTTTAAGGCTATAACCAACAGGAAGGTATTGATTTTGATGAGACTTATGCTCTTGTTGCTAGACTAGAGTCTATTAAAATTTTACTTACTTTGACATGCTATAGAAAATTTAAATTATTTCAATTGGATGTCAAAAGTGCTTTTTAAAATGGATATATTACTGAAGAAGTGTTTGTTAAGCAACCTCTAGGTTTTAAGGACACAAACCATCCAAATTATGCGATGAAATTAATCAAAGCTTTGTATGGTCTAAAGTAGGCTCCTCGAGCATGATATGACAAGTTAAATAACTTCTTGCTTGGGAATAAATTTGAAAGAGAAAAGGTAGCTAAAACCTATTCATCAAGAAAAAGGAAAATGATTTAATCATAATTCAAATATATGTCAATGACATAATAATTGGTGTTAATAATCCATCTTTCTATAAAGAATTCTCAGCTAATGCAGGGAGAGTTTGAAATGAGCATGATGGGTGAACTATCAGTCTTCCTTGAAAACAAATTAAGCAAATGAAAAAAAATTCATTAGTCAAGAAAAGTAATAAAAGGAGCTTATCAAGAAATATCATTTTGAAATTGTCAAGCCAATGGGAACTCCGATATATAATGGAACCAATCTTGATAAAGATGAAGATGGAAAAGCTACTGATGAAGCAAAATATAGAAGAATGATTAGTTCACTTTTACATCTCACTAGTTCAAGACTAGATATTATGTTTAGTGTGTACCTTTGTGTACATTTTCAGTCAAATCCTAAAGAATGTCACCTTCAAGCAGTAACAACAAGATTTTTCATTATCTCCTCGGAACCATAGATTTTAGACAATAGTATAAAAAAATATTCATTTAACATGGTTGACTATTGTGATGTAAATTATGTAGGTGACAAACCTCGGTGGATGTTCAGTCTCTTGGTCCTAAAAGAAATAAAATTGCATAGTACTTTCCACAACTAAAGTAGAATATATAGCAACTACCAATTGTTGTGCTTAGATTTTGTGGATGAAACATTAACTCTAGGATTTCTCTCTAAACTTTAATCATAGTCCAATATTGTGTGATAGCATAAATGAATTAATTTATCTAAAAACCCAATGCATCATTCTAGGACTAAAAATATAGAGGTTAAACATCATTTTCTTAACTGATAGGTTGTCAAACTACCAAAAATAAAATATATTTCCAACTCTCCAAAAACTAGGTAGCTAGTGGTGAATCGGGTCGAATCCGTAGGGAATTAATGCAGAGTTACTCAAATGCTCAGAAATAACAGATTAAAGAATTGCTATTGTAGGAGATGTAAATAAAAAAAAAGCAACGCAGAAAATTAATGGAGAGCTACAGTGACAGATACGACATGAGCATGTTGTATTGGCACAAAATAGGTCTGGATAGCAAAGAATAAAACAAGATTAAAACGCAATGGGTGAAAACCTAGCCAAGGTACTCTTCAATTCAACCTAGAAATTCGATCATTGACATAATAAGATAAATTAGACAATTCAAATAGACAAAGTTATAGCTAAAGTGATGCACTCATTAACCAATCTTTTCTTACTTTGTCGGTAACTCTGGGAAACGCCTTGAAAAGTTACTTCCCTAATCTAAAGACAACCCCCAGAAAATGCCCTAATAAGATTAATCTCTAGTTGCATTAAGAATGAAAAAGACCCTTGTCCTAACTAATAAATTCGAAAATGTCGTAATCTATTAAGTCAGATTATTTAATTCCATCGATTTTACCACCAACATACATCGTTCGCAAGATAAAACCAATTTTCTACTTTGATAGAATAATATCCACGATAATAGTACCCTATTCAACAATTTATCACTTAATCAATCACACAACTCATGACATTGTACGATAAACTAAGTAATAATAAATCTGGTTCAAACACGGGAATTAAATAAATATTTGAATTGCATAAACAAATAAAAACATAGTCTCACAAATCATCCATGGATGAATATCCAAACACCCTGATTAGAAAAGGGTTTAGTTATTCATAGCTAACATGAGAACACAAGGTATCACAGAGTTCATCTTGCCTTTACAGCAAAATAACATAAAGCATGCAATAATAATGGTGGTTGGCAGCTGAATACTGAAAACAGGAGAAGGAAGAAAGAACGTCCATTTCCTTATGTCATAAGGTATTTTATATCCTTTCTAATTTATAACCTAGCCAAAATTAGGAGAGATTTCCTAATTAATCTTCAAGTAGGACTCTTCATTGTCTTCCCAGCTTGTATTCTGTGTCTCCAACAAAGATCCAGCCCAAAATAGATGACAATTGGGCTTAAAAAATTGTCCATAAATTTGGTCCAGTTCTTGCCTGATACGACATGGTCATGTCGTATTTGCCTTCAACATGTAGCTTCTCCAAAATAGCCTGAATCTCCTGCATTACGACTCCAATCCCCACTTTGGTCTCCTACACACATAACAAACACAAAAGCACACAAAAACACATAAATGATAAACAAACACATGCAAAATGAATGCAGACTATCCTAGAAACCATGCATGAAATGCAGCCTATCAAATAACCTCACACTTAAACAATACTTATCCTCAAGTAGTCAATCCATTCAAAACCTTAAGGCTTCCAACCTCTTATCACCATTCTTTCTCCTATACCTAACACTTCCTAAGCCAACAAATACAATCATAGAATCAAATAAACAATGCATGAACGATCAATCTCCTAATTAATTAGGAATGTTAACCACTTCGACATTATCTTATAGAAAGCAATAACACCCACACCCTTTTCGATTTCGCTCAACACTCATGTAGAATTTTCAGGTGTAGTGTTTCTCTCAAAATCAATGCATAGTATTCCTTTCCATAGTCCTGACATAGAGTCCAATCTTTACTACTAGCTCGGATTAAAAAACCCACATTGATCAACTAGGTCTTTTAAAGGCTTGTACTATGACTATGGGGGTTTAACAAAGAAAGAAAAACCAAAAGGAGCAAAGTATGTACCAAGTAACATATATCTCATACAACACATATGGCCATAGAATTTATCACAAATTGGCCGAACCATTCCTTCCTATCCAATCATCATTCTCCATGCATTCATCAAGGTGTTTCTCATGAATCATGGCTTAGCAAGTTTCAACATTAATTTAAAGTTCAGAGCATCAAACACGCTTTTAAAATTATTTCGGGGGAAGAAAACATTATTGAATCTGAATATATATTTTTCTTTTGTTATTTTTTTCTTTTTTTTCTCTTTCTTTTTTCTTCTCCCCCGAATTGTTTTCTAACTCTCAAGCCTAACATCACGCAACAACTAGGAGCATGACGTAAACATTATACACATAAAGGTTATGATTTAACAAAATAGGCACATGTTACTTGACAATTACTCTTAGTTGGGTGTTAAATTCTAAGGCTAAAGAAGAAAAAGAATAGGATTTATTAAGTTTTTATCATAATGACAAAGAAAGGTCTTAGGCTCAAATGAGGACTAAAAGGGATAATTCACTTGGTGGAATACTCAAAGAAATTGGATAGCAAAGGGTTACACAAACAATGTCTTAGTTTCATCTTGATGTACTAAATGTGGCTTTGATAAGAACTCAAATGCCAGATTCTGGCAGGGAACACACTATACATGCACTCTCAAAAGAAATATGGAGTATATGTAATGTTGTACTCCCTCTTAAGCGGCTCAAAAATCTCACGGTTAATTTTGCGTGGGTGAATGTTATTGCTCCTATAAGGTGTATTTTGCCAAGGGCCTATTTGATTCTAAGTGTATTAGTTAGTTCAAGTCATGTTAGGATGGGAGTCAAAATAGATCAATTAAGCTAAAAACACTTAAAGATTTGAACTTATCAAATCATGCCAAGATAAGGCTATTCAAGGTGGGATTTACTCTGTTATGCATATTAATTGATGCATGAACATTCAAAAATGAAAATAAATAAACTAACAGGTGCAACTAGTTAGCACATGACAATGTTGTATCAGCAAGTAGACCCATGCAAAGCTACGTAAACCATGCATGCAGAAAAGACAAAATGTAATTGCAACTAACATAGCATCACAACATGCACATGTCCTATGACGACTCGACATGAAAAATTACAGAAAAATCAAAAGACAGCAGTCTTCCCACCCCACACTTAAAACTTACATTGTCCGCAATGTAATCAAAGACAAGACAATATAAATTAAAGGCCTAGAGTAAGGAAAAAAGTTACTAGGATCATGGTGACGAAGGAAATGGAGGGGGCTCGCTGCTGAAACAGCGAAATAAGGCTGCCACATTATGCTCTATCTTATGAACGATGCACCACAAATATGTTTGCTCCCAGCGTAATGCAGCAACCTCAGCAACAAGGTCTGCAGGTGGTGCGTATTTAGTACACCAAAGTCCATCCTCCGATTCGATCAATTGAAATTGACCACCTGCTGTAGCCTTCACCAATTTCATCCTACAAAGAGAAGCAAAATCCAGTGGCTAGGCTGGGTGACCCATTGTTAATCGGTTATGTCTAGTAGGATCAAAACTGCACAAGTTAATGGCCATCTTTGTTATGAGCTGTCCTCAAATCAAAGGGTGTAAATTGCAGCTCACAATGTGTTTGATTTGGGTGGCATAAAAATATCCTAAATTAACTTTAAAATTGTGATCAATACACCAAGTCAAAAATAATTTGGTCAGGACAAAATATGAGAGTTTTGCAGTTTGCCTGAAAAGTTATAAGCCAAAAACCTATGAAACAAGCGATATACTAGGTCATGCAAAGTAGTGGCCTTGGAAGTGGATGCGTGATATGACTCAATATCGGCAGACAAAGCACCGTAAGCTAAAATCTCATCGAACACATCTGGGTATTCTAAAAATGCATTAACATAATCAGGCAATTCAATGCTCATTTCATTTTCAAATCCTAGTGCAATATTGAAATCTTCTAAGCTTATGTTAAATGGTTGCTGCAATAGACGAAAACACACTGTATCTAAACAAGTAGTATCCTTACTGACATGATCTTTAAATTGAAAAGAGGCAAAAAATTCCCAAACAAGTTCATTAACTGCATTAATGACATCCAATTCAAAGAACACTTGGAAACCAAAAGTATGAATGAGTCGTTGAAATTGAGATTCTAACCCAAACACATTTAGAATAGTAGGAGGAACATACCTCACATCACAAATCGGTCGCTTCATAACTTCCTACAGTGCGTGGATGTCCTTCTGGCTGGTGAACCCAAGGTTTTCTCACACTTCCCTTCCCCCTTTGGTGTTTTGTTGCGTTCGGGCTCCTCTTTGGGAGCGTGCTTGACGGCAGCAAGGAAGTGCTTCAGTTTTGACATCGTTGGTAGCTTCAGGAGAGGGGGCCACCTCTGTCTCTGAGTCCACCAAAGGTGTGGGTACAGTGGGTATTGCAGGAATTTCAGAGATTTGTGGGTCAGAGCGACAAATTTGTCTAGAACGGTGAGGAGCTGCTGGAAACGATGAAGGGACATCAAATGGGTTAGAGAAAGGTGTAACAGTGGTGTGGGAAGGGTTATGTTCGGTTGGGTTTGTCATGGGGACATAGGAATGACCTCTAGAAGCTTGGCTCTTTGTGCGTGCCATTCTTATGGGTGTTGAAGAGAAGGGGGACCGAAATAGTGGGGGGTGGGGTAGGAAGAATGTTGGTGAAAAGGAGAGTGGGTAGGTGGGAAGATTAAATAAGCAATAGGTCAAAGGGTACCAGCAATTGTTTAGGTTGTAGCCCTTATTTACGAAAATGCCAAGGATTTCCCTCTTTGATTTAAACAATGGTGTACCCCACACTTAAACTTTTCACTGTGTATAAAAAAAAATTGAACCCCATCTATGCTCCCCCAAAACACCTGCCCTGTAAATTATATAAACACTACAAAACAACGGATAAACTTGAAGCAATTAATTTTAAAATAATTTTTTTAAGCACAGAAACAAAAATCAAAATAAATCAACAGAAAATAAAAATCGAAGCTTAAAATAAAAAATTCCTTAGGTTGCCTCCCAAGTAGCACCTTTGTTTAATGTCTTTGGCTCGACGGGGGCTATGCCTAGTTGTAGTCGGGTTTACTTACGTAATGTACCTCAACTAAGTGTGGCTCAAATCCTTCATAGAAGGGTTTCAATCTATGTCCATTGACTTTAAAATTTTTGAAGTATCCATGCTTTAAATATCAACGGCACCATTATCATAAACTTTTGCAACAACAAATGGACCTACCCACTTAGAGTAGAGTTAAAGAGAAGTACCTTTTGACCGATATTAAAACTCTTTTCAGCAATCTTTTTATCATGAAATGCCTTGGTTTTGGCTTTATAAGTCATGGCATTCTCATAAGCGTTGTTGCAAATTTCCTCAAGCTCTTGAAGTTGAAGTTTGTGTTGCTACCCTGCCTCATCATAACTTGTGTTGCAAATGTTCACCACTCAAAACGTGCGATGTTCTATTTCCACGGGTAAGTGACATTTCTTTCCATAGACTACTCAATAGGGTGGCATGTCTAATGGCATCTTGTAAGCGGTTCGATATGCCCACAACGCATCCTCAAGGCGCGCACTCCAATCCTTGCGCGAGGGGTTCATCATTTTCTCCAAGATGCTCTTGATCTCCCTATTGGACAACTCAGCTTACCCATTTGTTTGTGGGTGATAAATGGTTGACACCCTGTGAGTGACACCATATTTCTTCAACAATGCTTCCACAACCCGGTTGCAAAGGTGGGTTCCACGATCATTGATGATAGCTTTCGGTGTGCCAAACCTAACAAAAATATTAGCTTTCACAAAATCGACAACCACTTTAGCATCATTAGTACATGTGGCTTTTTCCTCAACCTATTTTGAATCATAATCAACAGCAAGTAAAATATATTGATTACCAAAAGACGAGGGAAAAGGTCCCATAAAATCAATGCCCCAAATATCAAAATTTTCATAAACTATAACGGTGTTTGTGGCATTTCATTTCTGCAACCAATATTACCTGTAAATTGGCTTCTATCGCATGCTTTGCAAAAGGCATACGAATCTCTAAATAAATCAGACCAGTAAAATCCAGATTTGAGTACCTTTATTCCTGATCTTTGTGGTCCAAAGTGGCCACCACAAGCTGACGAATGACAAAATTGGAGGATGGAAGGAATCTCTTCCTCAGGTACACCTCGCCTTATGATCTAATCCGAGCACATCTTCCACAGATATAGGTCATCCCAGATGTAGTACTTGGCCTCACTCTTCAATTTATGTCACTGTGCCCTTGTAAAATCCTCTGGAAATCCGTGCTCGGTCAAAAAATTGACTAGGTCTGCAAACCACGGGTTACGATATGCCCATGTTGTATCGACCCGAAATAGCTGTTCATCGAGAAACTCACCCGAAACCACTTCTCCAGACTGGGAATCTGTGTTTATCCGACTTAGATGGTCATCTACAAGGTTCTCAGCTCCCTTCTTGTCTCTTATCTCAATGTTAAACTCTTGGAGCAACAATACCCATCGGATCAACCTAGGCTTTGCATCCTTTTTGCTCATCAAATATTTCAAAGCTGCATGATCTGAATACACAATCACTTTAGTTTGTATAAAGTAGGGTCTAAATTTTTCCAAAGCAAACACCACAGTAAAGAGCTCCTTTTTAATGGTTGTGTAGTTCTTTTGAGCTTCATCTAAGGTTCTTGATGCATAGTAAAATACGTGTGGACTGCGTCCCACTCTTTATCCAAGAACAGCTCCAACGGTGTAATTACTTGCATCACACATTATTTCGAATGGTAAATCCCAATCTGGAACCTTGATTATGGGTGTCAAAACCAACCTTTCCTTTAATGTGTCAAACACACCACGACATGCATCACTAAACACAAATTCGACATCTTTTTGTAGAAGACAACTCAAGGGGTGAACTATCTTTGCAAAATCTTTAATGAACCGCCAATAGAAGCCTGCATGGCCAAGGAAAGAACGAACTTCCCGCACACTCAGGGGATAAGGTAAAGATCCAATAACATCTACTTTGGCCTTATCAACTTCAATCCCCTTAGATGAAACTACATGATCCTAGGATGATTCCTTGACTAACCATGAAATGACATTTTTCATAATTCAACACTAAGTTAGTTTCAATGCAACGTTTCAAAATTTTCTATAAATTCTCTAGACAAGATGCAAAGGAATCACTATATACAGTAAAATCATCCATAAAGACCTCAATTATTTTCTCAATAAAGTCAGAAAAAATACTTACCATACACCTTTGGAACGTCGCCGATGTATTGCAGAGTCCGATGGCATGCGCTTATACGTAAAGGTACCAAATGGGCATGTGAAAGTTGTCTTTTTTTTGGTCCTTGGGTGCAATAGGAATTTGATGGAACCCGAAATATCCATCCAGACAACAATAATGGGTGCGACCCGCAAGTCTCTCCAACATTTGATTGATGAATGGCAAAGGGAAGTGATCTATGCGTATTGCAGAGTTCAGCTTCCTGTAGTCGATGCAAACTCGCCACCCATTCTGAACTCGTGTCAGAACCAACTCCCCTATATCAATTTTAACCACTGTAATGCCCATTTTCTTTGAAAGAACCTAGGTTGGGCTGACAGATCAAAGGGTTTAACCACTGTAATGCCCTTTTTTTCACGATTTCCATCATCATAGGGTTTAACCAACATTGTGGCTATCTACTCGGTTTGTAATCATCCTCAAGAAGTATTTGGTGCATACAGATCTTTGGACTTATACCTTTGATGTTGGCAATATTCCATCCCATAGCTTCCTTGTGATCTCAAAGTACCCGGATCAAACTTTCTTCCTCAACACCAAAAATGCATATTTAAGGTGAGAGGGTTGTGGCTTAAGCTCCAGATCTAGCGGTTTCACTACAGATGGCAAAATTAGATTTCTGGCAAACACCACATGGTCATGTCGTATCGGCTCCAGTGAACTGAACAACTTGCTTTCTTCCATCTGCATCCAGTTTCCATTCAAATCATTTACTGCATGAAACAAACGATCTAGTAACACCCAATTTTCATCCCAGCTTGCTAACTTTGGAGTCGTCAAGTCTTCAGTCAAGGCTACTTGCAAGGCATCACAACTACAAAACTTCAAAAATTTGTCAACAAGGGGGTCAACACTATTTATGGCAAAAGCAGATGCATAACCACTTCAGTGCTTTATTACTTTATTGATATCAAATTTAATCACAGCACCATCAAATTCCATTTTCATGGTTCCAGTGTGCACATCTATTTTTGTTCTAGATGCTTTAAAAAAGGACGTCCTAGTAAAATCATACTAGAATTTCTAATATTCCTATCATCCATATTCAACACATAAAAATTAGCCAAAAATACTAGTCCATCAACCTGAACTAGGACATCCTCTAACACCCCTTCTGGAAAGGCACTTGATCTATCCGCTAAGGTTAAGACAACCATGTTGTGTTTCAAAGGACCCACATTCAAAGAAGCACAAAGCTTGCTCAATACCTACATTACCTATTTTGCATGAGATAGCAAACATACCTGGGTCACGCTCCTTAATGGGTAGCTTACCTTGTAACACTGCTGAGACTGAGTCTCCCATGAACACCCTCTCGTTAGCACGCACCTTATTCATTCCTATGCATAACTCTTTCAAAAATTTACAATACCTAGGTACATGCTTGATTGCAATCAATAAGGGGATATTGATTTCAACCTTCTTCAAAGTCTCAAACACCTCCATATCATCAGTGGCTTTCTTCTTCTTTGCCAATCTATGAGGGAAAGGTGGTTTCTCAGGGTTAGGTCGCATGATCTTGATGTTTGGGGTTGCCTTTTCTGTTTCTGTCGATACGACATGATCGTCGTATCGCCTATTTAGGGTCTGGTGCCTCCAATTCGTTCCCACTTTGAAGTTTGATAGCATTGACATTATGCCCTAGGTTTACCTCTGGTTGGGATGGTAACCTACCATGATTTTCCATCCTTGTTATCGTGGAAGCTAGTTGATCTATACGTGTCTCAAGAGCTCCAAACCTGCTGTCTCTTTTCTAAATAAATTTCGTTAACATCTTTAAATCATCATCATTACCTTGCCTTGATTGTTGCTAGTACTATCGAGGCAGATTGCGTTGCCCTTTCTGGTTATTTCCATTCCTATACCTCATATTAGGGTGATCACACCAACCCGAATTGTATGCGTTCGAAAAAGGATCATATTTCTGGTTGTGATTGCCATAATTACCCATAAAATTTACCATTTCATCCTCTTGCAAGGAGGGGCATGCATCGGTTGGGTGCTCTTGAGAAAAATAAAGTCCACATATTGAAGAAGGTTTATGGACTTGTTGCACAGTGCTAGCGTTACCAATAAATTGCTTTTCCAACAAATCAGTTAGTCTTTCTAGTTTAGATTAAAGACTAGAATACCTTACCTCATGTACTCCTCGCGTGGTAGTGTTAGTGCGCGTGCTAAAATGTTGCAAATTTGCAGCCATGGTTGATATCAACTTTGGCACAGCTTGAGGGGTTTTGTTCACTAATGCCCCTCCACTCGCAGCGTCAATGACTCTTCTGTCATCTTTTATCAACCCCTTATAAAAATACTGAATAAGAAGTTGTTCAGTGATACCATGCTGTGGGCAACTCACACACGTCTTCTTAAATCTTTCCTAACACTTATACAAAGATTCAGAATCATATTGCTTCACACTACATATTTCCCTCCTCAAATTTGCAGCTCTAGATGTAGGGAAAAATCTCTCTAAAAATAATTTTGTCATGTCAACCCACGTATTAACTGAACTAGGAGGTAGATAAAATAACCATTCTTTAGCAACACCCTAAAGAGAAAATGGAAATGCACGAAGTTTGATCTGATTTTCTGTAACTCCTCGTGGTTTAAACCCAGTACAGATCACGTGAAATTCCTTCAAATGTTGATTTGGGTCTTCGGTCTGTAACCTATGGAATTTCGGAAGCAACTGAATAAGTGCGGATTTTAACTCAAACCCCTCATCCCCAGTCGGATACTGAATGCACAGGGGTTAGGTATTCACACGTGGTGTTAACATCTCTCGCAGTGTCTCAAGATGTGCCTCTGCAATGTCTATTTTTGGATCGAAATCTAACCCAAATGAAGATAGAACGATCTGCTCTTATTTTGGTGGTGGCGCAGGAACTATGGAGGGTTGTTGCCTATGCAGTCTAGCTTCCTTCCTTAGTCTTTTAGCAGTTTTCTCTATCTCAAGATCAAACTGAAGTTCACCTACAGAAAAGGAAGGCTGCATACAAAATGCTAGAAAAGAAGTTAGAAACACAATTAAATAACTTTTTACACACAATTCCTCGACAACGACGTCAAAATTTGATAGGTTGTCAAACTACCAAAAAAATATATTTCCTTCTCTCTAAAAACTAGGTAACTAGTGGTGAATCGGGACGAATCCATAGGGAATTAATGCAGAGTTACTCAAATGCTTAGAAAATAACAGATTAAAGAATTGCTATTGCAGGAGATGTAAATAAAAATAAAAGCAACGCAAAAAATTAAAGGAGAACTACAGTGACATATACGACACGAGCATGTTGTATTGGCACAAAACAGGTCTGGACAGCAAATAATAAAACAAGATTAAAACGCAATGGGTGAAAACCTAGCCAAGGTACTCTTCAATTCAGCCTGGAAATTCGATCATTGACATCATAAGATAAATTAGATAATTCAAATAAACAAAGTTATAGCTAAAGGTGACGCACTCATTAACCAATCTTTTTTTACTTTGTCGGTAACTCTGGGAAACGCCTTGACAAGTTACTTCCCTAATCTAAAGACAACCCCCAGGAAACTCCTTGATAAGATTAATCTCCAGTTGCATTAAGAATGAAAAAGACCCTTGTTCTAACCAAATAAAAACATAGTCTCACAAATCATCCATGGCTGAATATCCAAGCACCCTGACTAAAAAGGGGTTTTGTTGTTCATAGCTAACATGAGAACACAAGATATCATAGAGTTCATCTTGTCTTCACAACAAAATAACATAATGAATGCAATAATAATGGTGGCTAGTGGCTGAATACTGAAAACAGGAGAAGGACGAAAGAACGTCCATTTCCTTATGCCATAAGAAATTTTATATCCTTTCCAATTCATAACCTAGCCAAAATTAGGAGAGATTTCCTAATTAATCTTCAAGAAGGACTCTTTATTCTGGCTTCCTAACTTGTATTCCGCATCTCCAACAAAGATTTAGCCCAAAATAGATGACAATTGGGCCTAAAATCTCATCCGTAAATTCGGCCCAGTTCTTGCCCAATATGTTGTATCTGCCTTCAACATGTAGCTTCTCCAAAAACAGCCTGAATCTCCTACATTACAACTCCAATCCCCACTTTGGTCTCCTACACACATAGCAAACACAAAAGCACACAAAAACACGCAAATAATAAACAAACACATGCAAAATGAATGCCGACTATCCTATAAACCATGCATGAAATGCAACCTATCATCAACGATCATATTTTAGAAGGAACCACTGAATTGTTGCATGTTAATACTGAAAATCAAGTAGTTGGTACCTTTACTAAGCCTCTTTCAGAAGATAGATTTTGATTGTTAAGAAAAGAGCCCAGTATGTGTAGATTATCAGACACCTAACTCTATTGGAAGATTTTTTAGTTTTCAAGATATTAGAAGACTCCTTCGAATGTGTTGGTTTAGAAGGCTCCTTCGAATGTGTTACTTAGAAGGCTCTTATCAATTTAAAAGGGAAGAGTAACTTTATTCATAAATCGCAATCACTAAAACGATGTCGTTTCAATTTTTAAAATCACATGCACAATACTGTCAAACTTACAAAAGATATAGAAATGATGATACCTTTAGGAACGTTTGCGCTCTTTCATCTTCAAACAAAACCCACTCTTATAAACCATCTATCATACCTTGAAACGATTTCGTCTTACTTCCTATCTTGCCTTTTTTTAAAGCTCATTTTATCTCACTGCAATCAAACTCCTTCTTTATCAAATCTCTTTGGTAATTACCAACATCTTTTATTTTTGAAAATGGCACAAAAAATGTAAAAGTTAAAAGAAATCTTTGACACCCATTACTAGTCATGGCAAAACCCCACACTATAAACAATCCTCTAAAGCTTTTGTTTCTGAACCTTCAAGGTCACCTACACCAGAAACTCCACAAACCTACTCCGAACCCATTATTTACTCTTCCACAAAAAATGACCAATTTTAAAAGAATCCCCAAAGACAACCTGATATACATATGGGAGGAAGAAGAAGAATATTTCTTCTTCATCACCTATGGAAGAATCAGATTCATATTCATCCACAGAACACCATAAATCAAAGACCAAATGGTGATATAATTCTAAGTTTGATAAAGAAAGTCCTAATTATACAAAAACCCTAGCTCATCAGAAGAAGAAAGAGAAGATGAAGAAGAAGAAGAAGAAGAATCTTCTAGTGAAGAAGAGCGTACTCTTGTAAGAAGAGTCTCTAATAAAGGGGAGCTGCCAAGAAAGGTAAGATTCCTCTTTCTGTCTCCTGTCTCAAGACCCTTCTCTTTGTTATTTACATCTTCACCTTCACTATCACCACCATTGAAGCATATGCCTGCACCTACTCTTGAAATCTCTACACCTCAACTGTATTTTACTCCTCGATCTAGTCCTATAGGTCCAAATGTATCTGAAGAATGCTAAATCATAGTTGATAATGATTCTAATGAAGTACTGATTCACTTGGTCAGAAGACCACAAACTAGAGGCAACTTATCAATAATGCTGCCGAGAAAATGCCTATGAATGGGAAACAAAAGAGCATTAAAGAAGAATCAAAGAAAGAAGAGGTGTGACTAAAAAAGAGAGAAGAAATAAGAAAGGGCAAGGCACCTATTTCTAAAGCCTTTCAAGAGGATCCTATCATAACAGAGGAACCTCTTTTTGAAGTTATTTGCAAGGCTAACCAATCAAAGAATAGGAACACCTCATTACAAAAGAAAGGAGAGCCTTCAACACCTATCAAAATGTTTCAATCTCTAGAAGCTGATGCATGATACAAAATGTGCCGCAAGAAGAGAAAGGTGGTAACTGTTAAGTCAGAATTTTGACTTCACGTATAAAGTGATTTTGATGGCAAACAAAGGTAAGACAGAATGAAAAGCAGATGACATTAACAAATATGAAAAACAGACGGAAGCAGCGAAGTAATAAAAAGCAGACG
>JAOSBN010000178.1:14355989-14406593 GCA_027563595.1 Erythroxylum suave | reverse complement strand
TGCACATTTAGATGCTACTACTGTATTATCAAGAGGGTTAGCCGCTAAAGGTATCTATCCAGCAGTGGATCCTTTAGCTAGTAGCCAGTTGAAAACATGATATAGCTGAGTAACTGGATCGACACGCATCACAAATGTGTGCCTTTGCGTAAAAAGGCTACAATGATATTTCAACCAAGCTGTTAATAAATGATTTGGTCTAGTAGCTGGATCGACACTCATTACAAATGTTTGCCTCCAAGCAAAAGGCTAAATCCTAGTAAAAAATGATTAAAAACCCATTGGACTTGTAATAAGCTCGAATTTTCATGAAATTATACTTAGGAATAGTTACAAAAGCCTAAGGGACCGAAAAATTGTTAATGCATGTGGACAATTGAAAAGGGCAACTAAGTTAACATCTGGTTCTTAATTTAGTTGCATATTTAGCTCAAGGTCCCTAACAACATATTTTACTTGTTAATGATTAGCCATAATTCGAATAGTTGTGTCCAAAGTTAAATTTGTTTCATGAAAATTAGAGTCATTGTCGCATTATTGCATTGTGTGCTTGTTATGTTATAAGTTCTTGTTTTGTTTGCTTGAGGACAAGCAAATGTTTAAGTGTAGGGATGTTAATAGTTATGTTTTGCATAATGTTTTAGAGTTTAAATTGTTATGCATTTAGTGTTAAAATGAGTGATGAGTATGCATTTAGAACTTAATTAGGTCATTTTGTGTAATTAAGTGTCTTTATGGGTTAGTTAGAATTCTTAAGCTTAAATTGTATATTTTTTAGGTACCTTGATGTATGTGCTAGTGTTGCAGGACAAACAGGGAAGAACGATGAAGATTTAAAGAGTTTAGAGCTGAAAGACATAGGCCACGATCGTGCATATAGGCCACGGTCATGATAGAGAAGGAAGAGAAAGAAGCAGCCAGATCATGATCGTGCACTTTAGGCCATGATCGTGACAGAGAGCGTCAACTCAAGCCACGATCATAACAGAAAGGGTAAAACGCCAGCCACAATCATGAAATCTAGGGCCATGATCATGCCCTGAATAGGGCTGACACAAAAACTCAGATTTTGAGTGAATTTTTGAACCGTTTTAACCTCGAGTTTGACCTAAGGCTTCCACAGAATAAATAGAACATTACATAGCAGCCGTCGGCGGTGATTAGAGAGCAAAGAGAGTTTATAAGACAGAGAGTTTCTGCAAAAATCCGGTAGCAACGTAAAGAGAGATCAAGCGATTGAGGAAGGATACGAAGGAAAAGAGGCACGAAGATACATTTGACAAGAAGTACTTCTCGGAATAGGCAGTTTCCCGCAATCGTGACCTCTGAGATCTGCTCCAATAGTATTTCATATTGTTATTTGGGTTTCATTATTGTATGAAATTTAAGTATTGATTAGATTGACTATTGTTGAGTGTTGATCTTTTGTCTAAACTCACCTTCAGGTAACTTTGATTCTTGAGATTAATGAAATTTATTTGAAGGTGCTTATTTTGATTTAATTATGATTCAATATCGAATCTTCATAACTTAGCAATAAATTGAGAGGGTGAGCCTGTAACATCCCGTTACCTTTGGGAGGTTAGAATAGTAAATATGAGTGATTGCTAAGAGCTTAGAAATGCATTTTTCATGCTCATGCATTATATGATATGCTCATATTCATGAATATTGATTTTTTGCACATGAAAATAATTGTACATGCATTCTTAGACATTCTGGGTATAATTGAATTATGAAGGTGATTTTTTGGAGAATTGTGGTTTTTATTTGTTGAAAAATTGATTTGGAGAGTGTATTTAGTGATTTAGAATTTTTGTAGATTTTTAGAAAATTTCTAAAATTTTGGATAAATTTTAGACTAGGAAAAATGTCAAGTAGCAAGATAATTGACAAATAACAGTAGAATTAAGAATCAAATGGCAGTGAAAATTTTTACTAATGACTTTGGGATTTAATGACATATGTTATTGAAATTTGGAGACAATTGAAGTAGAAATTAGAGTTGAACGACCTAGTTTTGAAAAACATCCAATTGGGACCATAGGAAAGTGAAAAGTGGCAGTGACAAGTGTCCCACCACTTGCCACTCCTCTCCCCACTCACAAAACTCCACCATTTTAATTGAAAGACCACTTTAAAAGTTTTCTTTCACTTGCTTTTCTTCTTCATTTTCTTCTCTTCTACGTGACCTTCTCCATTTCCTTCAAGCTTCTTCACCTTCTTCACGAGTTTTGTTGCTAACCTTCATTAACTTTGAACCTAGCTCTTTCATCTTTCAATTGCTACTTCCTTCTTATTGTCTCTTTCATGTACTACAAGAAAACCCACCCTAATCCATCTTTAGAAGATGAGATCATGTGAATGCTTGGGAGTTAGGGTTGACTAAGATTTTGAAGAGAAATCAAGTAAGTTATGTCTTAAATATCATGGGTATGGTTAAATGAAGCTAGAATGATGAGTACATTAAGATTGATGACTTGATTATGTGAGTTTTTATGTATGTGTGGTGGGTGATGAAAAATTCATGTAAATGTCTTGGTTTTGTATATGTGTATGGTCAATAATGACCTATAAATTGTTATAGAGATAATGTTGAGGTAGAATGATCATTATAATGGTGTTATATGAGTGCAGAAAATTAAAGAATGAATGGGGAAATGTATAGATTCTGTTTTGGTTAAGGATCAAACATAGATCATGAATTGTTTATGAATGAAATTGAGTTGAGAAGGAGTGGAGAATGAAGAGGAAATGGAGTAGAAAAGGATGATCTTTCTACAAATATGTTAGGTGTGAAAATCTGGAAAAACTTGAAGATGACGGATTTGAAAATGTTCACTGCATATGCTTCAGTGTTTTAGCCATAACTTCTTCTAGAGTTGTTCAATTGAGATGATTCTTTATTTGGATTAAACTAGCAACATAGGGATATATTTTTTATGCAGACATAAATTTCAAATTCTGTCTTTAAGAGCTTCCAATTTTGAATTGAAGTTTAGTACTGGGTGTAGGAACAATTGTAGGAAAAAAAAAAGACTGGATACATATTGGGTTTTTTGTTATGTTTTCTTGATGAATTAATGTGAATCTCTTTGGGTCTTTATGTGATAAAATAAAATGAGCCTAAAGCTAAAGAAAGGGATTAATGTGGTGTCTTGAAATGTGAAGGATCAAGGTGAGAGTTAGCAGTGGATGAAAGTGGAAATGAAGTTGAATATGTGCAGAAAATGGATGATGAATGCACATATATGTGTATGTTCTGTTATTGGTGTTTATGATCAATCATGGGCTATAATTTGGTTATGGATGATTTTGAGTTGAAAGGGAGTTATAATAATGGATAAATGATGAGCATTGAACTAGAAATGATAGATTTAGCATGAGGAATTGAATGTTGTAAGTAAAGAGTTTTTAAATAAAGAACATTTGATCTGAAACTACCATGAGTTTTCTGTACTGATATAGAGAGTTTTTGACAAAGTTGACTTTATGGAAGTTGTATATCTTTCTTTAAGCTTTCCATTGATATAAATTTTGTAATTGTTTGAGTTTTTGGATCGAAATTTATGGAGGTTTGAAGTTGAGATGTCGGTGGAGAAGATGAAGTAGAGTATGGTGACTTTGCTGGTTTGACCAAAGGGTTGACTCACCCTGAACAGCTTTCCTTTTTTTAACCATAACTTCTTCTCTAGATCTCCAAATGATCTGATCCTTAAACCCATAGGTTCCTAACACACTATTCTATCCCTGCATAAACTTTTGTAGCATTCTGAATTGAATTGAGAAATATTGATCAAATCAAAGTG
This sequence comes from Erythroxylum suave, assembly GCA_027563595.1. Taxonomy (NCBI): domain Eukaryota; kingdom Viridiplantae; phylum Streptophyta; class Magnoliopsida; order Malpighiales; family Erythroxylaceae; genus Erythroxylum; species Erythroxylum suave. The sequence continues at coordinate 14,402,784 of JAOSBN010000178.1, read as the reverse complement.
TGGAATCTGTTGGAACAATGAAATAGGATTTTCTTCCTAAACACCCTTCCGTATTTTGATTATATCTGGATCTATAGGATTCCAAATGAGAGGATTTTTAATTTGGAGTAAACTAGAGATATATTCTTACAAATTTTCTCACGAAGTTTAATTTTGATTTTTTCTTTAAGATATTGAATTTCTGGATGGAAGTTGTACGTAGTACACTGTTTTTTATTGTGAACAACCCAATAATGTTGGAGGTATATCTTCCAAATTACTAAACCAAATTGAGTGATTTTGGTGTCAATGGAAAGATAAGACATATAGGAACACTTTTATAGAAGAGAATATGACCAAATTACATCATTTGCACCTTCTGATTGAACATGAACAGTAGACCTGAAAGTGAGGCATAAACCTAAGTAGAAATTATGCTTAGATGAGTTTTGATATGAAAATTGAAATTGATGGATAAATACTCAGGATTGTCAAAACATACATTATACATATTTCATTTCTTACATGTGCATTATTAAACACTTATGATTTTACAAATTGTGATATATATGTATGATGTTTGATATAGAGGAGTTGGAACGTCAACCTTCAGATGTTGCTGAAACTTCCAGGCATTAGCTTTGGGAGCAACTTGTGGGTAACCTAGGTGGTCTCCTTTAATTACTTGTTTGCTTAATTTTTGTTTGAATTGATTGAATGAATGCGGCTTGATTGTTGGTTTCTGGACAGGAGGTCTAATGACTGCGATGCTTGGTTGAGATATTGAAGTGTTGCTTGTATGTGAATGAGATGAACTAAGTGTAAATAATTTGATGATGAATGTGTTTTGATTGAGCATTTTCTTGTAAGTGAAAATGTGATTCTCAAATTAATGTTGAATGCCAGATTAAGGTCCGATGATATGGGAATGTGATTGAATGGGATCATGCAAGTGTGATTGATTCATTTCATTTCATGAATGCATGAAGTATAATGGCAGTTGTGACTAGAGTAGCCACCGATCAGAGCTTAAAGCTCAATGAGTGAAAAAGAGCCTCAAGCTCAAAAGTGATTCAGAGCCTCAGGCTCAATGTTTAATGAGCCCTATATGGGACATTTATCAATGAGCCTGTTATCCAAAAATGGATATGGGATAGTTTAGGCACTCGGTCACAACAACATAATAATTAGAAAAGAATCTCATTAGCATTCCATATGCATTTACTTAAGTATGTTTAATTGATTGAAATGCAATTTGCTTGCTTAAGTGAAAATGTGATACGAAATCAATTATGCGAAAATTTGAATACATGTTATGTGAAATGATGTGTTGCATGAATTGAGTGAACCATCGATGAGGGTTACCTCATTGAGTTCATAAAACTCACCAAAATTGCAACGTTGTCTTTTCAGGACCGAGAGACAACTCTAGCTACTGAGAGGCTCTACCAGCTGTGTAGATTGTGATTTGGCAAGAGAAGTCATGGCTTAAAGGTCGGTCAGCTGGGATTTTTGGACAGATTAGATAGACTTTGTATATTTTCCTCTTTTATGTAGTACTTTTATACTAGGTTTTGATGATGTACATGTAGTTAGTGTTGAAAGATACAATGTAGACTTTCGGCTTTGTGAAATGAAATGAGGAAAAAGTTGGTTTTAAAATATTGCGATTTTCTTATGATGCTTTATAAGTTGGTAATGATATGATGCCATGTGAAGTAAATATAGTGATCGAACATAGCTCACCCTTATCGTAGGATATATACCATAATGACTTCCGGGTGTCCCAGTTTGTACCTTATAGTAAGGGGGGGCTACAGAGCCGGTGAAAATCACTGGTTTAGGCTAACGAGAGTTAGGTAAATCAATAGATAGACAGTTGAATTAAATCGGTAGAGTCGTGTAACAAGAGATCGAGCATAGACTCCCCATAGGTTAATAGACAATTTTAGAACTAATTGGGTTTTGGATCAATTGTAGATCGAGAGATTGCAATTCCAATAATTTAAATTAGGGTTTATTAATGAGGGTTAAGAAGTATAACGAGAAAGAGAGTAATTCACCCTAGGACCGTTTAGGCCCGTTAAATCTGAATTTGCATAATTGGTAGATTTTCTTTAATTTCGAATTGATTCCCCCTTTCTCTCACTTGGTTATTTCTAGGTTGATTTTCAGATTGTTGTGTGAACTGCTATTTTGTTTATTTTTGTTGCACTTTAATTTCTCAAATTGGACTACCAATTGGTTTCATTTCTGCATTAGTTGTTTAATTAAGATTAGCTATGAACTTAGTTGCCTTAGTCTGTAGGATTAATTCCCTTCCTTGTGGGATCGACACCTTAGGTATTACACGAATGACCCCGTGCGTTTGTGACAATTACCAAAGTTATTAATTGTAAAACTTAACGCGTGTAACCTTGAGCGAACAACAGTAGCAAATTTGTTAGGAGGCTCGACGTTGCTATCGGAGAAAGCGAATTAACCACCATAGAATAAAAGACTTCACAGCTCCTTCTTGTACCATGGTCCTGAACCATCTGGACCGTACTATCTTGTTCGTTTAATCAAAAACACCCATACCATGTTCATGTTAAAGTCATGGAAAATTTTAAGGAAAAGGAATAATGTAATAGGTCCTAGCTACAAACCTCAAAACTGCTAAACTATGCCACCAAAATACATACCAAATAGAACACATGAACAGAGTAATGAACAAACATCACAAACTGAAAACAGATAATTCGCGGAAAAGAAATACCCAGGAAACTATAAGGGTGGCTGGAACTGCCATCCCTTACCTTCACACACTATTGGGAATCACTGGTGCGTGTCTTGCCACTTAGAGACCAAAAAAAGCAGTTGTTTCTACTCCAACATCAATTTATAGTTGTCGTAAAAATGTAGAAAACACATACCTAGTTCGATGAACGTGGGAACCCACTGGTGAGGAACGCTCTTGACGCTCCCACTGTTTCTGCTGGTAACTCCTACATAAATTTAGCAATAATGCAAACGAACAGAAGACACAAGCATCTCATCATAAAAATACACAAATCGAGCATTGTTTGTTTTAAAGAGAAGCTATCAGAGACAAACTCGTGTTCTATTGTAGTGTCCAACTCTCCCCTGTGCTCTCCACCGTCGTCCTTCTTCTACTATAAAGCCTCCGGCTTGGTGCCTCCATCGACCACGTAGACTCTCATGCTGTCGCCATAGCAAAGTTGAAACTTTTTTTTTAATTATAGGCATAATGCACTGATGCAATTAAAGAAGCAATCAAAACACAACGATAGTCAAGGAGAAAAAACGTAAGATAGAAACCAGTAAAAGAGAAGGGCATAAAAATGACAACAGCAGAGGAGTGAAACACAAATAACCCATAAAGCTCTAGACATCTCCATCCATTGAAGCCATTGAAAGACTTCACCTCACTATCCATTGAAGCCAAAATATCCTCCTTTTTCAGACAGTGAAAAACAACATCGCTTTGACGTTGTCTTACTTCATCTTTAATCTTTGTCTCTCAACTTCAATAATCTTCTATTTCTTAAGTTAATAATCAAGGGTTGTGATCATGGAGCTTGAGGATCAAGAAGAACATAAAGAGGAAGTAGAAGAAGAAGAAGAAGAAGAAGAAGAAGGAGAGATGGCGTTGACTGCCCTAAGTTATGATACATTGGGCAATTCGGGTCAGGCCAAAATGATGACAAGTCGCGAAGTTAATGTTAATGTTATGCCAAGGTGCAGGGAGTGTTTGAAAAATTATGCAGTGGGGATCAGCGGCCACGCAATCGACGGATGTAGTGAATTCATGCCAGCCGGAGCTAAAGGCACTGTCGACGCCCTCAAATGCACAGCTTGCTATTGCCATTGTAACTTCCACTGCAAGGAAGCCACCGACTTGGCGTTGATGACCGGTGGCGGAGAGTTCTTCTTCCACGGCCACCCTCTCCTATTTGATAGTATTGGTATTCCTATTTTTCCTCATTTCTTGTCTATTAACTAGCAAAATTTTTTAAAATTGCTTGAGATTGTATGTGATGAGCTGCTACAATCCTTTTATATGCGTAAGAGAAAAGAAATTATAAGTGGTAAATTGGCAATTGTCTCCTAGGTGTGAGAATGTGAGGTTTTATTAACTAAAGAAATATTAGGGAATTTGTTGGACATAGCCCTAATTGGATGCACTGACTTTCCATTTCATAATTGGGATGTGGCTAATTTGGATTTGGGAGAAGTTGTTCAATCCATCTGTTTTAATGTGGAAAACACCTAAGATGGGAGACCCTAGTGTAGACAGTTAGATCTTCTTCAAAGATGCCTTGCATCACTTTCCGCCATATCCATTGTCCCACAAAGCAGCTTAGTTGAATGATGCAATCTACTGGACATATATGTTATCTATAATTTGTTGAAAGGTAATATGATGAATCTTCCTTCAATGATTATATGGTTTATGTTGGATAAGGGTAGTCATAAGAATAGTACAGGATGTTTGCCTTTAGAATTCTACTGACCAAGATATTCATGTATTATGATGTGTTTTTTGATAATCTGGAATGATAAAAGCCTGGTAAGTATCATTCATCAATTCCATTTTAATTTAGGTATAAGCTGAAAGACAACGTATGGGTGGAAAAGAAAATTGAAAAGGTAGCAGATATCTTGGGTCCTCCAGAGCAACAAGCTTTTGTTAATCCTTAGGATGCCAACAATCTAGTTATCCAACAAAAACTGAGGGAGGCTCAATTACATCTGGATCAAATGAGTGGCTAGATCAACAGAATGCAAAATTAACTTAATGATACGCAGCTTCTACTAAGAAACCTTATTAAGTCAGTCAAAGAATATTTTTGATAAAACACATACTTTTCTTTAATTTTTTGTGAATGATTTTTTTGTGATGTTATGACTATTTTTTTGGTTTATGCATGCTCTTGATTTTACACTTGCATATTTGTGCTATTCTAAATCTTATTACTTTATGGTTAATATTTTTTATTGTTTATTTTCGTCCCCATTCTTAAAGGGGAGAGTAGAAGGAGTTATATATATTTTATATTTTTGTTTTGATAATTTTGAAATGACAAATCTATTGATGAATTTGTTTATATACTAATTGAAATGCTAAAATGTATTAAAATGATATATTTTGCTAACTATTGAAATGCTCTTGTGCTTTGAAATATGTGATAGATACTTGATATTCATATGCTTGCATCTAAGTTATCTTTCAACAAATGATAGGATCCTTTCTAAGAGGTAGTAAGAAAAACTCCTAATTATGATTATAAGTAAGGACATATAAAGATTACAGGTACTTTTTGAAATCATTTTCAGTTATTTGAATTTTGGAAAATATATCTGTTATTGCTTGTCATCATAAAAATGAGAGATTGTTTAAGGCTTTTAAATTAATGATTTTGATGATAACAATCAATAATATTTACTTTGATTTCAAAATTCAATTTTATTGGATTATCTTATTTATCCTAAAAGATAACAATATACAAAAGGTTATATAACTTGTTATCTCTTTAAATTAAAAAACGTTTTCTTATTTTATAGGGATTAATCTAACAAACTCACTCTAATAGTAAGAAACAATTACAACAAATATTGAATGGATAAGCTCCTATATTTTTTGTACAAAGAAAATATCCTTCTATTTAACCAATTTGATAGTGGCTTCAAAGACACAATCAAAGGATTATTCAAACAACTAGATACTTGAAGATTCTATAAAAGATAGTGGGAAAGACTTTTTAACATAATAAAAGTCTATTTAGTCAGTTAGTTAATGTTAAAGTTGAAGCAATGGCTAGTTGAAGGGAATTTCTATTTAAGGAAGAGCTACTACATTTAATAACACATCAGATTTCATAAATATATCAGTAGCATCAATACTTATTCTCAAAAAGTTACACCTATACCCTCTAAGCATTAGAAAGTGAAAACACTCTATCGAGAGAGAGACCAAGATTCATGGAAGCTCATATTGAGCAAATCTTACTTTCATTTGTTGAGAGCTTATAGAGGTTTGTTAAATACTACTAGTGTGGAAGGTTGAAGAACCTTGAAAAATATATACTTGTGAGCTTTGAGAGGATGTTCAAATTACTTCTTGGAGATTTATTAGTGAAACACTCAAGTTGAACACTTAGGTACTAGACGTAGGCTTCGTTATAAGTCGAATTAGTATAAATTGGTTGTATCGTTGTTTCTCTTTCCTTAACTCTTAAATTTATGTGTTTTAGTTATTGTTGTTTTAATTTGCAAGAGGCGTCTTTTCATTTAAAATTTTAACAGGTTCCTATCATTTATATTAATTGATAGTAACTTGCAAAAACTTTCAAGTCACACACAATTCACCCCCCTCTTGCTTGTGTTTATTTTATCATTAACAAGAGATTGTGGCTTGATAGGACTACAAATATCCACAGGTGTATGTTGTAAAGGCTGGGTTGCTCACGAAAGTGATGCCTTGTAAAAGCTCTTTCTTGCATATTTTTTGAGTAGATATACCTCATACAATTGATTCGGGTAGTTGATTTTCAGAACTCCTTTCACCATATTCTTTGGTCCTAGCATTTAAGCCCTTCAAAGTTGGGGTCCCAGAATCTCATGTGACAAATCCATAAGGATCCTTGACATAAACTTGTAAACACTTCACTTTCATCCTTTTCAAATTTAACATGAACATTCAGTTCTTTGTCACAACAACTTTAACAATAAATTTATCATTTTGATTTCGAAGCCACAAATAATTTTTCTCCATTTTCACTTTATGTCTACTCTTTAAAAGTTAGTCAATGCTCAAAATATTACTCTTCATTCTTAGGATGTAGTAGATATCATGGAGAATTTATAATCTCCTTCCTTGATGGCTAAAATCATTGAGCCTTTTCCCTTAAGCTCTACCTTTGTATCATCTCCAAAACGAACACTCCTAGTCACTTTTGTACCAAACTCCACAAATTTTCTTCTATCTCCTTTCGTGTGGTTACTCGTACCATTATCAAGATACCACGTGACATCTTTTTCTATGGAGCCTTTCTTTTGAGAAAACAAAAGATTACCTTCCACCTCTTTATGCCCGATAAAGTTTGTCTCCTCATCATAACTCTCAGTTTGACATTCCCAAGAGAGGTGATCATTCTTCTCATATGTATAACACTTTGATTAGCTTTTATTCTTTCTCCAATGATTAGCTTTTATTCTTTCTCTAATTATTATTTCTTCCTCATCTAAGACCTTTTTGAGAACTCCTATTTTAACCTTTATAAAATGAATTTTGCTCACCTTTTTCTTGACTGCAACCATGACCTCAGTCACAACCTTGACCTCTACCATGATTTCAACCTTTTTTTCCTTGTCATTTCCCTTATATTAAAGGAAAATTTTGCTTACAAAACTTACTCCAAGGGTTCTTATTAGGTCCTCTTCATTTTTTCTTCATGAGCTAACACTGATCTCTTTAACTCATCGATGGCCATGGACTCTATGTCCTTCGATCTTCAGTCATCACCACCACATGATTGAATTCAAGTTAAGAGAGTGCAAAATCTTCTCTACTACTCTTGCATCCTCAATCATTTCATCGAGTAGCTTCATTTGATTCACCACTACCAATACTCGAGTAAAATAATATGTTATGTACTCATTCTCCTTCATCAAAATCGTTCAGCCTTTAGAGTTTAGAAAAGCACCTGCTTTACCCTATTAACTCAGACCATAAAACTCTTTAGGATTTCCCATACATCCTTGGCTTTTGTCACATTGGCTATTCTCTCAAACATGTCATCATCTAGCCCTTGATGAATAATTGAGACTGCACTTTGATCTCTCTTCTTTACTCACTGCCAAGCTTTTACTCTAGCCACTGTTGTAGCATCATCATATGCAGGATCTTCATATCCCTTCTCAACAATGGCCTACGAGCCATGAGACCCAATTATGGACTTCATGCATAGTGCCTATCGATTTATAGTTTGTTTTGGTTATTTGTGGGTATTAGAAAGTGATATTAGTTTTAGTCATCATTTTAACAAAGCTCTGAAGCCTTTATGTAGGAAGTTACAGAGAGTTAAAGGTACAAATTCTTAACAGAAATGAGGAAGAAGAAAAGAAAAGGTTAACTAGAAAAGTTTTTATTTCTATATTTTGACTTCTTATCTCCTCTTATAACAACTTTCTTTAGAAAATTCCAGTGAACCTGAAACTTGCACTTCTTAAAACTAGACTTAAATAAGTTTTAAATCCATATTTAGTTTACCAACAAAAATATCCATTTTCCTTCCCAAAACATCCCTTACATTCACCATTATATGTTTAATTTGTTGAAAAAATCTTCGCACAAACATGAAAGTTCCCTGATAGGCCCTTCTCCATTTGCTCACTAGTCTACGTTCTTCTTCTCCCTGATAGGCCCTTCTTCATCTGCTCACTAGTCTACGTTCTTCTACCTCGCTGCCATGTCTACCTGATTCTGTTCGGCCATAAGCCGTGTAGCGAGGCTAAGTAACATGGAGATAAGTCAGCTTTTGGCCGAAGTTAAGCTGCAGTATATTAAGTCTTGCAGTTGACTGCTGGGCTAAGTCGAGTGGATCGGAGTCTGTGCCATCAAGATGACCAATTGCCGGTGACATTCTGACAGCAACTCGATCCGCACACATGGCTGCGGCTACTGCTTCAACAACGTGCAACAAGAATCTACAACAGTCACCGATTGATCCACCATACTGTTCCGTTCTCTCATTGATCCCATCCTTAAAAAATTGATTAATAAGGTAACCATGAGCCCCATGAGTCTCAACGCCATCAAAACACGCACGTCAAATGAGAACGTGTGATAGAAACATTGGTAAAGGTAAACTCGAGAAGTTCCTTTCTTTCAGGTTGGGAAAAAACAGTGCATTAATGCATGCTAAATCCTTAATATAAGCAATCTGCGAGTTTGTTGAACTTTAACGACTCCGAAGCCAATTATATTTGACAATAGGCACTTTCTGGTTTACTAGATCTCCTATAGGACATTACATATCAACTCATCAACCACCATGTTGTTTTCTCAGCAAGAAAAGCCGTAGGACGAACAATGGCACAACTCAAGTACAAAGGTCTTTTCTCGTCTGAATGTGGGCCAGAGATAATCATGAGCAGGGAGGCTTTTCCAGCTAGCTATCTAACAACTAGCTACCGAAAAGACACAATGATACTCATACCATGTGTTGCCAAGTTAAAAGTGAATCACGAACAAAGTCTCATCATGCTTTCAGAGAGAGAATACTTATGATTTCCACAAATGTGTATAAGAGCATCCCATTTTTGCAATTTCTGATGAGTTTATGTGCGGAGTCTTGAGACAAGCAAACAAAGAGAAGAGCCAAATTCACACTAATACTGGTCGAGGCCTTGGGTATGACTTACGAGGATAGCATCAGAATTCTCCACCTGATTGAGATGGCTTGGCTTCGATGGTTAATTAAAGAACTCACAACATAAATCAATGTAATAGCACATATTCCCATAATACACCAACACAAGATCAGTATGAGTATTTTGATATAAAAAGACTGGAAATTAAGAAAATGGTTGGCATAAATCTGTTAACAAGTAGATGCAATAACGTACCCTCCTGAGACGCACGCCCCACAACAATTGACAGAGAGTGATGGCATGAAGTATGCGTCTACCAGTTTCTTACTATGCCTCCACTTTTTCTTCTGAGCATATATCATCCGGTACATACATGAGGGCATTGAATCTCAGACTCTCCGTCACTAAATCCCCTTCACGTCAGAAATCTACATGGAAGACCAAGTAGTAGTGACATCAATTTTCATGTTCTGTTCATAATCAACTTTGAAATCCCAGTTGGAAAATTAAGTCAAAATTTTGTAGATGTTTCTCATTTCTGTAATAAACACGCGACCTCGTTAGTCAACTAATCATGAGTCGCCAACCGCATTACTTACTAGTCATCACCAGAATTAATCAACCAAATAAGTTAGAAAACACTCTTTTAACTTCGTTTAAAAATAGACTAAAATTACGATGCCTTTCAAATTAAGGTTTTGAGAAGGTAACGAGCAATTCATTTCTTTTCCGGATGATGTTTATATTGACACTTACGTGCACAATTATCTGCCACTTTAACCTTAATTTCCTCGACAGCAACACTTTTGACCCGCAATGTCATATGTAGTCTAAATTCCCGTACTCTTTCAGCAAGTCAATACATTAATGTTGATGTAGATATCTGGACATTAATATAATCTTCTAAAGTCAAAACTTCGGACATCAGAAGAGACCATTTCCAAGTTGACTTTATTGTATAAGCAAGGCAATCTGTTCAGAGTTCAGACCCATGAAACTAGCCAATCAGACTATGATAAAAGCAGCCTATGCTAATGACTAGGGGGATACGACTAGGTAGTAGGTAGTTTCCCGTAGTATCCATCCAATTTTTTATTATTTTTATTATATTATCAGGATGACCGAGTGTAGCACTCGACCCTGGTCACCGTAGGAATCCCAATTAAACGGCCTGCATCTCGTCATCGGAGCAAGTACCATCTTGTTACCACCACCGCAACCAAAAAGTCTAGTAAGAGAACAATTCAGTAAAAAATCTAAATTACGTGTTTAGATAGTCATTACGCAGTGTTACGACATAAGTCTGAGAAAGCCTCTAACTGATATCTCATAGAGAGAATCATATTTGCTGTAAGCTTCAAGCAGAGAAATAACAATTTGATAACAAAAACTAACGTGTGAGGAGATTGAACTTTCCCATCTGATAAGGAGAGAAGAGGGTGGTGGTCACTTTTGTTTCAGCTTCAACCATTTTTTATTATCAGAACTGACGCTAAAATTCTGATTTTATCTGATATAGAGCAAAAAAGAAAAACAAAGAGCGCCAAAGCCGAAGTGGGTCGACAACGGATGCAGAATTCTTGCAGGAGAAGTTGAGTGAGTGGACAAGAATTTGGAGTTTTAGGTCCGATCTTTCTTTTCTCTCTCTCTCTTTTTTTTGTTTTGTTTTGGGTCAAATGATAAATAAATTGAGGTTAAATGACAAAGTACAATGTTGACCAAGAAAGATAACAGTTGGATTTAGGGACAGCCACGAACTCTCCCTCAAGTCTTTCAACTTCCAATATTAAGTTTTGTGTTCACGTCACACATGTGCCAATATTCGTAATGTAGCCTCAATATTAAGATCATATCATGAAATATTCTGTTACTCGTTGTACTACTTGGTTAAGCTCTAAAAAGGCAACACGTGGCTATATGCTGCCATGTGAATGCAATTGCACCATGATCTGATACAGAAAGAAAGTTTAATTTATTTATTGTCGACATGAAAGTATGACATAATTAGAAAACACTTCTTTTCATTTGCCCTTATCTAGGTATGTACCCAACTCTATCCAGGGTAAGAATGGCCTGTCAAGTACCGAAGATCCAAGTAACTCACTAGTGGCCAGCATAGCAGAAGGATTGCTGTTATACTTATACACCACAAAGCCTGGTCATTTGTATGGAACAAGATGTAAGGCCTCAGACATCAAATTGGGTGGTCCCTGTCCCTGTCCCTGTCCCAAGCCAGGAGTAGATAAAGGAAAGCGCTACCTTGTCACTTTCATCCGACTCTCAGAACTGTCTGATGCAAGGTATGAATGAAAACCGATTTGTGTGTATCGTGGCATCCTTTGACTAAGGCTTCTACATTATATTTCTATTTTAGTGAAGAATTTCATTGGATAAACTAATGTAAGAGTCGACAACTTGGAAAAGGAAGACCGCAGAACTATTCTTGTTTTCTTATTCAGTTAGACCGGCGCTTGAGAAGGGAAAATAATATATTATAGTTGATTAACAGAGGTCGATTCGTTTTTGGATGGTTCATTGACTCGACTCGTTGTCTGTCTGTTATTGAATCTTGGGGCTTTAAAAAAAATTAAGTCCCCGAGTAAATGCTCATGGCCTGATCCCATGCGTCCTTTTAAGAAACTCTTAACGTTCTACCTAACTAAAGGTAAGTTTCCCGTTCATGCTGCTCTGGGATATATATATATATATATATTTATTTAATCTTGAAGATGAGTTAAGTTATAAGGGGTCTCATATAATTTGATATTGAGAGTGCGCATGATGAGAAATTAATGTGCAGATAGGAGGTTCGCTAATTATATAATTAATGTAAGATATGAAGATAAGGTAAGGGTCAAAGCTTATGAGATGTTATCCTTTTTTACATATGAATTGTTTTGCTTTTTAAGAAGACAGAAAGAAAACAGGATTTAAAACAAAAAAAACGCCATAATTTCTTCCAAACCGGAACAATCGAAGACAAAAAGCTTCTTGACGGGGTGAAATAATGGTTGGGTTTGACAAAAGGGCAGAGAAATGAATAACATTACAAAGGACCTTTTGCAAATAGCAATGAAAGCCTAAAGCCACAACTTTCGCCGCTTGAGTGCCATGAATCATAGCACGTACACATGCAATATAATAACCAAAAGGAAGGAACTTGCCGCCTGCAACCAAAAGACCTTCACCTTCCTAAAATTATATTAATCACAAATTATTTAAAATTAACCTAAACGTAACAATATTTGATAATAATTCATGCTTATTTCATTCTCCTCCATCTTTTGCTTTTCCTGACTCTGTATTGGGAAATTGATTAAAGTGTAAGGTAGTAACCAAATGGGACTTTAAAGATGAACAGGGACAAACACCCACCAACCCAACAGCATAAACATAAGCAGCAAATTTGTGTCTCGCAAAATTTCTAAAATCCACGGATACAAGGACAAAAGCCTCTCACTTTCTTTTTCGTTTTCTTCTGTTCTCTCTTTTCTCACCTTTGTGTGTCCGTCAGTGACTTCATCTCTCTTCTGACGACAGTCTAATTATATCTCCCTTAATTTAATTTATAACCCATTTATTCTATTTTTCTCTCTCTCCCTCTCTCTCTCTGCTTTTTTATGTGCAAAGAAGATAGATTCCAACTTTCTTTGTTATGGCCGCCTGAAACACGTTACCCTTCTGTGCCTCTCTCTATCACGCTGTTTTTTCTTCGTTTGTAGCTTCCTGAAGGTGTGTTACTTTTGCCCTTTTCAATTCCCTGCTATTATCCTTTCATTTCCCATATAATTTGCTTTTCTTTGATTTTTCTTCTCTTCATTTTTGGTCTGTGCTACGCTAGAATCATTCTTTTGTGTTTTTTTCGTTAAATATTTTTTGAAAACAACTGATCTGTGCCTGGTCGTGTTTCCTATGGATTCTCTTACTCATGTAACTGATTGTTAATTATCTGGGTGTCTGAAATCGACGTTCGCTACAGGATATAAAGGTGCTTTTCTTTTTTCTGCAGATAGTTATCTTATAACTTTAAATTTCCTTATGGACCTTTTTTGTAAGTGACTAAGTTTGATGGAAGGGAAGTGACTGAATCACAGTTCAGACATAGATTTATTTGCCCAGATACTGCTGGAATGGTGCATTTATTCTGCTGGGAAAAAAAGTTGCATCTTTAGGATAGAAGTTGAGTTGAGTTTTTTATTTTTAAGGTTTTGTTTTCACGCTTATTTTTGTGATTACAGGGGCAAAAATTTTTTTTTTTGACAGATTATGCCTCTAGTTGCTAAGGTTTCCACAGTATCTTTTAATAACTTATATGTTGGTGAAAAAGTTTCAGCTCCCGGGTGTTTAATCTTTCTTCAGTTGGGATGTTAGATTTTATAGAAGCTTAAGAATTTGGCATGTGAATCTCTATCTTATGTATTTGCATGATTCGGCTGTAGTGGTGCTGTATGAGGATGGCCACTAGTGAAGAGACCAGTAGCTCTAGTTGGAGTGCTCAATTTCTCATGCAGACTACAGAAGACGTTGCAAGAGCAGTTGCAGCAGCTGCGGCTGCTGCAACTGCTCCTCGATCACCACGGCCCTCTGTAGTGTTCTCGTCCAAAGATGATCAGGGTGATAGCCACTTCCTGAAACTGCAGCGCCAACTTACAAGGGTTCTAAAAGGTTTTTCATCTCCCCCTTCTGAAGTGAAAAGTGAAGCTTATAATCCAGAAGTTCTAACTAGCCAAAAGCGTCAATGGGCGAGCTTTCAATTACAGTACTTGGTAGGTGAAGTGAATTAGTTTGATGCTCAAGCTAGTTTTCTGTGTAGGGATGACTTGTAACAACATTCTATTGTGAAGCCTTTTTGTTTCAGACAGCTCCTCGACGGGCTCATTTCCACTATTTATTTAATTTAGCTGCTGCCAGCTAAATTTAAATGCTTCAGTTATTGATAGTTGCTTACCTCCTTTTAAATTGTCTTTTGGGTGCTCAAAGTTGTATTCACTGATTTAAGTTTACCTTTTCCTGTTATGTATTTTTTTTAATACTTTCTGTGAAATGGAAAAGGCTGCAGCTTCAGCTTCTATTATTTTCGTAACATCTCTATTATTTAAGTTTTCAGGATCATAAGTCTCTAAAGGAACCATCAAAGCTTTTTGAAAGCATGGTAGTTGTAGGTCTTCATCCTGATTGTGACCTCCAGGCTCTTCAAAGGCAATATGTAGGTAGAAAGTCTGAAGTATCTGGGAGGTTGCAAAGTGCTCTTGGCTGTCAGAATCAATCTCGCATAGAGCCCATTCTTGAGCCTCAGGTGCCTTTTAGTGCCAAAAATGTTCAACGCATACTTCTGTCTATGTTACTGAAATTTCAAGCATTTCCTGATTCCTAGTTTTTTACTTTCAGGTCTTATTTGTTTACCCTCCAGAAAAAGAGCTACCACTCAAATATAAGGATCTTTTGTCTTTTTGCTTCCCTGGAGGCCTAGAGGTTGGTTTCCACCGATTGGTTTTCACATGCCCTTGCATTTGTGCACGTTACTTTGATTTACTTATTCTCTCTTGAGTTTGAAACATGGTTATTCTGATTTTTTCTAGGTTCGTGCTGTTGAGAGAACCCCTTCAATGAGTGAGTTGAATGAAATTCTTCTAGGCCAGGTACATATATGACATTTTCATGTGAATTCTTGAGTATGTATGTATGTATGTATGTATTTATTATATGTATGTTTATTTATTTTGTTTTATTTGATGGAGATGGCATTCCACCTATTGTTAACATTTTCATTGATCTTTTGAACTTTGAATGTCCTCTCCTATTGCATGGCTTAATGACTGAAATTAAAGCTTACTTGTATGCAAAGCTGTAGCTTTTCAATTATAAATCATCATATTTGTTATTAACTTGTTTGTTTGGCTTGCACCACCTGGCAAAATGATTAAAAAATGTCTTTGAGCCAGAATCTTGGGAGTACATTATTTATTGAATCTTGCTAATGATTCAAATTTGTTAATGCTCAGATTCTCACAATTGTTTCTCGTCTAATTAACAATTGCGTGCTTATTTTGCAGGAGCACCTTAAACAAAGTGATCTGTCATTTGTATTCCGGCTACAGGTAACCTTAATATGTGATGCTTCTTTATTTTTTATTTTTTTATTCCATTTGGTTGAATACGATATCTGGCAAAAAAGTTTGTGTGACCAAATAAACATTTTGCTGGTCCGTGGACTGAGGATGCTGCATATGCAAAATGCATTGCAATTTATATTCTGTTTTTTCAGAGGGGCAAAGATTAGATTTGATATCTATGCTATAATAATCATTTTTTTTTCTTTGATGTCCTGTTTTGGTATTGTTACTAAATTTCCGCATCTTCCAACAGATCTTAGGGTAATTGGAAGAGTTTGATTCTTTAGGTGCCACAATTATATGTGTCATTTATTTTGAATTTGACAGAAAATTATGTCTTCTTGATATATGATATACTTTAGGGAGACTGAGTATCATTCAGGAGTTGACTGATTTCCCATTCGTTAAATTTGCTTTTTAACCTTGTATTTTTGTCATAGGTTGCTGATAATTCAACACTGTATGGGTGCTGTGTGTTGGTTGAAGAAATTGTTACAAAACCTTCTGGATTGCTCTCCATGATCTCAGATAAACAGTCTACCTTCCCAGCTTTCAGCCGTCATATACTAACTACTCGGAGATGTTACTGCATTCTGTCAAGGCTTCCATTCTTTGAATTGCATTTTGCTGTTTTGAATAGGTGTGTCTGCAATTTAAATTCTGGTTTGTCAAATTCTAAGTTCACTCTGGTCAATTATTGATTAGAGTTCATGTTTACCAAGTAAGTTCCTTTCGGTGGATATCTTATGTATTAATATGGATAATAATGCACAGTAACATCTAAATATTAATCTTTATTATGTTATGGACTTGTGTTGTAGTATCTTCACAGAGGAAAGGCTGGAACGGTTGACGAGAGAAAGTGGTTTTCTGGACCTAGAACCCTTAGAGGGCATCAAGGAAGAAAAATCAAATGACAACTTGGATTCTGAATCATTGAACTACAAAGGTGCAAAGGAGATTATGGATGAATCAGTTGAAATTTCGGAATCACACTTGAGAGATTCTATTGTGGGAGTTGGTATTAACAATGGAAATCAGCTGGACCATCAGCTTGTTCAGGGGCATGTTCATTTATTGAACAAAAGCATTAACAATAACATTGTTGTTCCAGTTGATTCTGAGACTGAAATATCCTCATCTAAAGTAGAATCTGGTGGTGTAAACTCTGAAGATTATAACATTGATGCTGATGATTTTTCATCTAATAAACAAACTGGAGATAAACGTTTACCAATTGCTGTTCTTCCTCTCTTGCGATACTGTCAATATGAAAGTTCTGAATCTTCATGCAGGTATGATATATGTTAAGCAGATGGGGATTCTTATAGTGGACTTTGTATTTTTCTGTCTTTGTTAAATGTATGTTACATGTGCTTGAAGCCTATTGTTTGGAAAGATGTTTGGTGAGTTTTTGTTCTGTACAAACATGACAATAAAGCTGATATGGCTTGACCTGCCGAAAGCTGCCAATTCCAGTAGTCTCTTGGTTGAAATTTGATGTAATTTTTGTATATTGTTTTGGAGTTTGTTGATTAGTTAATAAGAGTTAATGTCTTGAGCATATAAGCTATTCTTTAAAGAATGTTAGTTGCATTAATTTGGTGTGTACTTGTGAGACATTTGAGCATGTTGGGATACATGAATTATGTAGGTGATTCTCATCATCTGGGTGGAAGCAATGTTTTGTTATTAAGCTGGTCAAAAATGCTCTTTATGCAGCTTCCAAGGTTCTCCTAGTGAAGATAGGAACTTCAGGAGTGATGTTGATGATACAGAAACAGAGGAGGCATCCTTTTCTGGCCAGGAAGATTCAAATGATAACATTGATATTCTTGAATGGGCCAAGGTCTGAATCTTTTTTTATATGGAAGTGTGTAGATGTTTCTAGGCAGTTACTATTGTTAATTGACTACGTTTTCAGGTTTTAAATTTTCTTTCTTCTCTCCTTTTTTCTCCAGGCAAACAACCATGGATCACTGCAGCTTTTGTGCGAGTATTACCGATTACATTGCCCTGCCAGGGGTTCAACTCTTAGATTCCACCCTCTGGAGCACCTTCATCCCTTGGAATATCATAGACCTGATGAGACAGTTCTACATATTGCTGGCTCAACAATTGATCTGAGATCATGCAGTACCAGCCTGGAATTTGCAGAGGTAAGGATACTTTGCTCTTGGGAGTTAGATACTTTCTCCTTGTGATTATGTGTTGCGACTTTATTTGTAATGAGACACATTTCTAATGCAATAAGCAGCATGCTTTTTTGTATGTGGAACTTTTTGACTTTCTTCTCTCATGGAATGCCTCCTGTTTGCGTTGTTTATCAGGCACACAGCGCTTTGATGGCGGAGGAGGAAGCCGTTGCATTGTCAACATGGGCTGTTGCATGCATATGCGGATCCTTGCGACTTGAGAATGTATGATGCTCTTGAAACTTTTCGCTATAAACACTTGATATTTGTTCTAAAATCCTATAAATGCTTTGCGTGCCTAATTTTATTCGTTTATTAAAGCAATATTCTTCTCCGCATACACTACATTTGTTTGCATATAGCGCAATCGTATATTGAATATGAACTTGTGTATATTCCTTTAATTACTTAGTAGAATGCAATTTGCAAACGAAAGTAAACACATGAAAATTTGGGGCTATTAGCTTCTCTTGTTTTGCTTCACTTAGTTGACCAAATACTTGTCCCATACATCTCAATTTAGGTGGGTCATTTGCTTTATGCTCTTTTATTCAGTTTATATGTTGCCCAGAAATTGCTGAATTATAATTTGGGTGGTAATTTTCTGTGCCTTTAGGTGTTAACATTATTTGCAGGAGCACTATTGGAAAAACAAATTGTGGTGGTTTGCTCAAATTTGGTATGTTTCCTGCGCATATTGTGCGATTCTAATGACTTTCTGTTGGATTTTAAAGTTGACATAAATTGGCTGTATTAATTTGATCTCCTACCTGAAGGAGTATATTCTATCTTCCGAACAAACCTTGTTGAATATTTATGTGTGCTTGCTCCTACAAATCCTGAACTTCTTGATTTGATATTTTTCTAATTCTTTGTTTGCAGGGTATCTTATCTGCTTTAGTTTTATCTATTATTCCTTTAATTCGACCCTACCAATGGCAAAGCCTATTAATGCCGGTATGGATTTTTTCTAGCCTTGCTTTTTACTGAGGTATTGGTCTTATTCTATTCACTACCCGGCTTATTTGTATTCTCTCTTTGATTTTTTAGATCTTGCCAGATGACATGCTTGATTTTCTAGATGCACCTGTTCCTTACATAGTAAGTATTTTGTTGCTATTCAGAATGTATTCATCATCAAGTCCAATTGCTATTAAATTGGCCCTGGGTTTCCTTTGAAACCAAAAGGGAAATAATATTACTATAGGGCATTAGGTATGTGGTCTTTTCTAGCTTGCTTCAGTTACCAATAAATGGTTGTGTGTTTAGGTTAGGTATGTGGTCTTTTCTAGCTTGCTTCAGTTACCAATAAATGGTTGTGTGTTTAGGTGGGTGTAAAAAACAAAACAAGTGAGGTGCAGTCAAAGTTGACTAATGTTATTCTCGTCGATGCTAACAAGAACCAGGTTTGCATTTTCATTTACCATTTTATATGTGCATTTTTACGTCAATTTATATGAGACAGATTTAACCATACGAGTCTGATGATTTCTACCTTGTTTATTTTCCCTCCATCTGGGATTTATCTTCTTGCTTTAAAAAAATTGTTGATGATATGTCCCCTGTGGGAATACTATACATGCAATAAAAAAGAATGTTGTGCCGGCTTATATAACATGGCTCATATGTCACACTGACACTTTCTCACTAGCTACCTAAGCTTAGGTCTTTCTTTGTTCATGATGTCCCTGCCCTCTCCTGGTGAAAAAATGTTAACTAAATTTGAAGTAAAATGTCTAGTCTGACTTTCTTACATCAAGTGCCAACTGCTTTCGCTACTGTAATTTCTATGATTTGTCTGTCTAACGTCTTTGCCTTTGGTTCTCTTTGGTCTTTGTTTTTGTGTTGGTGGATTGGTGGTGGAACCCTCAAAATTCTTCTGTAATTTTCATGGAACTTTTTGTTTGTCATCTGGCTATATGATTATCTTTTTTTTTGTTTTTTTGGGTCTCATCTCTTCAGAACACTCATTTGTTGTAATTATCTAGTATATTTCTCATTTTTTTATGTGATAGGTACGGTCCCCAAATATTCCACAATTGCCAAAACAAAAGGAGTTGTTTTCATGTTTAAGTCCTTATCATGCAAAGCTAGTGGGAGAAAGTTTTCTGGCAAAGAAAAGACCAATGTACGAGTGTACAGACGCACAGGTGTGCTTCTACTTGATACTTCCCTCTATTGTGATGATTCCTCTTCTTTTCATGTGGATTTCTATATTTGAACTTATAATGCTATCTATAACGTATTCCCTGAAGTTCAGAAACCATTGTGGTATTTAGTTGAGTTTCCTTGAAATTTATTGTGTTCTTAAATCTTTTATTGATACATGTGCCCAGTTGTAGTGTTTTACTGTACTGGGATGGCTAGATTTCTATCTTCTTAGCACATTGAAACATGAAAGATCTTATTTGTATGAGGACAGAATGCTTTTTTTTGTAGGTAGATCTATATTCATTTGATAATTGTGGAGTGTCATGCCCAAGGCTGATGTTTACGAATGACCATTTTTAGGTTTTTTTTTTTTTGGGCATATACTCCTTGTTTTCAAATATTTGCAACTTTGATCACCTTGCATGTTAGCTGTAATTGGCTTCATATTTTGTTTGAAAACCAGTTGATTGTGCTTCTATTATGGCCTTATGCCTCTACCTTCATAAACCTTTCCACATGTTGCTGAACTTGATCAGTGTAACTACACTTGCTAAGTTTTGTTATAACACTTTTGCACGTCCATGTTTCTTCTTAGTCATGATAATTCCTTTCATATTGTGAATTGGCCTCATGTTCTGTTATTTGTTTTCATTCTCAATTTTGCTTATATTGATCTGTAGGGATTATGCAACTAAATGTTGCATTAAAAAATGCTCTACAGGGTTCTTGTATAATAATTTTCACTTTTGTTGCTTGGAAATTTGTAATAACATTTTGAGCAAATGTTTCCACTAGTTGCTTAACCGTCTCTTTGGTGTTGATTCCCGTATGTGTATGATTGTTCCAGGTTCAAGCTGCCAAGGGCTTCCTAGAAGTGTTGAGATCTTACTTGGATTCCATCTGCTCTAACCTGCGCTCACACACAATTACAAATGTACAATCCAATAACGATAAGGTCAGTCCTTGTCTTAGTTGGTGCATTTATTCCTGCTTTATATCTTGAATTTCTGCTGGATGATAGTCCGCAGCTGACAAGTTTGACCACAATAAGCTGAAATTTTTTGTGGTTAAACATTATTTATCGGACATGAAATGAGCTTTCGAAAATTATGTTTAGGGATGTGCCGAGTCTTACAGAGAAATGATACTTTAATAGAACAAGGAACTTATTATGCACTGTCATTTTCCTATTAGCACCTGGATGGTTATCAGAGTATGTATGCATTGAAAAATCACGTGCATACACAAATAGAAAAGGAGGGTGAAAATGATTATACAACTAACCAATTTGATGATCTAATTTTTTGGTGGCATTACACATAGGCTATTAAATTCCACATTCTAGTCCATGAAATCTTGTTGTCATTTGAGTAATATTCGAGTATATATATATATCTTGATACTAACTGCAATGCTAGCTTTTGTTACATTCATCAACCCTGATTGTTTGATGAGCACAAGTTTTATTGTTGAGCATATGTTAATAATATTATCAAGTGATATAACTGGCTTCTGTCCCTTTCCTTCTAGGTATCATTGCTTTTAAAGGAGAGTTTCATAGATTCCTTCTCTAGTCGCGATAGACCATTTATGAAGGTTTGTTTCTCTTGACACTCTTGATTTGGTTAAAAAATTTCTATTGATTCATTTCAACAATTCATTAAACCGTGATTAAAACTGTAAGCTGGATAATTTTTCCTTTCCTTCTTGTCCAAAACAGCATTTTGTGGACACACAGCTCTTCTCAGTACATACAGATCTTGTTCTCTCATTTTTCCAAAAAGAGTAATGCTGTTGTTAATCAGAAGTTATATTTATCTCTTGTACCTTGAGGAAAAAGTATATACGCATAATAGTTGGCAAAAGGCGGACCAATATAGTCCCTCTGATATAAAACGGGAAGACCAGGCATATAAAACGGGAAGACCAGGCATGCTTAGTTGAAACTGGGCACAAAGGTTGGGTTTTTGTTTGCTGTGGGTAGACAGGCTTAGTTGATAGTCTTATACAAAATGCAGTTTGTAATGCTATCGATATGTTACTTTGTTTATGTTTAGAATTCTCTTATGAAAGTTTTGCTTACCCAATTTCTCCCTTTTGTCTCCATTAGCTTCCCTGAATTGTCCATCTAAAATCCGACCATCAGAATCCGCCGATTATGCACATGAATCGGCAAATATTTTGGTTTTACAGGCACAGATTAGCCTTATTTCACATATTATATTGTAATCATGGCCTTTGGCATCATCCCTAGCCACGTGTACGGTGTACGTTTACAACTTGGTACAAACAGTGTGTACAATGGTTAGATTTTTTTTTTTCATGTGAAAATCCCTCGCGCTCTGGCGTGTCTGAACGTGGAAGTATACCAAATGATGGTTTCCAGACTCTGCCATGAATTGCTCAACGTAGTTCTGAGGCGCCCTAAACTCGTTAATCTGTGATGGTCGAAGTTCTGAGTTTGTACGGCAGGGGCCTAAGTGAATCCATTTAATAGTCAGATTAATACCGTTATCTGACAATCGATGTACCAAGCAAGTTTAGAACAAAGTCAATCTGGACTTGAGAAGCAAATAAAGAGCGCGATAAGGTATTAGTTGCAGGGTGGGTCTTGAATCTTGACGGTTATAATGCATTCATTTGTCCTGTGGCATTGTGTAGCGAATTGTATTTGTATCCGGCTGCAAAGTACCAACAACAGGTGGGGGAGCTCTCTGTCCTGCAGTTATGGTGGTAGCTAAAACAAGTAGCTAGTCTAGGAGGGGAGTATATTGGACGAACAGAAGAACAATGTGGACCATGCGTTGCTATTGTTGACTTTGCATGTGCTTGTACGTCTTAGGCGGAGAGGGTATAATCGGAGTCGGAGGTGTGTATTGATCTCTTGCTGGTGGGAATCGTGGTTCAGAATTTGAGACATTGATTCTGTTTGCTACCATTCGAGGATTGTAAGCCACAAGAAAGCAAGCCCTTCACCTACTTTGGTGGCCACCATTTACATTCTCTTTGAAGTCAAAAGAATAGTACACCATGCACATTCATCAGCAATCTCTTGGAACAGTTTCAATCGAATTTATGATTCGTCAACCCCAAACCAACTTACGTGAAGGGATATAACTTCAAACACTAAAGGGTTGTATTTATATAAAACAAATAATTTATCTTTTTTTTTCTTCTTTTGGTTCTTCATAAATGCATTAGATCCTCTGAAAACTGAAGCCAAGAAATTAGTATAACTCGGAGACTTCATGCTTATCGTTGTCATATCGAACAGCAGGGGGGTTTAGTATATAGACAAATCGGCCAAAAATATGCTTTGTAGGTGTTGAAAACGAAAGTGATAGGAAGATGGATCTGAATAGCCCATCCAATCAAAAGCTGATACGGGTCTTTTATGGTCCCGGAGGGAGGGAGTGAAATGATGCAAAGGTTTGGTTTAGGAAATGGAGGAGGACTAAAAAAGAAAGTTGCCAGTTGGGGATTTTGAAACCAAGAAACGCACCTGAGGAGGATGTTGGTGTTGCAGTGGGGCATCAGTACTGAAAAAAGGTGGCTTGCATGTGTTGGGGGTCTGGCAGGAGATAACAACAGTGCCAAATAGTAGAGCACTACTTTGCGCAACGCCTGCCACTCCCAAACTTACATTACAAGAATGGTCCCAGTCCGTGTCTCAGTCTCAGTCTGTCTCAGTCTCGGAAGTAAATGCAACCCAAAAAAATCAAAACCCACCACCCTTTTTTTATTCCTTTATCCTTTAAACATCAACATGACTTCCCTCACAATGTTTCAATGATACGAAGGAACTTGATTTGATTCAATGTCGAAGCACTTGTCTTGCATATTCTTGATTAACTACAGAAAATGCTGTTCTTTACGAGCACAAAATAGAGGGCTTGCATTTTGTTTTGTAATTGGAAAGTTGCTTGTCATAAATTGGCTGTGCAATGGACAGTAACTAGGTTGCAGTGTTCTTCTTTTGATATATCATTATCATGCGAACTGCAGTTTTTTTTTTTTTCCCATGTGATTGCCTTTGGTCTTTCCTTCATGTCCTAAGTAGAGCCTGAGTGCTTTTTTCCCAGATCCAAGTAAACATTATCAAATGAAAACAAACCCTTGCAGTGGATGATTAGGCAAGCAAATCATGAGGGAAGAACAAAAGGAAAAGAAGCACCTCCCGGTTTAAGATAAACTGATTCTCAAACCTAGCATGTTTTGGAGATAAGAGTCCTTTTTGTTGTTTGCAATGAACTTTAACTCAAATGGTAAGTCGCCGTTTTTAAACTATATAAATTTGATCCCCTAAAAGGTAAAATGTCTAGTGCAGTAAAATGATCTGAAGAAAAAGACCAAAGAGAAGGTTTTCTTAAGAAAGAAAAAGAAGCGAGGGGCGAGGGTACTACACTAGACAGACACCAAAAGATATATGATATATACGTGGTTTTTTGAGACATAGAATAAGGTCAGATAGTAAGCGGTGGTGGGTACCAGAAGAAAGGGTTCGAGGTAAAGGAACAGATAAAAAAAGTGAAAGAGTTCGTAGCAGTAAAAGCTCAAACCGTACAATTTTTGCCAGTATCAGAGAGGCACAGCCTAAAGCATTCGTTCCAGATTGACACCAGTCTTCTCTGTAACTCACAATCTCGCGTACACATATATATATATAAATATATATTATATGAATGTATAAGTTCACTTTGCATCAGTCGCGACAGAATCAGATAGACGAGAAAAGATTAAATCTTTATTTGTGAAGTAAATGCACACACTTCTCTACTAGTCTTTAGTTTATGGGTTTCCGTAGAGTTGTCAGAGACAAGAGCTGCCACACAGGTTAGCTCAGCTCTGCAGGCCACAGTAAACCAGAAAGAAAGAGAGAGAGAGTTGCAGTGACTCATTGTATGAGCGGAGAGAGCGAGGTGTTTAATGACAGCACCGTAACCATTAGTTTTATCCACGTACAGAAGATTCTGCAAACCAATGGTCCCTGAAATAAATATACTTACTCTATTGCTCACCTCTCACAAGTTAAGTCATCATTAAGAAGAAACTAGTTTTAGCTAGCCCTCCCGGACCCAGACACAACACACCAACGTAAAAGCACAACTTTCGCTTGCTGAGTCCGGTCTAAACCAGCTCTTTTTTCCACTTCCTCACTCTTCGTTTTCTTCCATCGTGATGAATGGAAGAAGCAGGTTTCCTTTCACCCCAACTCAGTGGCAAGAGCTTGAGCATCAAGCTTTAATCTTTAAGTATATGGCTTCCGGCATTCCTATTCCTCCTGATCTCCTTTTCACTATTAAAAGGAGCTGCCACGATTCTTCAGTACTGTCTTCAAGTCTCTTTTCTCGCCAACCGCCACACAGTAACAGCTCTGCTTGATGCTCAATCTTTGCAGCTTGTGCTTATTAATATTGCTGCGGTATTTTCTTTTAACTAGTTATGGTTTGGGTTTATTTGCAGTCGGATGGAACTGTTTCCAGATGGGTCTTGGGAGAAAAATGGATCCCGAACCAGGGAGATGCAGAAGAACGGATGGAAAGAAATGGAGGTGCTCAAAAGAAGCATACCCAGATTCCAAGTATTGTGAGAGGCACATGCATAGAGGCAAAAACCGTTCAAGAAAGCCTGTGGAAGTTGCAACACAACCAATGATAACAACTAATCCATCTACACCGACATCTCTCTCGTCAATCACCAAAAACACTTCTAACCTACTCTCACCACCACATTCTCATTCTCTTTCTTTGATGTCCTCTGAGACCCACCACCAAAACCACCCCAACTATTCTGGTTATCACACACATCTCAACCACCAGTTTATATGTTCTCATACTACACCTTCTGGGATTGGGCTGTCTCCTCATGAAGACTCTTCCCACCTGATCCTGGATTCTGGTGGTTCATGTTCCTTCGCTAGTAGTGATTACAGGTAGGTATGGAAAAGGACTGACATTTATACTCCTTTTTATTTTGTCTGTATCTTTGTAGGCTTCTGGTTCTTTTGTCTGATTTCATTCTTTTGTTGTTCGAAAAGAAGAAACAGGAATGCCTATGGGCTGAAAGAGGAGGTTGACGAGCATGCTTTGTTCTCTGAACCTTCTGGTTGTATGAGAAACCTTCCCGGTTCAGCGTTGGATGATACTTGGCAACTTACTCCACTCACAATGAGCTCTTCCTCTTCTTCTTCTTCATCGTACTCTTCGAAACAGAGGAACCTGTCTGGCTACCAAAATGAGTACTCTTATTTGCAGCTTCAAAGCTTAAGCGATCACGATAACCCAAAACAGCAAAAGCGCTATCAGCATAGCTATCTCTTGGGAAGTGAGGTTACTTGTCGAGCACCCATAAAAAATGAGAGAGAAGAACAGCAACAGAAGATTGTCCATCGTTTCTTTGACGAGTGGCCACCTAAGAGCAAAAGTTCATGGCTTGACTTGGATGATAAATCTTCAGACACTGCATCGATAACAAAAACTGGGCTATCAATCTCCATTCCATCATCATCACATGAATTTCCCATTTTCAATTCAAGAGCCCACAGTGGTAATTAATTGACCCTTCACTTGTTTGTTGTGGTTTCTTTTCCATCTCCTTGTCTCTTACACGGGTACACAACAGATACTTCCAGGTTAACAGTATACTTTGTTTGTTTTTTTTTTTTTACTTTGTTTGGGCGCAGATGCTTGAGTTTTTCAGCGGTTCTTGAAGGCCAACATTGTACTCGGTGGGGGCCACTTGCTTTTTAAGGGCCAGAGAATTGCTAAAACTACGATTTTCTTTTGTTGCTTTATGTCAAAAGTGTCTGTGATTTGCATAATTTTTGAAGTGTGTTTTGTGCTTAATGGAGCATCCATGTGCCTTGTGCTTCAGTTGTTCGTCTTCTTTCACTGATTTCAGTACTTCGGTTGAAATATATATATATATATATATTTCAGAAATAGATTGAGCGTCTCGGTCAAGCCTGTTTTATTATGTTGGTAAAGATATTGACTGATAGGCAGGTAAGTGTCTTGTGGGGGTTTCTCATTGTGGCTTCAGTTTCAAACACTTGCCTAAAATGCTGGTTATTGCAGTATTTGCTGGGCTGGTGAGCTAATGGCCCCAAGATTTGTTGATTTGTCACCTTTGTGCACCAAACTCAAGTTGGTCACAGTTGCCCCACTTGCTGTCATCCGACCCAATTTAGCGCTATGCCGGAATTGGGACATTGTTGACATCAAAACTTGCCCATAAGATGATCCCTAATAGCCATTTCGGATACTTAAAAAATGGAGACCCTAAAGAAACCAAAATGCTTACCTTGAGAAAGAAAAATGCTTCGAATATGTTTTGAAACTACAAATCAATTGCCAATGTTTTTCTTTTTTGTCGGTTCAGTGCGCTTCACGTCATTATAATTATCAGCAAGGATTTCCCCACAACTTTTTGGATTTTTTCTTTGTTTTTCTCCATCTCATCCCTTGACTGTTAATGCCATCCTGGTCCTGGCAAATTCACGAAGTGAAGAGTTTCAAATTAAAATGTTTAGCACTGTAGGGTACTACACCTGGCTAATTTCCAGTCCAACGACAAAGGATTCAGATATATCTGCTTCCTTCTTCTTATCAGAATTTTTTATACATAAGAATGGAACATACAGAATAGTACCTTTAAATCGGTAAAATAAAAGAAAGAAATAATAGTTTTCAAAGAGCTTTTGTTCATTATGTCTATTATCAGGCGTCCAATTTGCGTCTCCGTAACATTGGCATTCGGCTTTTTCTAGAAGAAGCATTTGGGTCACGGAAAGCAAACAAGCCAATCAGCGAGGCAGTGCGAACATTTAAAAGTCGCAAGGCAAAACAGAGCACTAGTCTCTGTTTCACAATAAATTCTGAAGCCTTCTGGCGAGAGGCTGATCCTGGGTCTGAAGTTTCCAGCTTGGTTTAGAAAAGGAGCAAGGAGCAAGGAGACTAGGACTTGCAAAAAGGTATTCAATTTCACAAAGAATCGAAGTAGCCAGTGGAAAACGCAGAAACACAACTGTACGCTTTCTGATTTTCTGAAACCCCTACCCTAATCTGATTTCCACTCTTTTCTGGTTGTGTCAGTCATCCGCCTCGAAAGGAAATGCCTAGTTTCTGACTCTATCGCCTCACCTCTTCAAACAGAAGTAACCTCTTTTTTTTGTCCTCCCTTTTTGAGTCTAAACAGTTATCCCACGATCTTGCAATCTCAAAATTAAAGGAACCTAACAGTAATGACTCAGTCCAGAACGGTCACTGATCTTCGGAGGGGTCATCAGAGAGCCGAACTCTGGTTCACTGATGAAGTCTCTTTATCAAGATAGACATGGGAAATAAGAAGGTTTACATTTAATATACAACATCAGATTGAGCTATGGGAAAGCACAATAGGATTCCTATAAATAATCAAGCACTTTCCCAGTGTATTGCATTCTCCTTTGTCGACAGATTTAAGTGTTAGTTGTTTCTCCCTCTTGGTAATACAGATGCAACCAGCTAATCATCGTCATCATCGTCAATAACAGCATGACCACGCTGCCTGCGAGTGCCGTCTCTAATTTCTCCATCACTGTCCTGCAGCTCAGCAGAATTGTCCTGCATAGGGCTGGATGCTGGTCTGTTATCTAAAGGCTCATTATCATCGTCTGATTCTGACCATGCTCGCTTTCTTCTACCTGTTGATGAAGGCTCAGCCTTCACCAGGAAACATCATATAGATTATTTTCTCTCGAGAATGGATTAAAAACCAAATCCAAACCTAATAGGAACACTGTGGGAAACAGAACGATCCATCATGTAAGTATCCTATTTCCAATAAAGTGATAACCCATTGGCCCGTCTGTCTCAGTAAACTAAAACAAGTACGCAATATACACTAGTAATAGAAGTGTTTTTAACTTGTAGAAATAAGGCTATGAACCTGAAACTTTAGATCCCATCTAATCCACAAATTTGTATCTCTTTTGCACGTCCTGTTGCTGTTAAGTGCTTTCACCAGCAAATTACACAGTGATTCAGACATCCTAGTTTCAATGAAGTTTTAGTCTAAGAGATTTGAAGTTGAAAGGAATACTTACGGCTCCATCCTCTGCATCAGAATCTTCAAGCCCAGCAGCAGCAAGAAGTTCTTGTGCATCTTCTCCGTGGTCATCGTGATCATCCACCTGATTTCTGGAATCCCTATAGTTCATGTTTGCATCTTCATCTTCTTGATCCTCATGATCATCAATCATGTCAGCTTCTCCTTCTTCCATCTCATAGCGTGACTTTGAGTTCTTATCCTTCTTTCTCCTCTTCCCACCCTTCCTTCTCCTTCTTTCACTGTGCCCAACATCATCATCATCAATCTCAGATCTATCCTTCCGCTTGGAACCAGACGTCTTCCATTGCTCCTGGAATCATGAAGACCCATGATGAAATCAGTGAATTTAGGTAGCTACCATAGATCCACTACAGCCCAATTCAAGCAGTCCTAGGATTTCCTTTTATAATACATACTGATTGGTAGGGAGCAATGTACTGAAATGGGACTCTAGATGTACTATGAACGGAAAGTCTCATGCAACAAACATCAAATAATATAGTCATCTAATTGTGTATAGATTGTTAAAGGAACGTGTTATGCAGATTTTACGTTACAAATTTAACTAACAAGAAATAGAAGAATGAGCTGCATAGAGTAATCCAAATTACATAAAACGCCCATTACATTGTATTAGAACACATCTAAAGGCACTAATCAGTATGAAAAGGGAAGAGTCATCTGAAAATATGGAATAGAAATTACTGTCTACACCAATGTCTCGTTTACTCATCTGATATCTGATCCTTCCACCAATACTACAATAAACCCATTATGAAGAAAGCATTTATAATCATGCAATGACAAGAAGCTTTGAGGATATATGAAAGTTTTCAACAGATCTAATTACCTTTACACGCTCAAAACGTTCCTCTAGTTGCCGCACTCGTTTCAGTTCGTCTTCCTGCTTTCTCTTCTCTAACTGTTAACACCAACAGAAAAATAAGACCTCTAAGTACTATAATATCTTTGTCACAAATACAAACTTTATAAGCTATAACGACAGCAGTAGACCTGAAATTTCCTTTGTTCTTCAGCCTTACGACGGGCTTCCTCAGCCAAAGCCATTTGTCGAGCAACTTCTTGTCTCTGTCGGTTCTGCTGCTCCTCACGCTCAGCTGCTTCACGATGAACTATTGCAGCCTCTAGCAAGTGCTTGCAATACTCAACGTGTGTGTTGATTTTTTTCTCATCAAATGTATGAAACTGAAGGCTAGAAGCAGCAGACAACTGGCTAAATAGACGGACAGCATTTTCCAGCTCATTAACTGTTGAACGTACCTATAGCATAATCACAAAAAGAAAAGGATGGGCTACTTAGATACTGTGTCCATGGAAAGATTGAGAAAGCATGTGAAAACCTGGCTCTTGCCCAGTTTTATGGTTTATATGATACAAGATATGACTACATAATCTAGCAGAAAAAGCTTATTCACCTACAGGTTCTGGTGTTTGACTAGCCAAAAAAGAATTGAGTACGATCCTCTACAAGCTAACCTGCCAGGTAGAGATATTTATTTTCTAGATTCTTCATGACACATTAACTCCTATGATAATTAAACCCACAAGCTGGGAGACTAACACACATTTTAGGGTACAAGGAACTAATTCTTGTAAGCACTGCATCTATCATTACAAAATAAAAATATATGAGCTATATTATAAAAAAAATAACATTTAGGAATAGAAAATAATATCCAATCAAACTAATTTTAAAAGAAAGAAAATCACCTCATCTGCTGTTCTTTTTGTTTTTTGTAGTGTAGATGCTGAAAATTTCTGCATCGTAACACCTGCATTAAACCTTAATATGTAATTTGAAGGTGCCATGTGGATGGCCCTCAGTAAAGTTTTCTTGCAGTCTTGCCACTGTTCAGCTTCATAATAAGTACGAGCCAGATAAAGGAGAATTTGAGAATCCGTATTATGATAGAACTTCCGCAAACAATTCTGATACTGCAGGAAGCAAAGTCCAAAATATAAATTCAATGAGAAGAAATTACAAGTATGTAAAATGCAACTTTAACCTACATATCTGCATAAATGGAATATAATAAAATAAACAAACCATCTTTACTGCTAATGCAAAATTTCCTTGAGCAAAATAAACATGTGCTAAATTGATCCAGACATCTGGCATCTGGACAAAAATGTTTCCGCTTGCAGCTTCTTGGACCTATATCATTGCAGCACACAAAATTCAACATAAAAACTGGCACATAGGCTAGCACAAGCGATAAAATGAAGTTTTAAACTATAGGAAACAAAATAAGCAAATCAGAGTGTTATGCCTGTGTAAAAAGATCTTTTGAGACATCAAATTGTCCTCTCTCTGCCAAGACTACACCAGCACCATTTGCAGCATACAGATTAGCTGTATGCTGAACCAGAACCTAAAATGTCAAGACATGAGATAGTTAATTTGGCATATACACAAATTACAGCCTAACAACAGTACCAATCAAAAGACGATAGATGGGGAAGAGGGAAATAGAAGCATGCGAAAGGTATACAGTAAGTAAACAAAGGGCCAAACTACAAGTCAGTTCTAAGTCTAATTGAATCCATTCATCACAAATAACCGTGTTAAGTATTCTACTTAATTATTCCTAGGGATGTGAGAAAACACAGAAGGATGTGAGAAAACACAGAAGTTCGTACTCTGGTGTAAAGTTCCTTGGCCTTTTCCAAGTGGGTAGCTTCCAACTTCGGATTTCTTTTCTCATTGCGTAGTGCAGCAAAATAGTTCCAGTTTCCCTGACAAAAGCCAAAAAGAATGTAAGAACTACATATGTTAAGAGAATTGATATAAAATGTCACATGAAATAAATTGCCACAGACTAGTCAGTCAAATGTGGATCTAGCAGAAATCCTAAGATCTGATAAAGTACAAGTACGAAGGCCCATGGAAGAGGAGAAAAACCAGAGAGAGTGTTGCATAAGAATCTTTTCCGTCAGTTGCCTCACTAGCAGCTCGGAAGGTTTCTTTGGCCTTAACCCAATCATCATTTTTCAGCTCTAAGTCACCGAGCATAGATAATGCATTAGGGCACTTGTCATTTACCTTCAATGCCTCATTGACCTATTAAAGAAAAAGCTAACAGTTATTCCAAGGCAAGGAAACATAAAGTAAAAGACAGCAACAGCAACATTATTTTGGTCATAACCAGGTCAATGCTTAATTGAAGATTGTTTTGAGCTTTCGCAATGGCAGCAAGCCTCAGATAAGAGTCCACATAATCTGGGAACTGTTAAATTGGATACAGAAAATACAGTCAAAACGTGATGAGAGTCAGAACAGTTTTGGTGACCAAAATAGAATAAAAAGAAGATAATTTAACACCATTAAGAAAATAATGCAAAAATATCCAAGCAAACAACAGAACATAGTCTAGAACCTTGATAACAAGAAAAAGAGAATATCCAGTCATTGTTCAAGCATCGTCATTGAATTAAAAGTTGAAAAGCAGGCCAAAATCATCAAATGTTCACAAAGGTACCTGGAGAATAATACTGCATTGGCATGTACTTAGTAAAAGGGGAATTGTAATAACAAATATTTACAGAAGTAAAATCAAGAGCTTATTCATGAAACAGTACATATGAAAATGGACGAAGAGAGAAGAATAATCAATACTTGCAGATATGGTGCAACAGTACCTTGTACAGTATAAGGCAGTAAAGTATGATTGCAACTTGTGTCTCGTGCAACTGCTCAAGTAGTCTGGCTAAATTAAATAATGCCGTGACTTTACTCCAAGGTAGTTCCACACGAATACCATCTTCCTCTAATTGATGAAATACTTGCATGTCTTTGTACTGAAGAACAGAAGCAGATGCTTCAATTGCATTGACGTTAGCTTTACCATCAAGGAAAGTAACCCATATGCCATCACCTAGAGCCTCCTTAAAAGTTTGTAGAGCAAGCTGTAGTAATATCAGAATAAGATGATATAAAAATCAAGAAATTACAGTGCAGTCAAAACCACACGAACTTGAAAAGAAAAAGTCCAAAATAACAAGCAGGAAGTTCTGTCAACAACTTGTTAAGCAACTGAAAATACAAAAACAAATGCTTTACGCATGGCAATATGTACTTGCATCTCTCAAAATCTAAAGAAATCTGTGCAGACCTCAAGCTCTTCCCTTTCAAAATGGATAACTCCAATATTGTTAAGAACTTCTATTGGGACTTCTTGACCTCCCTTTTTAAGAAGACTTCGTGCCTACAACAACATTTAACGTCGAAAATGTATGGCAGAAAATATATCCTGATATTTAAAAATTAAAATCCAAAAGTACTAATAGCAAGGTCGTTAGTCCTTACAGTTTTGAAGGCATCTAGAGCAGCTCCTGTGTCTGACAAAATTAATAGTTCACCCAGGTCAAGAAATGCCTGTACAATATACAGGGAAAAAAGTGAAAGTTAAAAAGCTATAATTGATAATAAAATAGCATATATTTCAAAGTATACTTATTAGACAATTTGTATCAATTTGAACGGAAAATAAAACAAAGTTGATTATTGAGAGTTAAAGCAGATGAATCACCATGTGAAAATAAAGCTGCGATGAGGATTTATTGAGTCCAGCAAGAGAAATCGTAGAATAGAAAGTTTGAGGAAATAGCATTAAAGATGAAATAGTTTAAGTAATACACCATCATGGGCACTGAAATTAGAAACAGAACCTGTTCTTAAATGCAAATGAGAAAATGAAAAAAAAAATCCGTCTAACTAGAACTACAGCAATCAGAAAGGATAAAAAGTTTAGTATTTAATGAAGAGTTTGGCTTCGCACACAGGTAAATGGAGGATTCATGAAGCAAACATCAGGTATTTATGTTGAAGACTTTACTGCATTGAGATTCAAGTTCTGGTTCCTTGAGAATAAATAGCTGTTACTTTGTTCATATTATTAAAAAATATAATTTGTTCGCTTTTTATGCCTTTGGAAACTGGGTATGTCCAGCCCCACTGATACAGTGCCATTTTTTATGGTATGAATCTGGAGAAAAAAAGGCACAAGGTTTAAGCATCTCTTCATAGTTCATTAATTCAGTTCCATAAGTTGGACCTGTCCTTCCTTTGTGAATAGGATTTCGGCCAAGACTAGTACATAAAATGGTCATGTTGAAGAAAGGGGTATTGAGAATTTTATAGGAGCATTTGTTAAACCCTAATGGTTCCAATCACAATCAGCCCTATTGTAGCCCTAATTTGTTGAAATCCAACTGCCGTACGCTTTTCCCTACATCACTTGTCGTGGTCATGGACACAAATTTAAAGTATACCAGAAGAAGTCAACTCATTTCACACAAAAACAAAGAAACTTACAGGAACAGTTTACAGCAAAATCGCAAGAAACTCAAAGTCAAAGCCTATGAACAACAGTTTTCCATACCTGGGCATCACGAGGGTCAATCTTCGTGGCCTTCCTCAATAGTTCCTGAGCCTTATCATTCTGCCCTATTTGAGCATATATATGACCGATTACCTGTAGGAAACGAAAAGATTCAGCTGAAAGTCCCTAAAAATATCTAAAAGCCCAATGAACTTCCAAGATGAAAAGTAAACACATTGATTTAACTTACTTTCAGTGTCTCACAGTTATCGGGATAAACTTCTAAAACTTTCTCAAAATTTGATAGGGCATTCTTACTCTCTCCCAACTTCAACTGTACTTGCCCCAGGCCTGTCAAATACAGAAAAGATTGATACAAATTCTCTGTAATTAGAGTGATGAAAAATATAAAGTTAACCAATGCAGTGAAGAAATGGGCCTAAACCAGATAACTTCAAATCCATGTCAATAAAAAGAACAGCAATTTGAAACACAAATATTAAAAATCTCATCAAATCTCACAGAGAGCACAATCACAATATGAACTCACCATAATAAGGAAAAACAAATTCACTGGGACTATTGGTTTCTTTGACAGATGCCCAGTAGTACCTTGAAGCTGTTTCATAGTCACCCTGCAGTTGAAACATATCACATCACTATCATTACGATTCAGAGGAGTGAAGGGGGAGAAGTTGGGGTTGGTTGTGTGGAAGTAAGCATATCCTAATTCAAGAGAACTAATGATACGCACTTCAGCAGGAAAAATAAATGGATATAGAAATGAAGCTTTTGAAAATAAAATGGTCCATGTCAATATCTTCTTGTATATCACATCAAACACTTTATGGAAGACTTCATATTCATAAGACATTCTCAATAGTAAGGTGTAGCAAGGATAAGAGGCATAAAGTATTCACCTGCATCAAAAACCCATTCAACCCAAAAGGCTTATACTGTTGCATGAGGCCTAAAAATGGACTATGTATTATTCTAAGACCTCACACCCCAGAGACAACGTTTCCTGAACCCCCAAAAGAAAATTCTGGCCTTCACAAACAATAACAATTCCTTTACCCTAATCAATCAAACGAAAATAAGTTGAGACTCGAACCTTGCTATGGTACGAGCGTGCTAAATTATAGTAAGAGTGTGACTTGGTTGCTCCATGATTGGTAACAGCAAGTGCAGTTTCAGTCAGTTGCTCAACTAAAAAATGCTGACCAGTGAAGAAGAAGTGATTTGCTAGATAATTCAATGCCATTGAACAGTACGGGTATAACTCAAAAGCTCTTTGCATTTTTTCCATCCCATACTGTATTCCAAAAGCTGTCCAAGCATCATGCACAACCAGAATTAAGAAACTGAAAATCAAGAAAACAGCACAAACTAATGGACTATGAAAACTCACCTTCATTTGTCTGCAAATCCAAAATTGCAAGTGCAACAAGACCCTCAACATTCTCTGGATCTAACTGAAAATATTGAATCACGAAGCAAAGAGATGCAGTAAGAATCTTGCCATTTAACTAACCACAGATCCTCCTACATGCATAACAGGTCATACAACTAACCTGTAATACCCGCTCAAATGCCCGTTGAGCCTTTTCAAAATGGCCCAATTTATAGTGACAGTTACCTATTCCAAGCCTAACAGCACCAGGGCAATTGGGATAGACTTGCAGTGCCCTCTTAACAAAGATCAAAGACAAATAAGTTAACGCCAGAAAAGGATAAATAACATCAGTTAGCTATGGCCATCATGATATGAACTATGAAGATAGAAAGAACAAACCTTATACAGTGCCAATGAATCACTATAATGACCACGATTGTACTCAACACATGCCTGGAAAAATCCGAACAAAGCAAATTTCAAGTGTCAGCAATTTAACCTACAAAATCAAGGCAGGCTCCACAAAGGACCACCTCCCCATACCTTTAACAAATTCACAAAGCCTATCCATGTGAAATTCATAACAAATGGATCACATTCCAGTGGTTTCTAGAAAATCCATTAAGAATGAAGGGATAAATTTACACCATATTTATATAAGGAATGCTCTACCAAGGTGGCAGTCTCATTTATAGTTCGGAAAATGGTTTTAAAAACAATAAAACCACAGGCAAAGAAGTATCACAAATAAACGTACAAAATATTAAATATAAGATATTCCAACATGAACCAAATTCAGTCTGGTCCATGTGAACAAACGTTCCTTTGCTTATCATATTGCAGCAGGGCACTAGCATGGTAAGACTTACAATTAATCATTATTTTAACCAATTGTTCAAGAAAATAACCAGGAATACCTGACCCAAAAGAGCAGATACATTATCCCGATCACCCTCTAGTACAATCTTGAATGCAGCAGATGCCTGCTCTACTTCTCCTTTAGCCAGTAAAAGCTGACCTGTTAAGAGAACAAGTGACCAGTCTTTTCTCAACCATCTTTAAGGGCAGCACTCAGATGAAAAATGCTATAGCTTGCAAGTGTAGTTAAGAAAATTTGGCAAGGTAGGTTCTTCCAAGAGACCACTGATAAAAGATATATAAAAGTTACATAGGAAATTACAGGACAATAGATGTCACAGGAATCTAGAAAACAACTCTAGAATATGCAATCTTCAGAAACAAAAACAAATGTAAAGCCAATTTACATTACAAACAAGTAGCCATTTTTTCACACAGCAACTGTAGTTTAGCACATCCAAATCCGAATCAGTAACCAGAAGAAACAGCAGGGAAAAAATGATAAACAAGAGGGGTAGGAATCTAAAGGCGGTCATTGTAACGATGTAAAAGAAGCAGACAGACAAAACTCTGCAGCCAGTTATCAAACAGAAAATGGTTCCCTTTACCTTTTCCAACCCAAGTAGAAGGCTCGTGCATGTCAATCCTGGAAGCTTTATTGTAGTATTTAGTCGCTTGTATGAAATATTCCTCCTTTTCTCTTTGCTTCGTCTCAATTTTCCCAAGGTAACTATAATATGCCCCCAAAGCATTCAGTATAGCTATCCTCTCGTATCTAACATCAGCGTAATATTCATCAATTTCTGACAAAAAGAAAAAGAAACAAGAATCAACTGGTTGAGAGTGCAGCTGAGTAAAGAAACCAACTTAAAATCCCACAGAACCCCTTTGAATTACTTCTATCAACTCTTTGAAATAAACAAATAAGAAGACAAACAACATTGCCAAACAGCAATTACCGTGGCTAGATCCTTCCTCCAATATCTGGCGGAATTGATCAAGTTTTCCTTGCTTGAAGTATTCCCTCTGCAACACCATACCTATGCAATCAATTTCAAAAAAAGAACAAACCGGAAAAAAGAGGAACTTTCCACAAAGCCCTATACCCGATAATTGAACCCAAAACGTAAAAGAAAAACAGTTAGGAGTGAAAACGAACAGCAATGATGAGCCAGAGATCAAGTGGAGCTTGCTCGGCCTTGAGAATATCAAGAATGTCAGAGGCATCTCTAGGAAGCTGATCCAAGGCCACCCTGACCTCCTCTTCCGAGTTCTGTACCGGAATGTACACGGAAGCCATTGGCGGAGAATTAAGGCAGAAGTAAAATCCCTAGTTCGCCGGCGATTCCGACTGAAGGTTAACGGGGGAGAGTAAAGAGGAGCGAATTGGCCGCGATAGGAGGAGCCGGAAAATCTTTGAATTTACAAGTGATTTATTGTTTGCAAAGTGAAGATAAAACGGCTCTCTCTTGTTCGTAGTAGATCGAATAGTTTCACTCTTGTCCTTGTACCTGACTGTTTCTTTTTCTCCAAATATTTTAGTATTCCGAATTTCACCTCTTTTTACTGCTCTCTTCCTTTCTTTTTTAATAAGCTTTCGAAAATTAATATCAATTCTTTAATCTTACCCGTGTCATAAATCATAAATGAATAATTTATTAAAATTACAAATATGTATAATTAGTTATGATATCTTTAATGCAATTTTTAACATTTAGGTCCTTTTTTTTTTTTAGTATATCAACAAATTTTAGAATATAATAAATAATTGAAATTAACAATTCATATTTCAATAAAAATATAATGAATGTTTAGCTAGTCTGCTTGGAATTAGGCCCAAGTCCTACTCAGACATGGACTTATCTTACGTGAGACGTCGAGAGTTCGTTCTCGACTTCAAAAGTAAGACTGTAAGACCGTTACATATATATATAGAATGGATACCATCAAAAAAAAAACACACGTTAGGTTTGGTTTCTCATAGCAGCTCCTCTTGTGACATTGGCGGCTTTCTCTCTTTTTGCTCCTTCATCGAAAACATTCCTCCTACAAACTCCAAGGTTAAGCCTACACTAATCTCAACTTGTCTTACGTATAATCCAATGCACCCTAAATTAGACACTAAGGACTCCAAACTTGACGATCACCCAAACATGTCGCCAACTGTTATATTTTGTTCCTTACTTTCACTTTTACTATTTTCATTAGCTAGCAATGAGTTTGTTTCTGTTTTTGATCTCTGTAACCAATGATGGATTTGCTGGTTGCTGATGGTTGATATTGTTCTCAGTTCCATTCCAAGTTTATCGATTATGAAGTCGGCACCTGGTCAAGATGCTCCCAGGAAGGTTTGCTTCAACTCCCGTTTAATATTGGATCACGAAAGATTCTCTTTTTGTTTTGCAGTTAAATCTTTTGTTTGCAGTTCAAGTTCAAGCCTAAAGCTCCCGTTCAAAGGGCACCAAAGCCTGAAGTTAAAAGGTAAATATCGTGTTGTTGCATAGGTAGCTCTGCCGTTGACAATGTTGATGTAATTTTCTTTCTCTCGTCATTTACTTTCTCAATGATGTATGCAGTGAGAAAGTTGAAGAAGATGTTGATGCTGTTCAGGCTGTAGATTTGATGCGACAATTTCATGTATGCCCGTTTCTCAAGTGTACAGCGTCCGCTGATTTCAATAAGTTCAATCTACGCTGCACTTTTGTGTTATTTTGACATCTTGAATTCGTTTTTCTGTCATTTTTACAGGAACGGTCAAACAGAGGGAAGACTAAAGTCGAAAAGAAAGGTAATTTCATTACGTAATCATAATCTTTTGAGTGATATGATTCAATTTATGGCGTCCTTATTATTCGCATTAGCAACATAGTTGCCTATACATGTCCAAAAATAAAAAGAAAAAGCCCAGAAGTGGGAACAAAAGGAATGAAGAGAGGGAGATAAATTGGAAAATGATTAGCTTCGACAATGAATTCATTTGTAAAGCTAATCACGATACACTTCCCACAGTAATGTTTCTTTTAACACTTGATCATCAATTTCGAGATTTGCAGAAACAGAGATGGAAGTTTTCAGTTTTTTCCCACAATCTCTTAACGGCAGAACAATTTTAGGGTTCTTTTCTTGATTAATTGTTCCCTCTTTAAGTAATTCACACCTGACAAACGTTGAAGTGAGTTGTCCACAAACAATACTTGTAAGTTATGGCATGCAATTTCTCGCTCAATTTGATGTATGATAAAACTATAATAATGCTTTTTGATTCTAATACTCTTGGTTTAGGAATTTTAAAAAGGTTGTTACTCCCACGACATCTTGTTATATTTTGATATTAGTCGATGCTTTAGTTTGCCATATCTCTGATTTATGCTTGTGATTAACGGTAATGATTTCCTGCTAAAAAGATATGCTCATATGTGTTTGTGCTTAGTCTGAGGAGCTATGATATGATTGAACAACAATCAGTTAGGGTATCTTTCTGAACTGGAGATTTTGGACTTGCCATTTTCATTCTTTTACAATGTTTAACTTGTGCTAAGTTGTGATTTGTTGCTTTTTAAAATTGAATGCATATACTGGTATTCTTTTCCATATTTCATTCCACTATTTCCAGCAGTTTAAGGAACGATATGAGATAATAAATCTGCTTGCCACTTATTACCATGCCGGTTCCGGGTTTCCTCTTCTTTTCGTGCTGATGCTTTGTCAAACTTGAGAAACCAGCCATTGCAATTTACAGCTTAACCTCTATCTTAGTCTTGCTGAAAAGGATTGGAGGTTTAAAAATATGTTCTCACGCTGATCATTTGCTTTTATGTAGTGCGAGCTTCACAAATTGCATTTGGCTTTGGAGCTGCTTCTACTTCCTTAAAATCGTATGGTGTTCCCAAAGGAGGAAATACAAGCAATCAAGGACATGGTTTGGGTGTCAATGGTTTGTTGTCTTGAATCTAATTTTATCTACTTGCTACTGAATGGAATAGTTTCAAGTGCTCTACAACTGATTATGCTTTTT
Organism: Erythroxylum suave; assembly: GCA_027563595.1. Classification (NCBI taxonomy): domain Eukaryota; kingdom Viridiplantae; phylum Streptophyta; class Magnoliopsida; order Malpighiales; family Erythroxylaceae; genus Erythroxylum; species Erythroxylum suave. The sequence continues at coordinate 14,362,267 of JAOSBN010000178.1, read as the reverse complement.
GCAGTTGGTGCTCATCCTTCAGACCAGAGAGATAAAGAATACAATGAACCATGGGTAGGTAACTATAACTCAAGCTTCTTGGCCCTTATGTTCGCTAACTGATGTTCTGCTGTCTTTTTTCTTCTGGCGTTATGCGTCTGACTTACCTATTTATGTTTATCATCTTTTGCTGCCACTACAGGATTATTACAGCTATTATCCTGTAACTCTTCCTATGAGGAGGCCTTATTCAGGAAACCCAGGTAGTTTTAAGGTGCTTTTCAGAAAGAGGGGCATACCACTTTGTAGTAACAAGGGATATGAAAATATGGTGCAACAACATTCACATTTTTAGGAATTTTACTGTTGGCCTTATTGACTGAAAACTCACCATTTATCAGCTTTTATTTGTCATTAATATCATTGCCATATCATTCATTTTATCAAACAGCCAGGTGCCCCTTAATTACAACTATTGGGATGCATTTCTTTTTATTCATGGCTTATGTCACTTTCCTGTAGCGATTCTTGATGAGGAGGAATTTGGGGAGGCTTCAGCAAGTGTTACTTTTGATGAAAGTGCAATCAATCATGTGGCAGAGCTTGGTCTAATGGTATGAATCTCTGGCAATTAAGATCAAACGGCGTGAATCGAATCAGCTACTTCTTATGCTGTTTTAACTCCAAATCTGCAGGAGGAGAATGCTGAAGGAAACATGTTCTTTCTTCAATTACCACCAACCTTGCCAATGACAAAGCGATCAGCTACTGCAGATGGCCAAGTGTCAAATGAAAGCACAAGACCATCGGGGAGTGCTCATGCTATGGAGAAGGCATGTAGGTTAGATAACTTAACGGCTGGCTTGATGGGTAAGATGCTGGTTTACAAGAGTGGGGCCGTAAAGCTGAAACTTGGCGAAACTCTTTACGATGTGAGTGCATATGGAATTTGTGATTCTGCCCAACAGTGTAGGTGGGATTACTTTTACTTTAAACAAACAATTGGAATGGTTGCAGGTGTCCCCAGGTATGGATTGTGTATTTGCCCAGGATCTTGTAGCTGTTAATACAATGGAGAAACACTGTTGTGCCATTGCAGAGATCAACAAGCGTGCCATAATAACACCCGATGTAGATGCCATTTTGAACTCTGTGACTAATTTGTGATGAACGAATACCTTCCGCCAACCCTTTTTATATTTCCCTACAATGAAAGGGGAAAATCTGGAATTCCTAATTTTTCAACTTGCTTTTTCCCGCAACATGATCCATAGAGAAAGTATGCAAGCTGTAACTGCTGGCCATTACAAGCTAAGAGAGTTATTGGAGGTGCATAATGTAGAATAGCCCATTGGAAATAAATTTTGCTGTCTTTTTTCCTTTTTCTTTCACAATGACAAAATTTTATAAACCAAAGATATACACAAGAAATACTCTTATTCCATGCAGTTGTTATTTGGGTATTTTTTGATAATTCTAGAGTAGCAGATAAGTTAGAACTGTCGTATTATGATTTGAGCTCCATGTTTTGGTTGAAGAATCATGACAGTGTGAGGAGCATGAGTGTAGGAAGCTGAAAGCTCAAATGAGATGCGCTGCAAATTCATAGCCAATGCTGTCTTAGCTTCCAACGTTGCAAAATTTTGGTCAATACAGGTCCTTGGGCCCCATCCAAAAGGGAAGAATGCGAGATGCTCCTTGCATGCCTTTGAAGCTCCTTCAGAGAATCTCTCTGGTCCGAATTCTTCTGCATCATCACCCCATAGCTCAGGATCATGATGAATTAGCAGTGTAGGTAGCACAATGTCAACCCCTGCCCGGAGGGAGATGTTCCCTATCTTTGTTTCCTTGTAAGTATGCAGGCATTGAGCAATTGCTGGTGGATATAAGCGTAAGGTTTCATTCAGTATCATGGATACCTGCAATAGGAAGTTAAAACAGGATCTTATTATGAAAGATTGTATTTCTGCTTTCTGGTGTACTGACGAATAAACTACAGGGTGAATTCACTAATCCACACGGAAGGTGAATGTTACGGAAGGACCTTGACGTAAATGATGATTTTATATATAATAAACATGAATACTTACAATCTTAAGGTGGGTTAGATCTTCGACCTTGGGCTGATTCTTTCCACAAACTTTTAGACCTTCGTCTCTCGCCTTTTCTTGCCAATCTGGGTGCATAGCTAATACTATCGTCGTCCATGTTAACCAGCTGGAGCTTGTTTCTTGGCCAGCGGTATAAAACTGTTTACATTCCTCGATTACCTTTTCAATCGTCAAGCCAGTTCCATTTTCTGATGGACCTTCCTGCTCATTACGTTGCAAAAGCAAGCCTAGGAAGTGATGTCTCTCAGCATTCTGTTTTCTCTCATTGCATTCTGTTTTCTCTGAACTAAATCTCTCAGCATGGACGTGATGTCTTTGTTCAACTTTTTCCTCTTCTGTTTGCACTTAGTTGGAACAAATATATTCAACATAGTTTAGTAAGAAAGCTACTGAGTTTCTCTGATATACTAGCTATCTTGCGCATAAGACAAAAAACACCTTGCTATGATTAATGATGATACCTGAAACCTGGAATATATACGGTTTACATATTTTCAAGAACCAATTTGGTCAACTCGGTTTGAAATTTAAATATCTTCTCTCCTTCCTCATAATTGCTTCCAAATGCTCCCCGAGAGATGATATCCATCGTGAGTTTTTGAACTTCAGGCCATATATCCACTTCGCAGGTTTCTTGACGACTGACCATCTTCTTCCATTTCTCAATCATACTGTTGCAACTTAGTGTAAACACTGGTATCATTCTCTTCAAGAACAATTTCCAAGGACATTAAGCATAGTATGCAGTAAAAATGGACGTGGTTTCTGTTGGGTAAATCAGAGGATAGAAGAAAAACCAACCTTGAGTCTCCATTTGGAAAGCAGGATTAATTATCCTTCTGTGTCTTGCCCAATCCTGACCCTCTTGAATTGCCAATCCCCTTGCAAGAATAAGAATTAGTGGATTTAATGGTGGTTTCCCAAGGTGGCCCAGCTTGTTAAGAAAGCGCCGCTTTCACCATTTTCTGTATCGTTGATGATGAGTCTTGGTGTTGTCCCGCTCCAAAACATAGATATCTTCCCTGCAAAGAGCCAGACCGAAACAACATATAGTGTTCCTCGTATCAACTTTACGGTGCAAAATGGCATGCATCGAGTTTATTACCAACATTACCGAACTAAGTAAGTAAGATCTTGCTTTGCTGTCTTGTCTATTAGTTAGTCACAGAGACAAACAGATGGATGCCCAAATACCATATTTCTCCCGTCTGTTTGGTTACTGTCTCCAATATACAGAGATAGAATGAGACAGAAATTTGGAGACGAAACAGAACAGAAATTAGAGATAGTGAGCTGTTTGGTTGTGATGGATAGAACAGAAAAAATTGTCTCCACCTCGAGGACAGAAATGTATTTGATTGCAGAGGACAGAACATAAAAACAGCAGCTATGACAAAAATACCCCTACAGTATAATATGATTGGAAATATGTAATTTATTAATTATTTTATAATTGTATCAATATTTATTTTAAGTTTATTTTTAATATTTTAATAACGATGAAATAATTACAATATAATTAATTAAATTATTATTATTACTTAATTAATTACATTATATTTAATTAAAATATTATTATTCATTAATTAAAATATAACTATTCATTAATTAAAATATTATTATTCATTAATTAAAATATTATAATTAATTAATTACAATATAATTAATTAAATTATTATGATTAGTTAATTACATTACATTACATTTAATTAAATTATGTTTTGTTTTAGGTTTTGAAGGGAGGACATTTCGAACATTTCACCTATGTCTTTTGATTCTGTCTTTGTCTCTGCATTCTTGTCCTCTGGCTTTGGAAGGAACAAAAATTTTATGTCTCTGTCATCTGAATTCGAGACAAAAATTGGTGGGGATAGTAAGCAAACAAGTCGGAAACATGATTTTTTTGTCCCTGTCATTTGTCCCCACCCATGGGGACATGAACCAAACGCAGGGTCAACATTACACGCGCCAGATTAATGGGTTTGGACCATGCTTCTATTAAATGCCTCATATACTCAACTCCTTCATGTCCCCAGTCAAGGGCTTGTACCGTATGCGTCTAACGCCTTACTGCTTTAGTCTCCGCTCGAGCCTCTTACGTAGCGTTTGGTTCATGTTCTCATGAGTGAAGACAGAGAACAAAGACACAAAAGTTCTGTACTCCGTAGTGTTTGCTTGTTGTCCTCATCTATTTTTGTCTAGTCTCTAGAGCATAAAAACAGAAAATTTTTGTTCCTCCCAAGACTGTGATATGATATTTCGTGTTTGGAAACGGAAACAAAAGAAATGAGGAAATTTTAGAAATGCCCTCCCTCCACTAGAATATCTAACTTGTAGGATTTTTTAAACCTATTCATTAATTAAAATATTATTATTTATTAATTAAAATATTGTAATTAATTAATAGTTATATTTTAATTAAATAATATGTAAATAAATAAATAATATTATTATTTTAAGTACTCCGTAGTGTTTGCTTGTTGTCCTCGCCTATTTTTGTGCCATCTCTAGAGCACATAGACAGAAAATTTTTGTCCCTTTTAAGACTGTGGTACGATATTTCTTGTCTGGAAACGGAAACAAAAGACATGAGGAAATTTCAGAAATGCCCTCCCTCCACTAGAATATCTAACTTGTAGGATTTTTTTAACCTATTTATTAATTAAAATATTAATTAATTAAAATATCATTATTTATTAATTAAAATATTGTAATTAATTAAAATAATAATAATAATTATTTATTTACATATTATTTAATTAAAATATAACTATTAATTAATTACAATATTTTAATTAATGAATGAATTATATTTTAATTAATTATATTGCAATTAGTTAATTAATTATAATATTTTAATTAATGAATTAATTATATTTTAATTAATTATATTGCAATTGGTTAATTAATAATATTTTAACTAATGAATAGTTATATTTCAATTAAATAAAATGTAATTAAATAAATAATAATAATATTTTAATTAATTAATTACAATATTTTAATTAATTAATATTTTAATTAATGAATAGTTATAATTTAATTAGTTATAATTTAATTAATAATAATATTTTAATTAAATATAATGTAATTAATTAAGTAATAATAATAATTTAATTAATTATAATTAATTAATTAATTATCATATTTTAATTAATGAATAATAATATTTTAATTAAATATAATGTAATGTAGTTAAATAATAATATTTTAATTAATTAATTAATTACAATATTTTAATAAATTAATAATTATATTGTAATTAATTAATTAATTACAATATTTTAATTAATTAAAAATTATATTTTTATTAATTAATTAATTACAATATTTTAATTAATGAAACATAATATTTTAATTAATGAACAGTTATATTTTAATTAATAATAATATTTTTATTAAATATAATGTAATTAATTAAGTAATAATAATAATTTAATTAATTATATTGGAATTAATTATACTATTTTAATTAATGAATAATAATATTTAATTAAATATAATGTAATGTAATTAAATAATCATAATAATCTATTTAATTAATTACAATATTTTAATTAATTAATAATTATACTTTAATTAATTAATTACAATATTTTATAATATTTTAATTAATTAGTATTTTAATTAATGAATTGTTATATTTTAATTAATAATAATATTTTAATTAAATATAATGTAATTGATTAAGTAATAATAATAATAATTTAATTAATTATATTGTAATTATTTCATCGTAATTAAAATATTACAAATACACTTAAAATAAATATTGATACAATTATAAAATAATCAATGAATTATATATTTCCAATCATATTATATTACATGGGCATTTTCGTCATTGACACTGTTTTTATGTTCTATCTACTGCAACCAAACATATTTTTGTCATCGAGACGGAGACAGTTTTTTCCGTTTTGTCCATCACAACCAAACACCTAATTGTCTCTAATTTTGTTATGTTCCGTCTTTAAATTTTCGTTTCGATCATTCTCTGGATATTGGAGGCAGTAACTAAACATATTGTTAGGATACCACCAAATGGAGTAGAAAACTCTTCAGGGATTCCATTGAGAGCTAGAAGCAATAAATAATCGTAAACCAAGGATGTTGGGTATATCAAACCCAATCCCACATTGAAAGTATAGTAGAAAATGGAGTACTATATAAGTCTACACCCATCCA
>JAOSBN010000178.1:14334504-14355117 GCA_027563595.1 Erythroxylum suave | reverse complement strand
GTTAAATTACATCCAATATGTCCTATGCGATGATGAATTGAATTATGAAATGTGAATTGGAATTGTAAATGCCGAACAATCATTTCTAGATTGAGATAAGAAGTGTATGCCTATATGAATGTTCATATATATATATATATATATATATATGTTTTCTTGTATGGCTCGTGGCCAATGGCTATAAATATATTAGCCACTGAGCTGTGTAGCTCAACCCATAATTTTCCCTCCTCAGGCGCAAAACGAGAAGATTAGCGATCCTTGCAAGGCATTCGGAACTCCAAGATAGCTAGAAATCTTTTGTACTAAGCTAGTGATATGTGCTTAATTGTTAATATATTTAATTATTTACACTTAGCGATTATTGACATAAAAATGCTTAAGATACTCACTTTAATTCATACATGATTTTAGGTACAATTTGGAAGTAAAGAAATTAAAGTGAGTCAAAAGTACCCCATTTGGGACATTTTCCGGAGATCAGTACTCGTTTGTCTTCATGAAGTGGACAAAGAAAATTAAAAGACGAAAATTGGAAGACAAAGAAGAAGAAAAATTTTATTGCTGCTTCATTCAAGTAGCGTAAAACTCTGCATCCAAGAGGCAGCGTCCGAGAGCAAAGACACAAGCAATAAATCACGCAACAGGTGTGACCCAAGAAAAACAACAGGGGATAGCACGGGCGCAGAGAGGGACGGCGTAGGCAGCAGGCGTGGAGACAGCTGCAGCTTGCTAGTGCTGGCGCTGGAGTGGCTGTGGCTTGGTGAAGCAAACGAGGAGAATAGCACAAGGGAGGATCCAAAATTAAATTGTCCTATCACCAATAGTAGAGGACTGGGATGGTGTAGTGAAATTGCATTGGAGAGCTGCGGCATTGAACAATACATTAGGGGATTTTCGGGTAGGCATTAAGATGGGGGCTGAAGCATTTTTCTGGAAAAGATCCATGAAGGGCTAGACGTCCCGACGTCGGTTCAGAGGCGACATCAATGCCAATGACCCGGGTTAAGTAATTTTTTATTATTTTGTTGTTTCTTTCTCTCATTAGGAATTGATTATGTTATCTTATTTTAATTGATTTGGGTACTGTGTATGGATAATCGGATTTTCGCTATTGTTTGGTTATTTGTGTATGATCTCGTTGGGTATTGTGAATTGATGATTTTAATGCGCTCATTGATGATTTTAATGCGTTCATTGAATTTTAATTTCAATATAATCCGTAATTGTTATATTGAGATCCATGTGTAGCGACTAATAATTCCTAATCATTAGGGATAACATGACCTACGTTAAATGACGCATTGTATGTGATTGTTACCTTGATTAATTGGTTTTCCTAATTCGTAATGCTACTGCCTAATTAAATCTAGAGATTATATCCTATGTTGTTTGGTGGTTAGGTTTATTTAACGATTGTATCTTGATTAAACAAAACCTAAGAGAAAACTCGGGTTAATTATTAACCCACGATTAATAATTGCTAGGAGAGGTTAAAGAACAACAAATTAATAAAATATGCTTAGTCAGGGTTTAGGCCGAGATTAAACCAAAGAACCAGGTCTCTACCGAATTCCCCACATTTATCATTTTATTGCATGTTTTCTTTAATTTGTTTTTATTAGTTAGTTTTATTTTATTTTCTTGATTGAAAAATCCAAACCCACCTTTTTCCTAAACACCGATTAATTTCATTTCATAAACTTTACACACACTCTCTGTGGGATCGACCTAGACTTGCCACTCTATAGTAGTACTCTAGTTATTTTATTTTTACTAGCGTAACGACAGGCAGTCAAATTTTGGCGCCGTTGTCGGGGAGTGCGGTGTTTTAGTTTTTGTTTGTGATTTAATTGGAGTTTTGTATATATTTGTTCGTTATTAATTTCTTTTCTGTTATTTCGTGATCTTTTCATTTTTTTGTTTCGTGTGAAAAAAATTTCAACATGGACGGAAGTAATTTCTTTTATAGCTCATATTCTCAATCCTATAACGATGTTTGGACTGATTAACCTAACTTTTGTTATGGATGGGATAATAATCATCAAAATTACTTCCATGATAGTTTGCAGGACACACAACAATTCTCGTACAGACTAGAAGCTTCTTATCACAAGTCCGGCCCATCTCTAGAAGAGTTGATGTTGCAATTGCAGGAGAATATTTTACAATTCCATAAGGATGGAGGGTAATTCCCAGAAAACACATGGTCTAGCGCCCAAGATCCGGAGAGCCACTATGGTTTAGGTGCATCTTTAGAATAAATTGTTAACAAAATTGTTGCTAACAATTTGCAATTTCGACAGGATACAAAAACAAGGCAGCAGAGGATGGAACACCTAATGGGTCAGATGGTAATAAGTCTTGATCGTCTAGAATCGCAAAGCGAAGAGGAGAAACCGTATCAACCTGAGGTGTACCCAATCGACATTTGTGTGGAAAATTTGCAAAGTGATAAAGAGCTTGAGAATTTTGAGGTCAACCCTCGATGAATTGTTTGTGTTGAAGAAGTTGAGAAGGAGCTTGAACCCGAAAAGGACATATCTTTTAGCTCGGAGGTAATTACTGAGTCTATGATTATTTTTGAGACTAGTTCTTTACCTTTACATTACAGATTGAAAGAATTGAATGACGAAGAAAAAGGTGAAGAGACATTCGAAATATTTCCAAAATGTATAGACTCGGTCAGAATTGAGAAGCTAAGGATAAGGAAGATGCTGAATGAGGATGATGATCAACTAAAGCCCTATTCGGAACTACCTCACATGGAGGAGCCGCATGTGATACATGAAGATCACAATTTTCTCACATGAGGAGAAGAAGGAGTCGAGCCAGCGACCCTAAACAAAGACGCTTCTTAGGAGGCAACCCAAGGGAAGTAAATTTCTTTTCCTTTACATTTTTGCATTATTTTTTTATACATGTGTGTTTTTGAATTTATCTGTTTTACTTGTTTTTAAGTTTTCAATCAAAATGAGAGAAAGAATAAAACAAATGAAACAAACATTTTCTCGTTTTCTATTGCTTCTGGGATTATATAATCATGATTAGAGTGTGAATTGACTAGGGAATTTCATAGCAACTTTAGCATGTACTTTTGCTCTTGTGATTGGTCGATATGCATTATCTTTGGAAGAGTAGTCACTAATGGTAGACAAAGTCGGTGAGATTTTGAGCCTTATTTGATTGACACATCTATATCAATCTCATTGTCTTTTGATAATGTGTGACCTTCATAACATGTACATCCCGATTTTGCATTGATTTTCTATTCGAGACCACATTTTTATCACATGCATTCACATGGATATGATTAGGCATTCTTTGTTTTTCATAAACTACATTAGCCAAATCACCCATCCTATTGACATGATTTTTCCCTTGATAAACCCCTTTGAGCTTTAGCCTTTCTTTTTGTATAAACTACATTTTATGCTTTTAAACTTAACCAAATGTCCTACCCAAGTGATAAAGCTAGTGGAACATTTGTGATTGTTAAGTTTGTGAATATACAAAATTCTAAGTGTGAGGGTATATATATGTGAGGGTTGGTTATAATCTTGGGATGATATTTTATGTCTTATCATTGAAATTCCCATGTCGATGTAGTTTATTTCAATTTTATAAGGAAAAGAAATGAAAAAAGAAAAAAGAAAAAGAAAAAAAATTGTTTAAAATGAAAAAAATTGTTTAAAATAAATTTATCAAGGAAGAATTGCATATGTGTTGCAAAGTTGTTTATGGTTGATGCATCTTCCTAGAGTTGTAATGAATGTGTTATTTAAGCATGTTGAATATGAGGTAGAGGTTGGCTTGGAAGGCTCACTCTTGGGATTTCATTGGTATAAATTGTATGAGTGATTCCTTCGGATTGGTATATGCTTCATGTGGTTTGCGTGTGAGAGCTGAATGGGGTTGTGAAATATAAATGTTGCATTTGTCATAGCTGACGGTACCTAGTTTTTTATGAGTGTTGCTTTGTTTCACTAGCTTTGATGGCTTTCATGTTACTTAACCTAAATATACCTTACCTTACCCTTTTCCACATTATAGCCTAGAAAAGTCCTTTGATTCATGGTTTTGCATGTGAAAAATAGTGGTAGAGAAATGAAATGATATGCAAATTTATGGATTGTCATCATCATGAATGGTTAAATCATTAGGGATAACGTGACTAATGATTCGTAATCATTAGGGATAACATGACCTAGGTTAAATGACTTATCGTATGTGGTTGTTACCTTGATTAATCAATTTTCCTAATTCATAATGCTACTGCCTAATTAAATCTAGAGATCGTATCTTAGGTTGTTCGGTGGTTAGGTTTAATTAACGATCGTATATTGATTAAACAAAACCTAAGGGAAAACTCGGGTTAATTATTAACCCACGATTAATAATTGCTAGGAGAGGTTAAAGAATAACAAATTAATAAAATATGTTTAGTCAAGGTTTAGGCTGAGATTGAACCAAAGAACTGGGTCTCTACCAAATTCCCCACATTTATCATTTTATTGCATGTTTTCTTTAATTTGTTTTTAATAGTTAGTTTTATTTTATTTTCTTCTTTGAAAAATCCAAAACCCCCCTTTTTCCTAAACACCGATTAATTTCATTTCATAAACTTTATACACACTCTCTATAGGATCGACCTAGACTCACCACTCTACAGTAGTAGTCTAGTTATTTTATTTTGACTGGCGTAATGATGCACAATCAGCTAGTGACTATTTTTGGATAACTTTATAGGCATGTCAAACATGACCATCCTTTTGTATTTTGTATTAAGTTGATGTGTATGTTGATATGTAGGTAAAGCTAGTTCAAACTCTCACTTTGTTTAGAAATGAGGATGTGAAATTGAGTTCCCTTTTATGTATGATTATGTTATTTTAAAGGTTAGGTATAATGGAATGTGTATGTGCATATTCTTCTTTGTTGAGATTCCAAATTGTTGTTAGTATTAGAATAGCATGTTAAAGTTGGAAGGATTGCATGTGATAAATCATTGAGGTGAGATTCAAAAGTACTTAGTAGTTGGATTGATATAAAGAGACATTTCATTTTGCAAGCTTCTATAGGTGGAGAGATTGTGTTCTGAACTCAAAGGAAAAACTACATCGATCAATGTAGATTTAGCCCAAGTTGTCTTCATGAAAGTTGTAGCTTAACGTTTTATCTTTGCAACAGTATAAAGTATGTGATTTTTGGATATCGGACTTGAAAGTTATGATTGTTACAAGTTAGTGATGCTGCATAGGGTGTATGCATGACATTTTACAGTTTTTCTATTTCAATCTAATAGAATGAGAGAATGTGGTGTCTTGAAATGGGAAGAAGTAGTGTCATAAGTACTATGGTTTCTTGAACTATGAAGAACTAGTGTGATAAGTTGGAGATGAAATGAAGATGATAAATGGGGTTGAACATATGTAGAATTTCATGATGAATGTATATAGTTGAATGATTGTGTTTTTGGGATGATGACCAAACGTGAATGATGAATTGATTGTAAGTGATATTGAGTTGAAATGGAAGTGAAAATGATGAGGAATATGAGTTAGGGAGGATAGATATGCATAAGATGGGTCATAGGTAGCTTAAGGAGTTGGAAATGTGAAATTTGACCCGTAACTGTCCGTTAAACGAACTTGATGTCCACTAAGCGGACCTTTTCGGGTCTCAAAATGTCCCCAGACTAGTCCATGTTTGTTTGAAGAGACTTGATGTGCATTAGGCAGACCTTCTTGGGACAGTTTTAAAAATGTGTAAATTTTGACTCTCTAATAGCAGGAATCTCTCTCCGGGATCTTCACGGAAGTTGTAAAACATTAATTACTCTTCGAAATCATGCTTAAATGACCATGATTCAACACATCCATGGTGAAAGTTGTGCTAATTGTCCCGAAGCATGTACATATGCAAAATTGTGCACCCACCAATGCTATTCTCTAACATATTTAGGATTGAATGGAGATGAGCCTAAGTTGGCTAATGAGGTTTCATCAAAAGGACCTTATAAGGTAATGTGCTTAAGTATTACTCTCAACGTTGAGCTCCGGAATTGGGGTCCAACATTGAGTCTTACGCTGAGGGAGATGACAGTGAGCGAGTATAAGCGCAGGTTTACGCAGCTGTCCAGCTATGCAGTTGAGATGATGATGAGTGAGGCAGTTAAGTGTCATAGATTTGAATCGCGATTGCATTTTGCCATCAGAAAAAAGGTAATGGCGCAAAACTTTTGTGATTTATAGTAGCTGGTTGAAGCAGTGCTAAGGGTCGAGAATGTGGAGAACATCAAGAGTACAATGAATAGAAAGAGAAAGGGAAGAGAACTGTTCAGGAGGGGAGGTGGTACTCCTATGTCAGAAAAGAGTGCCAAGACTTTCCCTATACAATCTGAGGAGAGGAGTAGCGGCGCAAATAGATCTAGGCAGTTGAGAACCATTTCTCTGCAGGCCTCAATGGTTGGAGGCAACAGAAGGGGAGGAGGAGATAAGTCGTCCATCCCCAAATGTGATAATTACGGAAAACTCCATATAAGGGAGTGCTATTGATTGATAGGAGCTTGCTTCAACTGTGGGGAAAAAGGCACATAGCTAGAGAGTGCCCTCGGTATGCAAGACAGGAGAAAACTCAGATGCAAGCTTCAAAGAGAGCTGAGACTGGGGGACAGAAGACGACAACTAAAGTGGGTCGTTCTAATGTGACCAAGAAGTTGACCCTCTAGGAAGACCCGGAGGCAAACACCAACTAGAGTATATGCAATAACACAGGAGGATGCAAAAATCTCTCTAAAAGTTGTGACTGGTACGGTTACATTATTTGACGATAATATTGTTATTTTGATTGATCTGGGTTCTACCCATTCATTTATTTCATTAAATAGAACGGTGCATGGTAGAGAATTGAGCCCATTGGATGCTCCTTTAATGGTTAGTACTCCAATCGGCCAGTATATTATTGTTAGTCAAGTCTATAGAGATTGTGAAGTACGTATTGGTAAGGAATACTTAATGGTGGATCTAATGCCATTGAAGATAGGGGGGATTAGATGTGATACTGGGCATGGATCAGTTAGAAAAGTATAATGCCTATCTGGATTGCAAACAGAAGACAGTGAAGTTTGAATTGGAGGAAGGTAGAATGGTAGTGTTTATGGGGGATAGGAAAGTAAGTTCGCCTAGAATTTTTTCGCTTCTGATAGCAGAGAAGATGATAAGGAAAGGTTCTGAAGCATTTTTGGCCTATGGGGTAGACATAAAGGCAGATAAAGGAAAGTTAGAAGATATTCCTGTGGTCATGAAATTCCCAGATGTCTTTCCTGAGGAATTACTAAGACCATCACCCCTAAGGAAATTGAGTTTCTCATTAACTTCTTCTAGGTACTGCACCAATATCGATTCCTCCTTATAAAATGGCTCTGATGGAATTGAAGGAGCTTAAGGAGTAATTGGAAGAGTTGTTACAAAAGGGGTACATTAGGCCTAGCTCTTCGCCTTGGAGAGCTCCAGTCCTTCTTGTAAAGAAGAAAGACGAATCGTTAAGAATGTGTGTGGACTACCAGAAGCTCAATCATGTCACTATCAAGAATAGATATCTACTTCCACACATACATGATTTGTTTGACCAATTGCAAGGAGCAAGGGTCTTTTCTAAAATAGATTGAGATCAGGTTATCACTAGTTGAGGATAAAGGAATCTGATATGTTAAAGACTGCTTTTAGAACATGGTATGGGAACTTTAAGTTCTTAGTTATGCCCTTTGGATTAACGAATGCCCCTGCAGCCTTTATGGACTTAATGAATAGAGTCTTCAAGCCTTTCTTACACCGATTTGTTATAGTCTTCATTGATGACATATTGGTTTATTCTAAGAGTAATAAGGAGTATGAGGAACATTTGAGGACTGCCTTGAAGACATTGAGGAAGGAAGAGTTATATGCCAAATTCGACAAATGTGAATTTTGGCTAAAGAAAGTGGCATTTCTTGGACACGTGATTTCAGAGCAAGGAGTACATGTGGATTTGAGGAAGATAGAAGCGGTTGTGAAATGGTAAGCACCTAAGAATGTAGCTGAAGTGAGAAGTTTCTTGGGCTTAGCCGGGTATTCCAGAAGGTTTGTAGAAGGCCTTTATATAATAGTAGCTCCACTTTTCAAATTGACAAGGAAGAATCAGAAGTTTGTGTAGACAGAGGAGTGCCAGAATAGTTTTGAGGAATTAAAGAATAGACTCACAACTGTACCAATTTTGACTTTGCCTTCTAGTAGTGATGAATACATAGTTTATAATGATGCCTCGAGAAAAGGATTAGGGTGTGTGTTGATGTAAGGAGATAAAGTGATTGCCTATGCTTCTAGGCAGTTGAGAGTTAGCTGCTATAATCTTTGCATTGAAAATATGGAGGCACCACTTATATGGAGTCACCACTAGGGTGTTTACAGACCACAAGAGTCTTAAGTATTTGATGAGCCAGAAAGAGTTGAATTTGAGACAGAGAAGATGGTTAGAGTTACTAAAGGATTATGAATTGATGACAGAATATCTTCCAGGGAAAGCTAATATAGTAGCGGATGCACTGAGTAGAAAAGTCAACTATGGCACATGTGGAGACAGTGTATCTTCCTTTGTTAAAGGAATTAGCAAAACTTAGGATAACTTGAGACAAGCTGAATCTGGGAAGATTAAGGCCAGTGTTGAATGAGAAGATTAAGGAACTGCAGAAGCAAGATGAGTATTTGAGCAAGCTTACAGAAGAGATTAAAAATGGTAAACCTTCTGAAATAGAGGTAAGGGAAGATGGATTGATGGTGGTAGGTAACAGACTATGTATTCCTGATATATAAGAGTTGAAAGACGAGATTCTTGGGGAGGCACACAATGCACCTTATGCAATGCACACAGGAAGTACGAGAATGTATAGAGATTTAAAAGAACACTTTTGGTGGAAAGGAATAAAGAAAGATGTTGCAGAGTATGTTAAATGATGCTTAGTGTGTTAGCAAATTAAAGTAGAACATCAAGCACCTATCGATAAGCTTAAACCTTTTTCGATTCCTGAGTGAAAATAGGAGAAGATTACGATGGATTTCTTGATAGGATTGCCAAGAACTAACAGAAAGCATGATGCAATATGGGTGATTGTTGATAGGCTAACTAAGTCCACACATTTCTTGCCAATTAAACAGACATATTCTTTGAATACTTTGGCCAAGAAATATATAGATGAGATAATCAGGCTTCACGGGATTCCGAGTTCTATAGTCTCGAATAGAGATCCCAGGTTCACCTCCAAATTTTTGGAAAGCTTATAGGAGGCTTTAGAAACTAAGTTGCACTTTAATACAGCTTTCCATCCACAGACTGATGGACAATAGGAGAGAACAATTCAAACTTTGGAGGCAATATTGAGAGCTTATGTTATGGATTTCAAAGGCTCATGGGATGATCATCTGCCGTTAACTGAATTTGACTATAATAATTCCTATCACTCAGGAATCCAAATGGAACTTTATGAAGCTTTGTATAGTAGAAGGTGTAGAACTCCTATTTATTAGGATGAGGAAGGTGGTAGGAGGCTTTTAGGGCCTGAATTGGTGCAAATCACAGTTGATAAGACTAAATTGGTGAAAGAGAGACTTAAAGCAGCTCAAGATAGAATGAAAGTTATACGGATGCACGTAGAAGGGAGATGGAATTTAAAGTTGGAGACAAAGTGTTTCTTAGAGCTTCTCTATGGAAAGGGGTTTTGAGGTTTGGTAAGAAAGGCAAGCTTAGTCCAAGATACATAGGCCCTTATGATATCATTGAGAAGATTAGGCTTTTAGCCTATAAGTTAGCCCTGCCACCGGGATTGTCTAAGATTCACAATGCCTTCCATGTATCAATGTTAAGGAAGTACCGATCATATCCTTCACACATAGTTCAACCATCATAGGTCCAATTAAGGGAGGATTTGACGTATGAGGAGCAACCAGTGGAGATCTTAGATTCGAAGGAAAAGATTTTAAGAAACAAGGATGTGAAGCTAGTTAAAGTTTTATGGAAGAACCATTTGACGAACGAGGCAACATGAGAGTCTTTGGAAGCAATGAAGGAGAAGTATCGACATCTCTTCGTGGACTTAGGTAAGAATTTTGAGGACAAAATTCTTTTAGAGGGGAGAATTGTTAGACCCAGAAATTTTTTTTAAGTATTATCGATTTATTTGTTTAATTAATTAATTACAATTTTTTGTTTATTTATTTATCTTAGAATTGGGTCATTAAATTTAGTAAGCATGAGTAGAGATTAGAATTAGATTGAAAGATTAGAATTAAGTTACAATTAATATGGGACTGTTAGAATTAAGTTAGCTTAAGGAGTTAGTAGATAAATACAAAAGAAGGGGTAAATGGACATTGTATTAAATGATGAGTGCAAAATTGGGAGACCAAGGATAAAAGTTGTCTTAAAATTTAGAAGAAGAGAAGAGAGAGTCATAGAAGAGAAGAGAAAAGAGAGAGAAGTTAGACAAGATGAAGAAAACGTGGGAAGAAGAGAAATCAAGCTTGTTAAGGTAAGTTAATCATCTTTTCTTCTTGCTTTATTAAAGAAATGGGTTGTGTTGAGAATGAAGGGCTTTGAGAGAGAGTGGGTGTTATGTTGGAAGAAGAGGAAGAAGGAATCCATTTGATTCCTGGGGTTTCTAAATTAGGTCTTGGGTTTTCTAACCTAGATGGACTATGGGTAGGTTAGGTTTGAGCTTAATTTGTGTTTATTGCATTTTTGTGATTATTGAAGTTTATGAATTTTATTAGAATGTTGTTTTGAATGGAACCTTGGTTGTTTCAGGAAACTAAGAGAATCTTACCGAAGAGCAAGAGGAAAGACAACCTTAAGTTGGATTTTTGCAAACGATTTAGGTAGGTAATGTATTCATAGTTATTGTGTACTTGGGAAAATTCTTGCCTATATGTGTGTATGTTAATTTGCTTGCATTTGATTTGCTTGAAATTGAAATCGTTGTGAATGTTTGAAAATGCATGATGAATTATGATTATGTTATGCTTTGAAAAAGGTTATGATATTTGTATAAAAGGAAAGAAGAAAAGGTAAAAGAAGCATGAGATTATAGATTTGTGATTAATTGTATTGAGCATAAAATTTGTTTGTGATTGGGCAAGAGAGGAACCCATTTCATTAGTCACGTGCACGTTGACCTATAGCCTTCTCCCGACTGTCCACTTGAGGCCACGGAATCTTGAGAAATCAGACTCGTTTTGTTCACATTGTAAACTTCGGTTTCTCCGTTTTGTTCCATGGAACTCTCGAGCCTTTTATTTGTGCATTGCATCTTTGAATTGTCAAGTATGATGCATTTGAGTGTTGTGCTTAATGGCTAAAGTCTATGTTATGTGTTATGAGTTTGAAGCTAAATTGATTAATGCTTAAATTGCTAGCTATACATGCACATATGCTTGAGCTAAATTGATTAGTGCTTGAATTGCTAGCTATACATGTATATATGCTTGAATTGTGGTCGATTGCTGATGGTTATAAATACATTATCCATTGAGCTATGTAGCTCAACCCATTATTTTCACTCCTTAGGTGCAGAACGAGACGGCTAGTAATCCTTGAAAGACATCGAAAACGTCAAGATAGTTAGACACTTTTGTACTAAGTTATTTAACATTTTTGATAGCTTTATAGGCATATCAAACATAAGCATCCTTGGCATTTTGATTTAAGTTAGTGAGGTGTATGTTGATATGTAACTAAAGCTATGTTCAAACTCTGTTTTGGATTTAGTAATAAGATTAAGAATTGAAGAAGTTTCTTTTGTGTGTGCACATTTTTGTCTTTTTGGTTGAGTTGTTATTGGTTGATGAAATGTATATGCACATTCTTCTTCGTTGAGATTGCAAATTGTTGGTTGTTTTATAATAGCATGTTAGAGATTGGAAAGGTTGTATGAGATTCATCATTTGAGTTGAGATTTAAGAATTTAACAAAAGTACTTAATAGTTGAATTGATATGAAGAGATATTGCATTTTGCAAGCTTTCATATGTGTAGAATTGAGTTCTGAACTCAAAGGAAAAACTGTATCGATTTAGGTAGAATTAGCCAAAGTTGTCTTCATTGTAGATTATCTTTCTAGCTTTCCAGTGATATAAAAGTTTGAAATTTTTGGATATTGGAGTTCAGAGTTATGATCTTTATAAGTTAGTAATGTTGCATAGGATGCATATAGGATAGCTACAGTGAAAGATGAGAATTTGTCATACGTGATGAATCAATAGAGTTGAGATTTGGGAGTTTAATAAAATTAATTTTGTAATTGAATGTTTAAGGAGGGACATTGCATTAAAAAGAAGCGAAATTGGGAAGATTATTACTGAAAGTGATGTTAAAGTGGATGTAGGAATCATTGGAGATGCTTTGGAGGGAGCTTGGTATGTTTGGTTGTAGTCTAGATCGTCTTACTCTGGATCCTCTTAGTCTGGATTGTCTTACTCTAGATCATCTTAGACTGATTCATCTGTCCCATTTCAAACCTAATTACTTCCTCTATAACAAAGTTGTCTTATTTTGACTGACCATCCAAATGGAAAAATCTCTTTTTAGATCTTCATGAAAGTTATAGATCTCGAAGTCTTCTTCGAAACTGTCCTAAGACGATGAAAATCTGATATCTCTAGTGAAAGCTATGCCAATTGTCCCAAGATAAGTACAATATGATTAAGGGCATAATTATGGTTAACTCTTTTGGCGATAACTTCATCGTTCGACCTCCAAATGAAGTGATTATTGAATCAATAGATTCCTAACTTATTTTTCTATCCTTTCACATAAATTGGTAGCCTTTAGTGATGATTTGAAAAATATTAATGGAAAGAAAGTGAGGGAAACGACTGGAAGAGCATGAATTGATTGTTGTACTGAACATACTTCTGTATTTTAATCATATCTTGATCTGTAGAGCCCCGAATGAGACGAATATTGTTTCAAAATAAACTAGAGAGATCCCATGGAAATGAAGTTATAGGTCCAACAAGTTCATATCTTATGATATTTTGGATAGTTGGGCTTCGGAAACAGGGTCCAGTATATTTTGTTTGACAATAAGGGATAAAACTAGACAATATATATATGACTATCTAAAAAGTCAATATTTCACATGTAATTTCAAAAGGTCATTAATATTTCACATAATATTGTCCAAACTATTATCAATATATCTAAAAGGTTATAAATATTGCAAATGAGAGATTGTTCAGTAGATCATCAATACATACATAGGGGTAAACCCAAAAAATCATTAATATTTCATAATTTATTTTTCGAAACATCATTAGTACATTCAAAAGATCATAAATATTGCACATTGGATTGTTTAACAAATCATCGATCTATACATATGAGTAAGTTCAAAAGATCATCAATGTCTAAGAAGTTATAAACAAATAGGACTACGTGTTATGCACGTTAATACATATTTCCCTTTTATACTTTTTTTAAGGACGATTAGAAGCTATTCTTGATATCTAATCTTTATAAATGGTAGATTGTTTATATTTTCCTAAAATAACAACAGTTTTTAAAATAAATATACTTAAACAATTCCTGCAAGACCTACATCACACGATTAAGACAAATTTAATATCAAATAAAATGATATGTTATAAGAAAAGCTTTTTATTTTTATCGTGTTGTCTTTTGATTGTCACCCATAAATGCCTATGAGTGATCACTGCCATTTTCATCAAGTACATATTTTAAAACCTTTATAGACGTTTTGATTAAAAAAAAAAAGAATGATTCTATCCTTTAAAACAACTTTGTCATTATCTAAACTTAAAGCACTAAAGTCAAAAAAATTTGCCTTCTTCTTCTCATTATATGAACTTCCTTCAAGGTTACCAATATCTTTATCATTAACTTCAATCTCATTTTTTGTTAATGTATTCACCACTCACTCTTGTTAAGTCAATCTTCTTTTATACCACATTTACATAGATCATCTAATTTTTTTTCATTTGAATACCCCAATTGAATAAAATATATTTATTGGTTATCATTATATATTAGGTCATTTGATTCATTTTATGCTTTAGGCTCTACTTCAGTAGCTCTTATAATTAGTGTCCTTGTAGGTGCTTCAAAACCTGCCTCAATAGGTTCATCAATAAATGCCTCGATAGGTGCCTCAATAGGTATGGTTATTTCACTAATGGCTACAATAACTTCTTCAAAGCCTACTTCAATGTATATTGAGCCAACATCATCCTTAAATCCTTCAATAAGGATATCACTGCAAGGTCGTTCAATGTGCATAATATAAGATACTTCTGCCTTTTCAAATACATTATAAATGTCTTTAACTTTCAGTCTCCAATTACTTTTATTAACTTTCTATCATAAATATCATTTTCTAGTGTCCTCAAATGATCTTCTAATGACATATATGAGAATTTATAAATAAAAATTTGTGTTAATTTTAGCCTAATCTCTTAGCATTGAGCATGAAATTAACTAATGTAGTCTCATCTATCTAAATATCTATTTGTCTCCCTCACCTTCTTATTTCATTTATGTTTGGAATTTAAAACATCTACCATAAAAACTCTGAAATCTAATTATAGGGTTCGTTATACCAATTATCCCTAAACAAAACCTACAACAACCTTAAAACAAACTTTTAGATGTTATGGTCATAAGATGATAGTTTATGAACCCATTATTAAAAGACATTTCATGTAATTGCTTTTGATTCCTTTGTTGACAACTACCAATTTTTCATGTAAAAGCATATAAGTTCATGCTACAACTTTGTATCATATGTTGGTGTACTATCACAAATCCACATTACACGTGTGATTTATTAAATTTTTTTTCAAAACATTACAAATTCTTTTATTTATTAGTTTCTAGAATTGAGGATTAACAATTCTATCTTCTATATTATAAAATCACACTTGCTTTCAAATTTTACTTATTTTTATTTGTCATTGAAAGGTAACTCCACATTTATCATTTTAAATCATTAATAAAATGATGTGTATATGAAAAAGGACAAATAGAAGATCAATGGAAGTTTAATGCAAGAAATGGAAAGTCCAACTAAAAGGAAACACTTGTTAAAACCCTCTAAAGTTGTGTATCACAAAGTCAAAACTTATATGATACTCCAATAAATTCTAATGTAGTTTCCTTATTAATGCCAAGATGTTTATGGCAATTACTAGTCATAAAAGTGGGGCTTCATTTTAGTCTAACACATCCAAATTCTACAAAAATTTCTATTTATACTATGATTAACATGATCTAAATTGTATAAATCAAGAATTCAATAGAAACTCAGGTATCAATGTGATGTTGGTAATAAAATCAATGCATTCAACATCAAGTCTCTTTAAGCATTAATTAAAACCCCCAATTTTAAATCTTAATCAAAATGAGAATATTAATTGAAATCAATTTGCTGAAAACCCATATCACATGCATCCTAATTCAATCCTTAAGCATATTTAGAAGACCATGAAAGACTAGCCACTCATTATGATATGTAATTGATTAAAACCCTAAGCTTAAATCCACAATGGCTATAATTTTCTTACCAACAATGGCTGTAATTTTCTTACCACATGTATCTAATCAAACCTTGTTGAATAATGACATCCCCAATCACCTCTCCAAAAAATTCTGTTGATGGTTATTTAGGGGCTTTAATTCTCTTTCTAGGCAATTAGATGAGATGCAAAGTTGATTTTCTTTCCAAATGATGAGATGAGATATAAAGTTTTATATCACAAGATGAATTTCACGTAGATGAACAACTTCATATGATATTATTTCAAACTAAAAAAATATGTTGCATGAACAATGTTGTCATGTTGGTTGAAACACGCAAACGATGTCTAAACCTACATAAATTGATGGCTCAATGGGCTAAACCTAAAAATTAAAGGACTTAAGTTATAAAAATCAAGCAATATGTTGGATTTGAGTTTTAAAATTAAGCTCTGCAATTTAAAGGTTAGATTTGCATTATTAAAAAAATCATCCTATGGGATTTGCTCACTAACCATTCAGCTTTATGGGTCCAAGTCTTACGAGCGAACTATAAGATAGATTTTCAGCACATTCCGGACACACTACACAAGCAAGGTGCATCAATAATTTGAAGGGGAATATCAATTACGTGGGATCACATCCGCCAAGGAATGTTGTGGAAAGTAGGTAATGGTAGAAGGATACGATTTTGGATCAACCATTGGTTGGCCAATTGGGGACCTCTTTTAACGCACACAACTTCCCCGCTTCCGGACATGTTGCATACCACGTGCATGAGTATGTGGATGTGAGAGGTAACTGGAAATGGAATATGACCCAGAGTTATCTTCCTCCCTTAGTGTGTAGAGCTATCGCAAACATGCGGCCGCCCTCTGTGTATAGGAGCGAGGATGAAGTTATTTGAGGGCCAGGACAATCAGGGTTATTCACGATGGCTTCAGTTTACGACCTAATTGTCAATTTGGAGCTCGAGACACAAAACCCACTTTGACCAGCAATATGGAAATGGGAGGGCCTACAACATATTCGATCATCTCTATGGTTGCTGGCTAAAAGAAGGTTACTTGCAAATCAACAGTGAGTCGCTAGACACCTAACTAGGGATGGCAGTTGTACTTATTGTAGACAGGAAGAGACCTCCTTGCATACACTTCGAGATTGTCCCAGAGTGACCGAATTCTGGCACAAATTCAACCCTGAGGGGATAGTTTCCGACTTTTTCCATCAGGATGAGGACATGTGATTGAGATCCAATCTCACAAAACCAGTTCAAACTCAATTAGGGAACTGGGTCACTATTTATGGTGTCGCTTGCTAGTTTTTATGGCAATGGAGGAATCGAAGCATCTTTGAACCATAATTTATCTGGCCAGTCAAGGGGCTACACATTGTCCTGGATTACGTTACCCAGATTGCGAAAGCACAGGAAGAGTGGTTACAGGAGTGGGCTTACCCATAGGGCACGAAGTCTGTTGGCACCCACCTCCGGAATGCTGGATAAAATTAAATACAGATGGTTCTGTGCACCATGGGATGGGTCAGGGTACGGCTGGGGATTTACTTAGAGACAGCTTAGGGCGATGGTGTGGTGGATTTATGACAAATTTAGGCCAATGTGCACCATTAACAGCGGAGTTACAAGGGATACTTGACGGCCTTCAATTGACGTGAAATATAGAGTTCCACAATGTAGTCCTTGAGACAAATTCCCTAAAGGTAATCAACATACTGTCTGCATCTGTAGTTTTTTTACTGATACTACTCTTTTGGTGCAGGGCATACGGGAGCTTTTGGATCGTGATTGGATAGTTTGAATTCAGCATACCTATCGAGAAGGGAACCAGAGCGCTAACCACATGGCATATATAGCTGCGTTCGCCAGTCCAGGTCTGCATGTTTTGACAGAAGTCTCAGCAAAACTATAGGCGTGGGTCCATCAAAATAGCCAAGGAATGTCATATCGCTAAGGGATGCGATAAAGTTGTAGCTTCCTTTGTTTTCTTTCCATTGTAATCAAAAAAAAAAAAACAATCATCCTGTACCTATATTTATAAATAGCTTAAGTTTATGCTAACCTATAATTATCATCTAATAATTTTCACATAATCATTAGAAAAAATATAGACAAAAATATAGGTAATCTGTTTGTTTCTATTTTTATTTTTAGTTTTAGTTTTATTTTTATTTTTTCAAATTTAATAAAAAAATTATTTGTTTGAATTTTTAGTTTTTAGTTTCTTATGGTTTTCAAAAATTATGAAAATCATTAAAAGGAGCTTTTATTTTTTGTTTTGTTTTTTATAATCAGATTTGTTATCAACTGAATATATATTATTTAATTATTTAATATAATAATTTTAATAAAAATTATGAATAATTTAATTTAACTATGTAGATGAAATTTAATTAAAAAGGATTAAGAAATGATTAATAATGTGTTAGATTACAGAAAAAAAAGGGTGTTTGATTACCCAAGGAAGGTGACAATTGATAACCGTATATTCATTATACATTATACAATAATAAGAATATTGACTGAGACTGTTGGGATACAGAATCCATTGCAGCTCCCGTTACCTGGGCAGGAACGTGTTTGAACTTTTCAATAATGCAGTGGTCCGTCACGTGCTGTCCGACATGTAACATCACAATGCATGGGTTGATTACAAAAAAGAGGTGATTGATTACCCAAGGAAGCTGATAGCCGTATATACATTATATAGGAAGGTGACAATTGATAGCCGTATATACATAATATATTATACATTATACAATAATAAGAATATCGACTGAGACTGTTGGATGCAGAATCCATTGCAGCTGCCATGACCTGTGCAGGAATGTACGTGTTTGATCTTTTCAATAATGTAAGTGGTCCGTCACGTGCTGTCCGACATGTAACATCACAAATGTCAATTTGATACTTATTGCTAATGAGCGTTATATGTTGATGATTAATGCAAAAACACGATCACCTTTCTTATAAACCCCCTATCGCTATCAGTACTTGTTTCTGAGTTTTAACATTTAAGTCGTGAGAGATGGGAATGGGATAGCATCAAACAATTACGTAATTGTCTCAACTTTCAACTGATGCAACTGACATAATTAAAGAGTGGTGGACCACCAAGCTAGAAATTGAGTGCTACTAACCTGAGCAATCAAATTATTTTAAATAAGCGAGAAATGGAGGACCGTTAATTATAAATTTGGCTGACGTCAGATTGTGAGGCCTACGCCTTCCATTAAATCTATTCATGGAAGCATGTGATGGAATCCAAAGGCAAGACAAGGAGCAGCGGTCACTCTTTGACCTTTGTGATGTGGCGAATATTCCAGCAATAAATATTTTTTGTCCTGCAGTTTAGTGTCTAACGAAATTTACATTTCACTTAGAACCTCATCTAGAAACGTTTATTAGTCAGCCTGAACATTAACAGAGGTAAATTTGATTTCAAACTTTGTTATGCAGGCTTTATAAGTAACACAGTGATTTCTAGTTGAGTAGAAACAGGTGAGTAGGAAATGGGGAGGAGCCCTTGTTGTTGGAAGGAGGGCGTGAACAAAGGTGCATGGACTGCAGTTGAAGATGAGATTCTCACAAACTATATTAAAGCCCATGGTGAAGGCAATTGGAGAAGCCTCCCCAAAAAAGCAGGTTGGCTAAATGAGAATGCACTCATAACTTGAGCGTTCTATTTCTGACTTGCCTATATAATTATTATCATACAGGTTTAAATAGATGCGGAAAGAGTTGTAGGCTTCGGTGGGTCAACTATCTGAGGCCTGATATTAAGAGAGGAAACATCTCATCTGATGAAGAAGACCTCATCATCAGGCTTCACAAGCTCTTGGGGAACAAGTTACTTTACCCATCCTTTTTTTTTTTAAATCTTCCCTTCCCTTTTTCTCGGATTGGATTTGGAATGATTGATCTGGTGGCTATGTATGTTTTTGTGTCATATAGATGGTCGTTGATAGCTGGTCGGCTTCCAGGTAGAACAGACAATGAAATAAAGAATTACTGGAACACCAATTTGGGAAAGAAGGCATATCATCACCGTCAATTGTCCTCTACTCGTCGGATCGGTGGAGATAGTGCCAAGACCGGTACGGAAGGTACTCCTCTGATTACAGCCACACAACCACCGATGGTGACAAATAATGTCAAAGTGGTCCGCTCTAAGGCCGTGAAGTGCTCTAAAGACTTCATTCACCAAGAAGAGGCACACAATAGAGTCCCGGTGGCAGTGATCACTTCAGAAGGACGTAAAACACCAAATGATAAGCTGAACGAACCAGCGTTGCTTGAAGATCGGGATTTCATAGTGGACATTGACACGGAGGATAGTTCTCTATCCAACTTTACAATTCTTTATGAAGCTCTTGAGCGATGGGACAATACATTATTTGGCAACCAATGTTTCTTGGACAAGAACCTCATGTTTTCCGACAGAATCCTCCAGGATTTATCTGCGATCAATGATCGAGGCCAACCTTCAGCTTTCAATCCCCTCACCTCATTGCTTGACCATGGAGCAGATTGGTTGCAATAATACCCTAAGTTTAAGTTTACATTAGCCTGCTATTTCTAACCTTTTACTCCCACAAAGATGTCCGAAGTATGTGAAATTAACTAACAAAGAAGAACTTCAAGCCCTCCTTCTAGTTTATGCCTTTTCTGCAAAAATAATTCTCAATTATATAAATATGAAAATTTGGAAATTAAGCTGATGATAGCAAGAACAAAAATAATATGCATACGCTACAAAAAATTAACACAATCTGCGACGTTTTATTGGTAAAATGTCGTGGATTGTTCAAACTTTTCGCAACGTTTTGAAAATGTCACGAAAAGTTTGAATTTTCCGTTGACACTTTTTGCGACATTTTATGAATAAAACATCACAAATAGAATCTGCGATGTTTTATTGAAGAAAACGTCGCAGAAGGTCTAGTTAAATTGTTTTTCTATAGGAGCAACACGACATCGTTTGGTTTTAAACCAAACGACGTCGTTTTGTATTTCTTAAAACGTCGCCCCCAATCC
>JAOSBN010000178.1:14299428-14331710 GCA_027563595.1 Erythroxylum suave | reverse complement strand
TCATTTATTTAAGGCATAAGTGAAAGAAGATGTTGTTTTGCATTGAAATTGAAGAAAGAATCGTGAGTGAGGGAGAATACAGACGTAAGGGAAAATGCAGACGCAAAGGAAATACAGACAAATCACAAAACACAGATGAAGTGCAAGAAAACAGAGACGGAGTTGAAAACACAGATGATACAAGGAAGAAATTACGCCTGCATGTCGAACTGTTACTTAGTTGGAGTTAGTTACAGAACTCCACTAAATAACAGTTTTTCAACAAGAAAGGGTTATCAAGGATCAGGAAGCAGTTAGAGAATTAGGCTTTAAATATTAGTCATGGGACAAAATGTCAAGATGAGGTCAAATTGAAATTCCACTTGGAGTTTTCCCACCAATTTGTCCGGAAATAGGTAAAGTGAGTTCTGTTTGAGGATTGACTGGTGTGGGCATGCCACCCTTGGTGGGATGCACGTCAAGATGTCACTTACAACGTTGGGCACGCGACTTGCAAGGGTAGGGTCCTAACACACAAGACTCTATAGCTCAACTTTATAGGTTAAAATCCAATGAAAGAATGAAAAGGGACCCTAAATTCATGAAGAAAAATCAAACCATGGTTTTATGCATCAAAACAAGATTCAATTAATCTTTTGTCTGTTTTCTCAACATGCCAATTTGCATTTTCTCATCATTCCTCACTCATCATATAACACATGTTACATTGCCCCACTTTTGGTCCCATACTAGTCACTCTTTAAGAAAAGACTCCTTTATAAGGCTTCAAATCACCTGTATATAATTGGATGTTGTATGGAAAATATGGGTGTGGATTGGTCATTTATGAGGAAGCCAACTTTCAGTCTTTTGTCATCATGTGTGTCTACTGGCTCTATATATATGACTCAACTCCCCCAAGTACTTTTTTGTTCTTGTACCAAAAGGAAGAGAAGCAAAACGGAAATCTTGGGTTTTATGTGGAATTATGAAGAGGTCATCTATCTGTTTGCCAACCTTCTCATTTCTTAAGTCTTATTTCCGTGGCATTAAACATTCTAACTTTAATTCCAATTATGTGTTAGCAAGTCTTTAACTTTATTGTATGATCCATTTTAAGGTGTTTGTGGCTTTTCATCCTCCCAAAAATTATCAGTTCATTTAAAAGTCTGCTTTGCAGTTCAATTTATGTCAGCTCTTGCTTCCTTTACAGGTCCATTTTATATAAGACAACAAAACTTCTTGGAAATTTTAATTATCTGTTCTCATTATTTGATAGTTGAAATTCCTTGTATGGGGCATTATCTTAGTGGGGATTTGTTTTGGTATCTTCTCTTAATAGGGAAGACGAGGGTAACTTTATCTCTTCCATAGTTGTATTGTTTCTGCACAACTTAAACCGAAATAATACCAAACAACTCGAATTCGATTGAAATTAGTTATCTGTTTGTGTTGGAGAATATGAACTTCTCTGTCCCTTCAAAACCAAAACCATGAGTATTGAAAATTTAATGTTTCTGTTTGATGTTTCGTTCCACAAGTTGCAGTGACCTCTAAGTTAAAAACTTAAGTGTTGAAGTTAGGTTTCTTTGACAATGTCTTTTTTCTTCCTTCTATATTTTCATTTTCATTTATCATTTTTCATAATTTTGGAAAGAATCACTATTGACTTGAAGGACTTAAAAAATTGCATGGGTCCTAGCTCGGACAACACCTTTTCTCCCATCTTTGGATTTATTCTGCTAACTGGATATAATTGCAGCTCTTGTTCTTTGCATTTAGGGCTTTGTATCATGACTATATAACAACATCTGGTGATTGTCTCATCAATAAAGTAGTAACATGTCAAATGACTTATTACCAATCATGTCTTTACTGCTCTTTCCTTTTCTTTCTTCTTCATCCACCACTAAGCTAAATTCCCAATTCAGTACTATCTCAGGCTTGCCAGCACTGGTAACAAGTTCCCTTACTACTACATTTCCTTTCCAAGAATTGTCACCTGATATTGCTCCATTACTCCCTTCTCCAGGTGGTAAGTTACCTTCTCCTTTATCTTCCATGCCCACCATTCCCTTCGATCCAAGCCCTCCTTTATGTGTAACTTAAAGATAGTCATGAAAATGGATGTGTATATCTGAATTTTTATGTGTAGGAATATAACACCAAGAAACCATTCAATTAAAATGTTAAAAGTTGGGTGAGACTCAAATATGGATCAAATATAAATCTAGAACTATAACTCTACAATATCTTAGAAATTTAGTTGTTTCCAACCCTTGTTGTTTCCCATTTTTTATATGTTCCTGCTATTTTAGGTGCTATCTTCCATAATAAATGGGCACTTCTTACTATTTTTGAGCTCCATTCAGTTCTTATTTCTGATGGAGTTAAAAGCACGAATCCACCCTTAAGATTTTCACAAAAATTCAAATAAATATGGCATTTGTAAGTTAACTCTTTATGCTAACACCCATTAACATAGCAACCATTATTTGGATGGTACTTAATAATAGCTTTAGAATTAATTTTCAAAGAGAACAAATTAGCTTGAGGTAAATCTAGTTGACTAATTAACTCTGCTATTCAGTTTCAGAATCAACATGCTTAGTTTCAACATGTTGATTATTTTCCTACTGTTGATTTACAGAGTTGATTCATTTCCTAGGATAACAGCAAAAAAATTTTCAATAGTGACATCTTCACCATTATTGTCCTATAACAAGAAAAGCAATAGTGTGATGTGTGATAGGGAACTAGCAAGCCATATATACACAATAAATACAGAGGTGCTGGTTGTAGAATTAAAGTGCAATGAAAAAATGACCTTAGGAACTCCCTTTTAGACATTTTGACCATTTGGGTTGGTAATGATGATTCTAGGTCTTATATTTTCTTCATTAAAAGCAAAATCATCATACATGAAATCGGCTGTACCATTTTTCTCTGAATCATTTTCCCTCTTCTTTGTTTACTCTACTTTATTCTTCATATATTATTTATTACCTTTTCCTTCTTTCAGCCAATCCTTATTTGCCTATTTATTCTCATATGAATGACAAAGAAAAACCTTTAAACCAACTCCATATAGGAAACCACCAAAAGTTTTGCTTGTTTATATTTATGGTGAGACAAGGTTAGTGACATTGAGGATTTATTGTATGAGATTATGCAATTACAAGGGCCCTTTCCATCGAAACTTGTTAATTATCATGACATACATAACTACAACATTGCAAAAGTGAAATATCAGGACAGATGCAAAGCAAGGTTCTATTTAAAGATACATGAAAAGAACACAAGATGAAAAGAAAAAAATTAAATAAAAACTAAAAGTAAAAATTAAAGCTCAAAGAAAGGAAAATCATGTTCATAAACTCAAAGTGCAAACTGAAATTTTGAAAAGGAAAATGAAGAATACTTGTAAGGCCAATTATCCATAACTACCATTCACATCTTGTTCAACATATAAAAGCTGAAACTTACATCAATTGTAAAGAAGAAACTAAACACACTATGCACTCATCCCTCCACAAATTAGAACCTTAAATTTGCTTTTTGCAGTCAAAGCTACTCTCACAATAATCCCTGATTTAGCTTGTTGCTCATTTATTGTGACACCAAAAAATTAGGCACATTGCTTCTCCACTTGTATGGAAAAATAAAATGAGCAAGAATAGTTGGTGTGAAAGACATTGGCTAATATCATTTAGTAAAAAGACTTAAGCACCTTTCTATTAACTGATGTTCCAATAGGAAGAGGTCTCATAGTAACAGTTCCATTCAATGCTTCTTCAAGCGCATTGGTAGAAATTGTATTTTCGATGGGGACACCAAGCTTGCTATGAAAAATTAAGATAAAAAGAATTAAGATAGCTGACAAAACACAAGCCTCAAATTTCGACTCAGAATCACCTGAATAATGTAGCAAAGACCGTATTAACAGTTCCCATATTAGATAAATCAATTTCCATATCCATGTTTTCAGCATCAAAAGCCTAATTGACCTCTTACATTAGTCCATAGGAGAAAAAAATTACATACAAACATAAGAAAAAGAAAGAATTGATACAAATTCATACTCTAGCTAAGAAGAACAAAATTAGAATCCTCTAGCACTAAGTCACAGTGAGTATAAATAATAATCCTCTAGCACCAACCACATGACTAAAAATAATAATCAAAAGTAGGCAACAGAGTTTCCATAAAGGACTAAATTTATACAGTTTCACAGTAGAAAGAAAATAAAATATTCCAAGGTAACAAATAAGCTTCCCAAATAATAGAAAGTCATACAGAAAAATATGCTATTTTCACTGACATATTTTCCTAGCTGAATCAAACTTCTGTTGAACTGCGGCAAAAAAAAACATTGCCAACAAAAAATCACTAGATACTGCTATGAAGATGCTTCATGAATTCTCTCAATTTACATTGAAGTCTAGCGCTAAAATTTTTGGTTGTGCATTCTTGGCTGGTCAACAGAAAGATATTTGCATATAAAGAGAAATGGACTGATTATGAGAATTAACTGTCTAAAGTTATGTTGGATAAAAATTTTCACTCCTTTTTTGTCCCTTGTGATCCATACAAAAGTCTTCATTTTGGTCATCAGCAGAGTATGCAGTCTAGAGCCAACCATATGAACATTTGAAACAAAACTGAAAGATGTTATTACTTCACTAATGTAACAACAGGAATTCTGAGTTGGTAACAATCTCAACTAGTTCTCATCAATTATTATGATTAACCTGCTTCTTCTTTTGACCTAAATATGTTGAGGCACTCTTGTTGCTGATGATTTAAGTAAATTTTTATGTCTTTTGCTGCTATGTTGTTGATCATGCTAGCTTAGTTCCAGGTTTTGCATATACGTAAACATAACGCATATTAATTATCCACAATCTTTCTTCTTCACCAACTCTCTCTGGTTTTCTTCTCTTCTTGCTTTCTCTACATCTTAACAGCTAACATGGTTCTGAATGTAACTCAAAACTACAGGAGGATTACTTTACAATTTAACCTTGGTAGTGGAATCGTGAAACCTTGAAGCTTCTAATAATCCATTTTGACATTTAATTGCATCGACGGTTAAAGTTGGAGGTTCTAGACATGCCTTTGGTGACATGTTGAGTGCTTGTGACAATTTTGAAACCATTATCAGACAATGTCTTGAACAAGATTAGAGAGCTTGAACCATATTTTCCTTATGAATGAATTTTAAGCTCAAAATTTAGGTCATGCCACAAATGACATCGCTTTTATTCCTTGTGTTGTGGGCAGATGAGTATAATACACTGTGATAATTAAACATCATTAACTATCTAAAGTGCTAAGAAGATTCAGACTTATCTACCCAATTGTGTTTTCATATGAGTTACCTGGATGCTTATTTCAGAAATGTTATCATAAAGCAATTTTTGGAGATCAGTCATCTCTCTCTTTTTTTTTTCTTCTATGATATGGATTAGTAAATAAGGTGTGATATAACTGTTAATGAGGATTGATAGATTGGGTGTTGATAAGGAGTGATCACAGAAAATTGTGGGCAGCCTGAGAAACGATGCCAAACCAGCTATGGTTTGCATTGTTAATGAATTATCAGCATGTGAATTTCCATTTCCTCACCTTTTAAACTTTTGTCCTGAATATATATAAACTTGTTGTCAAGTAAGATTAGGTAGGACACACATAACCCGATCTTGTTATTAGGTACTTAAATTATGGACAGATTGTAATTTTTCGATCTTTGCCCTTACATTGAGTTACTAGGTCTTTTTTAGTAGTAAACTATGTTGTTTTCATTAAATATGATGAATACTACTTAATCAATTAATAGTATCATTGAAACCTAATGTCGAATTGAATGCAAGTGATTGACATGGGACCTGTTCTACCCAATAAGAAGAATAATGCTTCACTAAGCAGCTTAGTGCCGACACAACTTCAATCGCGGTACCGTCAGCTTCTCGGAAGTGTAGCTGATGAGCCATCTGCTCATACACAACCAGAACATCACACACCAGCACCTTGTGAGCCTACTCGAACACCAAGAGGTGTCCCATCTACCCCTATTACTCATCCCAGAGATAAGTATCTACAAATTTTGAGAATGCGACGCAATATTAGTTCTCCATCAAGTTCTCAAGAGATGCCTCTAGCTTCTAATCAGCCATCAGTAAATGACACGAGCCCTTTCCAAGTATTAGTGCTACCTCTGTAAGCACTGCAGGTATGATCTTTCACATCACATTAGTTAAATATACAAGTTTAATCATTTTGTCTATCTAACCAATTAAGAGTATGTTATATGTTTATTGTAAAATATTCCTTGCTATATTTTAGGATCCACGACTGATTCGAAAAAGACAAGGGGTGTCACAAAAGGACACGGATTGGCAAAAATTAATAAGGCGACAGGTAAGAGATTGGAGATAGAGATCTTTCCTACTGAAGGATGACCAACTAACTCCGTACAGTCTGCCAAATTATCGAGTGAGATTGGTGGGTATCCCGAACTTCCTTACCTGTAAGAACAAAATGGAAAAAAATAACTAATGAAGAGTTGGATATTGCATTTGATAAGTTAGACGTAAGTATTATAAAACTATCTTATATGTAAGTGTTTTCCATATGACTAAAGCTTTGACCAATAATTTATAATTTTTTGCAGCAAAAGTAGGAAGTCAAAGGAATGAGGACAGACGATGAAATACATGCTACTGTGAAGAAGTTTCTTTCTTTAAGATCTAAAGATCAAAGATTCCACTTAAAAAAATATTTTACCAAGCACGGAAAGGATGTAAAGCCGCAAAATGTCACAGTGGTGGAGTAGATGGATTTATGCGAATATTGGGAGCAATCAGCTACAAAGGTTCGATAATTTGATCACAAAATTTAATTTCACAACGTTTTTGACAATTGATTATATTTTTGTATTTATGAATTGTGATTTATAGATGTTATAATAGATTTTCTTACGTGTATGGTTAGGAAAAAAATCAAAAAGCTAAATTGGCTAGGAGTCAAGTCAAATGTCGACCAAACTTCGGCTCCAAGGCCTTTGTGGCGATACGGGATGAGATTGTAAGTTATTATCTTTCTATTATATTTTATTTTGATTGATATTTCAAATTTGATAATAAATATTACTAATAATATATTTCAATACAACAGAGTGACAAAGATGGAGAAGAGTGTGACCAGATGAAGCTACGATATCACACTCATTATGATGAAAGTAAAGGTCAATGGACAACTACAGAATGCAGAGAAAAATGGGTAGGTACATAGTTCAAATACAAATTTTTTTTAGTATTTATGAATTTTAATATCTAATTATTTCTTAATTTTTCAAGAATTAATGTATAAGGAATTCGCAGATTCAATAGAACAAGGTCATCCGATGACAGTGGATGAAGTATGCGACTAGGCACTAGATCCGATTATGTTGTTGGCATGGGAGTTGGGACTCGACCACAAGGGAAAACTTCGGTCAGAAAGAGACTTCGAGACGAACTAGAGGAGTAGAAGAAGGTTAATGAGGAGCTATAGTCTTAAGTCGATGAATTGACTAAAAAAGTTGAACAAATAGAAAATCGATTCACTACGGAAGTCGAGCAACAAAGAATTGAATTTGAACAACAAAAAAAGCTCTTGAAACTTTTATGTTCTACACATAATATTCGTTTAGATTAGATATATGTACTCATATTGATATCTTATTACATTATCACATACTTTTTATATTAATTACTGTATTGTGACATGTTTAGAAATTGCAATTAAATAATAAATTGTCTGCACTTATGAAATTCTTGTGATATATAAATAATTGTTAAAATTAATTATATACTAAAAAATTTAAGAATTATTAAATAAATAAATTTCAATACTCAATAATTATTAAATATATAAGATTTAAAAATAATATTTAAATTGTAAAATTATTAAATTAAATTTATTTTGGGATAAGAAATAAAAAAACTAATGAAATATATTTTGCAACATTTTTCTATACATTCCATGACGTTTTAAAACGTCGTGGATTGTCAAACCTTCTGTGATATTTAAATAAAACGTCGAGAAAAACAACAATTCGCGACGTTTAAAAACGTTGTGGAATGCTGAAACATCACAGAATACAGCATTCCACGATGTTTTTTATAACAACACAGAATATCAAACATTCCGCGAAGTTTACTGAAACATCGCAAAATGTATCTTTCCTCGACGTTACGGAAAACGTCACGGAATATATATTTCTGCAACGATTACTAAAACGTCACATAATATTAACGATTCCACGACGTTTGTTAAAACGTCGCGGAATATTAACGATTCTGTGACATTCGTGTCTAACGTTGCCAAAAGTCTAACCTTTTGGCAACGTTTTTGCAAACGTCGCTGAATGTGTATGTATTTTGTGACGTTTTTTGTAAAACGTCGCAGAAATCTTTTGCCTACACCACATTCTGCGACGTTTTTTGTGACGTTTTTTAAAACGTTGCAAATTAGATTCTGCAACGTCTTTCGACATTCTGCGAAATGTCGCAAAATGTCTTATATTCTTGTAGTGATAACATATACATACTGTGTGTACGTTGTCCATGTACAGGGAAGAATATGCATTAACTAGCTCCCCGTACCCTTTTAAAAGTTTAAAGAGGTTTTCTTAAATCTGAACTTAAATTAAAATTC
The DNA here is from genome assembly GCA_027563595.1 of Erythroxylum suave. NCBI lineage: Eukaryota > Viridiplantae > Streptophyta > Magnoliopsida > Malpighiales > Erythroxylaceae > Erythroxylum > Erythroxylum suave. The sequence continues at coordinate 14,323,031 of JAOSBN010000178.1, read as the reverse complement.
AGTATGTATCTTATATATGTAGAGGGATGGAGGAAGTATTGCTCCACTTGCCCTTGATAAATAGCTCCTTTTCACATACATTTTCTTGGGATAAATATGAAGAATGAGAAAGGGATTAAGAAAATAAAAAAAAAATACAAACAGACTAGGCTTAGAAACTCAAAGGACATGACTAAAATAATGAAGCAAAAGTAACTCATTATGTTTAAGGTCGTTTACTAAGCTTATATACATGTTTAAGGTCGTATATGATTTATGTGTGAGACAAGCTCCTACTTTTATTTCAACAAGTATCAAGTTGAAAACTGAACGGTAATGTTTGTTCAAAGTTTTCAGAGGATGGTACAATTTTAAGATCTTGTTAGAAAAAACAAAGGGGTTTAATCATTGGAGCTAACAACCCTTATTTTTTGATATAAGCTTAATTTTCAGTATCAAAATAAAATAACTAGGCCTAATTGGAAACCTCTGGAAATGCGTTAGTACTGTATTTAACGATAGAAACATGGAAGTGTAGAGTGTAGCACAAAACCGGTGGTAGGGCGGGCACCGACTTCATATCTGTTTTCATCTCCCTTTCAGAAATATAGTTTTGAAAATGAAGCTCGCTTGAATCTCTCTGTAAATGAGTGCCCCCCTAAGTATTGGAAGGGCATTGATTGCCACATACTAGTTAAATTAAATATGAGGCTGCACATGTTCCACAATGCCAACTAATGCTGAAGTCCAGATCATAGTCAAACCATTATTGTCCAGAAATATTAATTATATGTACTCCCTTTGGAAATAAAGTCATATATTTGGAATAATATTATCACGTAAATCAATAAGCTCTATAAGTCATTGGTTTGTTTCAATGAAAATCTTTAATTGCGGAGATAGTCCTGCCACTTGTTTCCTTTATACGAAAGAAGGTTGGACAGCTAGCGGAAGTACACAGTCGATCATTTTAACGGTTCAATTTAAGGTTTCTTGACTGCAAGAAGCGTTGGTGGGAAAAGACCATTATTTGTTTAATTACTTCTTTTCGACTTTCAATCTAACTTTCTCCATTTGCGTTTTGAATGTTCGTTGCAGCAAGCAACAAGCTGCCTACGACAAGCCGTTTGGACGTTCTGTCGTTAACATTATCATATGCGGCCCATAATCTATCACCTACGTACCGAACAATTTGGACCGTCGACTATATCTTGAGAGTTAGCCCTAGCTTCTGTGAGAGGATGTACTCTTGCTGCCCCTTTTTTTGGGAAGATAACGGACTGATTGACACTTACCACGCTCTGTCACCGAAGCAATGGTTGCCATTCTCACCCAACAATTTAAATTGTTAAGATTGCTTGACGCAGGTGGTTCTCTAGTCATTACCTTGTGATTATAACAAGATATAGCTAGCAATGATAGAGTTCGTTTGCTTTCACCTCCCATATGTTCTCTGTTTTCAACTTTTGTTTATTGGGTACTGAAGATGATAAGCAGATTCAAGGATTGATTTGATATTACGACAATAACATTGTTCCTAAGGGGACCACGGCAACTGCTTTGAAATGTATGAAAGGTTTGTCGACTGGACCCAGTTGATCATACGCGTGGATACTACTTTTAGAAAACCAGAGTGACGAGTATAAACTGGAAATTATTGCACACGCACATAACATAAAAGTCATCCTGTGGTAATTTCCATGACCAGAACAATGAAAATGTTAGACAGCGATCGCTGAACTGCAAATGTTTCGACGTAAATGTTCTCCATTGTCGATTTTGGCTTTTCTAGTAGGAACAAGCGATTTAAAAATGTTAACCACACAATAAAAATACAAAGGTACTGACTCAAAAAAGGTCAGACCAAATAAACCCTCATCGTTTTATGGAAACATTCTGGCTGCTTAAATAATTTAACTCAAAATAAATAAAAAGTAATGTTTTAAAAATCGAACCGGATACTCAATTTAATTGTAAAAATGTTAAATCAGTTAACTTTTCAGTTCGATTTAATTTAATAATTTTTTGTTAAAAATTAATCAGTTTATTTAATTTTTATTTAATAGTCTTTTTTTAATTAAATTTTAAATTTTTTTAATGGATAAAGATAATCTTCTTCGACCATTTTTTAAATTCTTTAATTTTATTCGATCTTTAACTGATTTTATGATTATCTAATTCAAATTAAACTTTTTAAATATTGAACCTCTTACTTCCTCTTTTTAATACATCGGTAAGGAGATCTACGTTGGAATATAAACAAATTTCCTAGCCATCCTCTTATACAATAAGATCTAATGCTCCTCCCCTTTTTTGCTTTTTCAAACTTCATCTTCACTCATGGTAATGTTTTGAACTTTAATTTTTAATTTACAGAAGTACCCTCAATTTGAAAGAAAATAAAATTGCTTTTAATAACTTATCAAATCTAGAATCAAAAAATAAAGTTTCTCCTTGTATCTCTTATTAGTATAAAAGTTAATAATTTCAATACATTATCAGCTTTTCAAATAGAGGATCAGACCATTAATAATATCACCTTTTCATTATAAGAGATTAAAATTCTTATATGAAGAGAATAATTTACCAAAAACTGAAATAGAAATGATTCATATGAATCATGACAAATATAAGAGAATTTAAATAAAACTATAACTTATAATTTTAGGTTTCTAAAACAAGACAATTTTATATTATTATATCAGTGATTGACAGTATGATACATTAAAAAAATCCTTATGTACGTGAGATTAAAAGATAATTATTGTTTCTGAAACACGTGCTTGGTTCCTTTTTGCAAAATCAACTAGTACTGCATGCATAAACGATCGACGTCAATTTACAAAATGAAACTTCATGACATTGCGGAGGGCTATATGTAGCACACGACCCCAATCTTCAATTTGATTATTGTAACACCTGTCTGTCTTGTCTTCTTGAAAAATATTGGTCTGGTTTGCGTGTCGTGGTATTGCATCCGTGAACTGCCTACTTGTATATATATATATATACAAGTGTGTGTCTATATATATATATATGTGTGTGTGTGGATAGACATTAACACGGAGAAGTTATAAGTGGGCTCCTAATAGAATCAACCACCTAACTCTTCTCAATCACTCATAATTAACCTCTTGCTATTAATTTGACAAATATAGTAGTCAGAGATCAATGTCCAGTTTTCTGACTTTATCTCACATGGGGCTCAAGTAGTGATAACAACGTGTGGTCCAGATCATTTGAAGCACACTTCTAATTTCCCACTTCTGGGTCAGTACTGCTCACTTTTGGCGTGCTTTAATGGCATTTTCTTTGGTTTCGCAAGAAACAATACTGTTCAAGAATTCATTCCTCTGGTAAAGCATGAGACTATCATAAATGAAGTAAAAATTTGAGGCAGGCCTTAACTATTAGGCACAAAATTATTGCACACATGCTGAACTTATTAAATACAAACGAATACATTGATTTTCAGTTTCCTGTATGAAATTTTAAAGGTAGATTCTGGTTGTGGATTTCAATTTTCAACTAGAAGTTACTGAAAGATCTTGATTAGATCGCGTATATTCAATGATCAAGTGGTGGCAAAGAGATAATAATTGCATATTTTGTTTTCAAGGTCATCCCATGTTTACTTCAATCCCTGGTTAGATATGACATGACCCTTGTCCATTGAGAATTCTTACTCTGAACTATTTCATTGTACCAATTCATTTAAGGGTTAGATTTAACTTAAACTTGGCTTCTTACGTGAGAGTTCTTTTTTAATTAACATATAGTCATATATTATACGTCTCATTTTCTGGAATTTTGTTTCTTAATCATATATGGACATTATAACTGTTTACGACTGCCAACTTTAATTTCTTCCTCCTTCCAAATTGATATATTACCACTCCAGTATGTGTCGTTATCACCACATTAAGCACAAAGATAATGGGCATGACGCATTAATCAAAGAAGGCTGCTATTGTGTCGCAGGAAAACAGATTCACGTGGTTGTACATAATGGTAAATTTCTCACAGTAAAATAACATTTAAAACGCAAAGTCTCATGCTTAATTGTTCTAGTTTCTTATATATATATATATATATATATATTTGTTTATATCCCTACAGCTGAACTAAATAGGTTGTTTGACAAATCAATCGAGAACCTCATTTTTGTAGGTGGAAAATGAAAAAAGTCGAAATCTATTAATAATATTTATATATGCATATTAAAATAAACAAATGATAGAAGTGCAACTTTGAAAATTTTGGAAAGGCGATGGAGAGGAGGCAATGATATGATGAGAGGATGAAATGAATGAGAGAAACCGGATGCTAGAGTTTTTGTGCCATTATTATTCGATCGAATAACAAATCAACGAGGTAATGGAAAGGATTCATGGACTCGGCACACAGAGCAAGTAGACTAGGTGAGGTGACATCTTAAACCAGCCATTCCTCTTCTGAGAATGAAAAATTCTCCGAACCCCATAATTGAGAAGGGTACAAAGAGCTCCAAATTTCAGGCATTGATGCAGGTTTTGTACAGTTCTGTTGCTCTGAACAAGGCGAAAGATTGTCATGAGGGTGAGGCCCACATTCTAGTGCATTCTCATTATTGCATTCATTCCCTTCGGCTTGGAACAAGTCCGTGTTTAGAACCTCAGACAAAAGAAGGTCATTGACATCGAAATTCATTAGGAGGTCCGCTGATAAGTTGCCATCCAGTTGTGACCCTGATGATCTCTCGTCAATGTCATATTTTTTGATCTTGTCAATTGAACTATTACTTGCTGGCGGAGGAAGGATGACTTTTGTACACCGAACTGCTTTTGTTCGAATCACCTGAGGCTTTTGAAGAGTACTAGTTCGATGTTTCAACTGTGCTGAGGGACTAGAGCATTTAGGGTTGTTTTTGCCTTGGAACTTCTTTCTCAAGTTGGTGTTCCAATAGTTTTTTATTTCATTGTCCGTTCGCCCTGGTAATCTTCCTGCTATAAGTGACCACCTGCAACACCCACCTCAAGATTTACAAAAGATGGAATTGGACAGAACTTTTCAAGCCTTTCTCAATCTTTGATATATTCTTTTGCACAATATTTCCTCTATCCTATGCTTTAAAAGTTTTTCCTCTCCATCGTCAATGCTCATTTATTCTGGCCTGAACATTCAAATCTTTCTGAAAGCTCTACATTTCCTCGTGTAAAAGAAAAGGTGCTCTCAGAGCTATGCCAGTTACATATATAGATGTTGAATTATATGTAGTTCGCATATGATCACAACCAAGCGACAATCATTAAGCATTAGTTGTTCCAGGAATTATTAACTCAAGAATTCACGAAACTTTTGAGGCAGTAAATTTGACAAGAAGTAGAAAGGCCTTTTACACCTCATTTCACTCCTTACATCACCCAGATGAAGTGAAGTTTGACTTAGATCGCATCCATCGTCAGTGAAGTTGACATTGGTAAATCATAAAGAACGTCCTCCGTCTACATTTTTTCTTACTACAAACTCTAGAAAATATCTCGCCAGTGATGATGACTTTGTATTTTTCTAACTTCTAGACCCGGTGACCGGACTCGTGCTTCCTGTTTACTTGATGACCAAATGATGTGGTTTTATTAAAACGAAAACGGAAAACAGCAAGTTTATTGTTAGAGCGAACTTAAAAGCTTCTGCACATTTTTAGTAATCTGATGATTAAGAAGCATAAGTTGAACCAGCATCAGGTATCTTTAGATGGAAATGATCAAGAAGAAGAAGAAAAGTAGTGTTGCAGAAAGGAATTAAGACTGGTTGGGGGAAGAAACTGTTAATTATTACCTATTACCAAGGAGCTTGTGTAATCTAACAATGAGCTCCTCTTCTTCCACAGAAATGTTACCTCTCTTGATGTCTGGCCTTAAATAATTCAACCATCTTAACCTGCAACTCTTCCCACATCGCTTCAACCCTACATGAAACCACATTTAACAGATTAACAGTTTTTTTCCTATAAAAAAAAACCCAAATTAACCACGGAAAGGAACAAGGAAAAGCCAAGCTCAGTATTAGCAACAAACCGGCTTTCTGGGGAAGGTCTCTCCATTTCCCTTCTCCGTGAGCTTTGATGTAGTTAAGAAGGATTTTGTCTTCCCAAACAGACCATGCTCCTCTGTTGATTCCCTCTTTGGCACAACATGGTCTCCTTCCCATTCTCTCTTTCTGAGGAATTTTGGTCATAAGCATAAACGGAAGGATTAGCTATACATATTTATATGCCATCTAGAGAAAAAGCCATGACTAGACTAGTCAATTCGTAAGTTTCATCCCATACACGATACTTTTTCCTTGTACTAAATACTAAATATACGAAAAGCCTTAATTATGTACAGCTTCCATACACGGTCCCTGCGGTTTGCATATTATATTATAACATTCAAAATTAAATTGATCAGACAAGCATTTTTTTTTAATCTTTCTTTGCTATTTAGTTTATTTTTAAAATATTATCGTTATTATTAAAATAGTATATAATTGCCCAAAAACTAATCTAATTCTATCTTAATTTTAATGGTGTAAATAATAAGGGAAAATATTACTAGTTACCTTGAATAATTATCTGATTTGTTAGGTATAGTCTCTCGAAAAACAATATTATATATAGATTTAAGTCACGAAAATAATTTATAAAAAAAAACTGTGAACATTATATAGGAGGCTCTCTAATTTCCTGAAAAATATTACACGTTAACTATAGTCACTCGGAAATTTTCCGTCTCTCGATCTCTCGAGAAGTCACAGGAACAAATATGATATCTCCCCGAGGATTGGTTTAAGTTAAATGGGCGCTCATGTTTGCCTTTCGAAGCGAAGCAGCGATGACCCACCGAAGATTTAATTCTCCTTGGAATTTGGCTCTTCTGCTTCATTTTTGTTTTTATTTGTTCTTTTTTTACTCCTTATGTTCGTTTTTTACTATTTAATCTAAAATTAAGTGTTATACTTTTAGATTTTAAAAAAATCAATTTTTGATTTCTCATGTTATACATAATGAATTAGCGTGGACTAAGACATAATTTTCTTTTAGAATTTTTCAATTGATTCCAACGCACATATGACACGTCTATATAATTATACTAACCTAATTTAATTATATAATAATTTAGAAGCAGTCTCTTCATTAGTTAGGAGTAAGATTGTGTACTATTAAACCTCTTCAAATTCTGCGTGCCAATGAAATCTTTATTGAATTCTTGTTGTTTGTTTTTTGTTTTAGTTTAATAATATTAATTATAGCTCATTTCACTGTTTGCTTTACTATCCTAAATAATAAAGAAAAAATGTTCATCAAATTATTTTTAAGCATTTTTAATTATATGAAACCACTGAATTATGATTAAATTGTGATACAACTTATGATAATGAATAATGTAAGATGTGCATTAGTAAGTTACGTGAAACTCTCTTATGACATGACTTGAAAAAGGTGTACTGAAAGGTTTTGTTTTTAATTTCTACTAATATATTTTTTAAGTGATTAAACATGGATAATAAAATTATATTTTCATACATAAGTTTCGGGCATAATATTAAGTTATTTTTAAGTTGACTAATTAAGGCTGATTTTGGCTACTTTTAACAAAGAGTACTCCCTTTAACAATAACTTCATTACACGTGGACCACTACAAAGAAAAGAAATGTCGGAAACACAATTACATAAAAGTTTTGGATTAATTACACCTAACATAATTTTTTTAAATTTATCTTTATAATTTAAAAAAGGTTACACTAACAACATTATAATGTAACCTTTCTTCACAAAATATGACCAAAATAACATTCTCATATCTAAATTCATCGAATTGGACGCTAGTCTAGACTCTTTTATCATGTCAAGTAATAGGATTTTAAGTAACTGTTTGACTGTGCAAGGACAAACAGGGTATCTGTCCAAAGCCTACTCTTAAAAAGAACAAAAAGGGCAACAAAAAGGTCATATTTTGCTTCATTTTATTTTATAAGAGTCAAAAGCTCACTCTTTAAAAGAACAAAAAAGGTAACAAAAAGGTCATATTTTTTTACTTTTTACAACTCTTGACTCTTGTAAAGAGTAAAAAAAAGAGCTCATATTTTGTCTTATTTTATTCTTTATGAAAGTTATCTTTTGATTTTTATTAAGAACAAAAAGAAGCAAAAAAGAGGCTCTTTTATTACTTTACCCAAAGCCTATAAAATGTCAAGAACGTCTTGAAGTAGCCAATTCTATGAATTTAGAGGCATAATCAACATCTTAATCATATTTCATTAAGGTTGTTAAATATCTTATTAATAAAAGCGTGGTTTGTGAAGATAAATAATATTATAAAATTATTAGTATAAATTTTTAAATTATAAGAGACAAGTTGAAAGAATATAAATTGCCGAATAATCAAGTGTAATTAACTCTTAAAATTTTTTTGGTTTAGTTTAGAAAACAATCAAGTGTTAACTCATATGGTAAGCATTATTTTGTACTAAAAATCAATAGAATACGGTTCTTAGCATTATTTTGTACTAAAAGTCAATAGAATACGGTTCTTAGCATTATTTTGTACTAAAAGTCAATAGAATATGGTTCGTTGGCATAAGGAGAAGCAAGGACAAGACCACAATAAAGGGTGCCCCTCATGATTGCGCCCTTGATTTGAAACTAGTAGCCCCCGGCCCACAGTTTGGAATATGATGTTAGGATTTTGACCGAAATTGGAAAATGCGTGTCATAGACAAACGGCAAGGCAAAGTGAACACAGTTTCTTTCACAGGCCACAGCACAATAGCATATTTCTTTCGCAGTCCTTGTCATTTACTTACATATTTAGTCCCTTTTACCCACTACGTACCCTCTTTTAACAGATTAAGTCCATTTGTGATGTTTCACTTTCTGTGCTGCTTTAATCTCAAGTGCAATTTCGTTTGTTATCATGTCATTTTCCAAAATCATCTATTATATTCTAACATAACAAAACTCCAACATTGTATAGTAAAGACATCTTATTAAAGTATGTTAATTAGGAAAATTTGGGACTATGGAGACTAAAATTTAGATTCTAAATAAGAATTTTAACGATTTAAGTTTTTACTCAACTATAATAAATTTCAATGATTCACATTTTAAATTCTATACTCATGAGTTTCAATTCTAATTTCACAAGCTAAATCCAACCAAGTATTGAATTTACTTATTTGTGCATGTTTCAAATGAATGTTATCTGTTGTGTTGGAATATTACCGTGGTCAAAGTTTACAAGTAGATTATTTGATATATTTAATTGAATAATTACCCATTTCCAACTTTTAGTCCAAGGCTAAAACCTCCATTCTCATTAAACTGTCGCAAGACCTAAAGATGAATTGAAACCCCTACGACTCCCAAAAGATTGATTGCATTTTCCTGATGCGGGTAAAGAATATTTTCAAAGAAGTGGTACTGTTCAGGATTTTTCTCTTTTGTCTGTACATTTTTATGAAAGTTATTGCGACATATCATAATGAAGGAGTTTCGAGTTTTCCTCTTTAGTATAAGAGTTGATATCATTCATAGGAGCAAACGGTAAAAGTCTTGTTCCTACAGGGATGCGAACACTGAAGGCCATGTGATGAAGCCAAGTACATAACAGCGTAAGATAGATAGTACGGAGCAATTCCTTTGTCGGGAAGTCAAAGCCGCTTCCCAAGAAATTAAAAACTCACAACTTACTTCAGTACAGACCACAGAGGCTCCAGTGGTTGTGAGTTCTGAAAGCTATTGCTCGTGGTTACGTTGCATGTGTTTTACATGTCGTATACATGAAGCTGTCGTCATCGTCCTCATCTCTATTATTGAAGATTTGACGTTTACGTGTCACAACAACAACCTCTCACTCTACTCATTATCGGATGCATTATTGCTACTCCTTTTGGTTTCACGTTTTTAAACTGCTAGTTAGCCACCAATTTACCCTTGCATTTGTTAAGAGACAGTTTTTTCCATGTCCTTTTCTTTTCCTAATTCTTCTTGTAAATACTTCCGCGTTGTTCCTTTGTTAACCTTTAATAAAGCCTAAGCTTAGCCAAATCCAGCCTGTAGATGCATATCATGTTGAGTGTTTTGTTATATTTTGAAACTTTCAGTGACCGTAAACGACTTTATGATTCATGTCTTGACTTATACTATTATGTAGATCAACTGTATAAATCTTTATAAAGATGTGAAGATACGTGATGAAGATTGTGTAATTCTATGCAACTTGCGAATGAGGCAGTACTGAAAAGATAAAGTGGTAGAAAATTTTATTTCATGATATAAAAGAGAAAAATATGCAAGTTCTCGAGGGTAGTGCAACCACAACATTTAAAAGTGAGAAAAACAAAAACCAGAAAGAGGGCAAAGAGTGTTATATTTTTGATCTTTGTTTCATTGTTTTTGAGATTGAGAGTGATTGTTGATTGTGATATCAACTTTAATTTCAATCTTGAAATTTTGTGAGACAATTTGTTGTCAAGAGGGTGAGAGATCAACGTTTCTTGTAAATCCTTATTGAATGTAGTAGAATTATTTGTCAATTTATTTCATAATTTTTTCCTCTACACCGGAGGGTTTTTCATGTTAAATCTTGGTGTTTGTTTCATCACCTAATCTCTTATTCTCAAATTATTTCTGCAGCTGCAACTTGAAGAATTCTTTCTTGTTGTTACTATTTGGTTGATCATTTGGAGAATTGTTATTTGTCTCCTAACAAGTAGTATTAGAGTCATCGTAATGGAAGGTGGAAACAACTATATAGTCAAATTAACGTCATCAAATTACTCGATATGGAGGTTTGTGATGGAGGACTTTTTATATTGTAAGGATCTCTTTGACCCTATTGATGTGAACAGAGGTATGAAGGATGATATTCTTTCAAAACCTAAAAAAAGATCAGTCAGAGAATGAGAAAAGATAAAGTGGAAAACTCTAGGCACTATAAGACAATGGATTTATATCAGGATATTTAACCATGTGTCTTAAGAAACGGATCTTTTTAAGCTATTGAAGAAGCTAAAAGGTTTGTATGAAAGGAAAATTACTCACAACAAGGTCTCTCTAATTAAAAGGAATGAATTTGAAGTTAAAGGCTGGAAAATTAGTGTTAGAACATCCAAGTGATTTAACACCATAATGATCATTCTTGATGATGAGTTTCAAGCTTTGTTCCTATTGAATTCATTACCCGATAGCTAGGAAATGCTAGTGGTGACAATTAGCAACTCGACTCCTAAAGGTATGCTCTCTTTAGATGTAATCAAAGAGAGTATATTTAATAAAGAAATTAAAGAAAGGAGATTAGAGTTGAAAACTTGTAGGCTTTTGTGACAGAAAGCAAAGGAACGAATAAGGGTAGAGGTCCTAATAGTTGTGGCAAGTCTAAAAGTAGTTCAAATTCCAGAGGTGACAAAGACTTGAAGACATGTCACTATTACAATAAGTCAATATGCATTAAAAGGTTTTGGTTATAAGTGGAAGAGGGATCAGAAAAATGAAGCTCATTTGAATGATGATGATGATAGGAGTACAGCTGTAACTGCTTCAAGTACAGATGATGAGGTGTCCCTGGTTTGTACAACTAGTGAATGCTTCCTTATCAACAATTTTAGTTTTGGATGGTTGATTGATACGGGAACATCTTACCATTATGCTCCAAAGGTGGAGTATTTCTCAAATTACAAGAGTAGAGATTTTGGTAATGTAAAGATGAAAAACCAAAGTTTTGCCAAGATAGTCAATATAGGTGATATCCAGGCTCAGAAAAAAGTCATATGCTTACTAAACTTGAGAAATGCACAACACATCATTAATCTAAGGCTAAATTTGTTATCAACGATTGTGTTAGATCGAAAAGGTTTTCATCACACTTTTAGGGATAAAAAGTGGAAACTATCTATAGTCTTAATGACAGTTGCTCGAGGAGAGTTATGTTGCTAGCTATATAAGACACATTTAAAAGTGTATGGTGGTGGAGAACTATACAAAACTAAAGAGGAAACTTCACCAAATCTATAGGATTGATGATTGAGACATATGAGTGAGAAGGGTATAAGTTACTGGCTAGAAAATCCCTTATATTAATTAAGAACTCATAGCTGCTTATTCCTTACAATCGTTACTTTGTTGTATGGTAGCCTAAAGTCTCTTCCAAGAGAAGATCTATAAGGAATTTAGAGTTATTAGAGTTAGTGCGTTCAGATGTTTGTGGTCCTATTAAGGAAGAGTCATTAGGAGGTAACAAATATTTTGTTACATTTATTGATGATGCTTTAAGGAATACTTGGTATACATGTCGAATTTTAAGAGCCAAGTGTTTTAAACTGTCAAGAAGTTTCATGTTTTGGTATAAAGGGAAGCTCAAAGGATGCTGAAGTGCCTACGAGCATAGAATGGAGGGGAGTATACATCTAAGGTGCTTGAAGAATACTGTACATAACATGGCATTAGACATGAGAAAACTGAACTAGAGGCTTCACAACATAATGGGGTTATTGAAATGATGAACAGAACCATTATGGAGAAGGTTCTTTGCATGCTCAAAACATCTATATTACCAAAGATATTTTGGGGAGAAGCAGTTGAACTGCAATTTACCTGATAAATCGAGCTCTCTCAGTTTCATTGGATTTTAAGATTTTTAAGAAAGCGTGGACTAGCAAGGATCTGCAAATCATCATTTGGGAGTTTTTTTGTTACAAGGTATTCAAACACATACCCAATGATCAAAGAAAAAAGCTTGATTCAAAGTTAATACCTTGTATCTTTGTTAGATATGGTGGTGATCAATTTGCCTTCGAACTTATGACCTAGAGAAGAAAAAGGTGGTCATGAGTTGGGACATGGTGTTCTAGGAGCATGAGAGAGGTGTTGATCTTCTGAGTAGAGATAAATCATCATACTGTAGCTCATCAAATGGCATAGTTGGCTATTTGCCAAATCTTTTGACTATCGATCAATCTATAGATGAAGAAGATAAAGTGTGTGACCAAGCATACATTGGTGGCGATTAGATATAATTTAATATTGATGAGCTACATGAATTGCATCTAGATAATGCTGGAAAAAGAATCTATTGAGGATAATGAGCAGAGAGAGCAATTGGATCCAACAGTTGATGAAACGTAAATTTGAAGGTCAACAAGGGAGAAAATACCTTCCACAAGGTATCCAAGTTCTGAGTACCTACGTGCTACTTACTGCTGAGAGGGAGTCTGAGCATGTGCAAGAGGTTATATCTTGTGAAGACAAAGATCTCTAGCTCGTAGCTATGAAGGAAGAGATGGATTTTATGAATAAGAATAATACATATGAGCTTGTAAAGCTTCCAAAAGGAAAAAAGGCATTGAAGAACATGTTGGTGTCCTCTAAAGAGAGATGGTAACAAGTTGGTCAAGTACAAGGCGAGGCTAGTAGTGAAAGGATTCAGTCAAAGAAGGGTATTGGCTTTGATGAAATCTTTTCACTGGCAATCAACAAGACCTCAATCTAAACAGTTTTGGTTCTAATTGCCTATTTGGATCTTGAACCCAAACAGTTGGATGTTAAAATAGCCTTTTTATATAGGGTTTTGAAAGAAGAGATATAAATAAAGCAGTCAGAAGGTTTCAAAGCTAAAGGCAAGGAAAACATGTCCTATAAGTTGAGAAAAAGTCTGTATGGCTTAAAACAAGCTCCAAGGCAGTAGTATTGAAACTTCGATTCCTTCATGATTGGTCATAATTTCAAGCAAACTTATGTCGATGCTTGCGTGTATTTTAAGAAGTTCTCAGGTGAGAACTTCATCATTCTTCTTCTTTATGTTGATGATATGCTGATTATGGGTCAAGATATTGGTATAATACAAAGTTCAATATGTATCATATCAAGTCAGCTAGAATGCCATTGGCATCACACTTCAAGCTGTGTAAACATGCATATCCCTCAATAGAAAGGAGAAATATGATATGTCCTCTATTTCATATTGATTTGTAGTAGAGTATTTAACGTATGCAATGGTGTGCATAAGGTCAGATATTGCTCAAGATGTTGAGATGGTGAGCAGATTCTTGTTGAATCTAGGAAAAGTTCACTAGGAAGCAGTGAAATGGATTATAAGATACTTGATAGGCATATCGAACTGAAGTTTGTGCTTTGTTAATGGTGAGTCAACTCTAGAAGGCTTTACGAATGGAGATATGGTTCTAGATCTTGATAGAAGAAAATCCACTTTAGATTTTCTATTCAAGTTTGCAGGGGAGTCATCTTACGATAATCCAAGCTATAAAAGTGTGTGACTTTGTCTACGACTTAATGAGAATATGTAACTGTAGTGGAAGCTTGTAAGGAGATGCTCTAACTGAAAAAGTTCCTTCAAAAATTAGATGAGAACCGAGAAGACTATGTAATGTTTTGTGATAGTCAAAGTGCTATTAACTTGAGCAAAAATACTATTGATCATTCCCGCACAAATCACATAGATGTTAGATATTATTGGTTGAGGTTCATAATATAAGAGCAATAATTAATATTGAAGAAGGTTCATACATATTTGAATGGTGTCAATATGCTAACTAAAGTAGTTCTTGAATATAGGTATGAGCTTTGTTGTAAGCTTGCGAGGAGGTATTTCAAGTAGATGATGAAGAATAACGTGTCTTCCCCATATTTGGGCCAGAGGGGGAAATTGTTGAGTGTCCAGCTCTGTTTTTAGACTTTCAGTGATCATAGTTGACTTTATGATTCATGTCTTGACTTACACAACTATGTAGATTAATCGTGTAAGTCTTTGTAAAGGTGTGAAAACACACGATCTTATGTGGAGACCATGTAAGTCTTTTGTCATTGTGTATGTTTGCGAATGAGGGGTGGTAGAAAGAAACATGGTTACTTATACGATCGTGTAAGTGATCATGTAAGTGGCAAAAATTTTTATTTCATGATATAAAAGAGAAAAAGACACAAGTTTTTGAGGAGAGTGCAACCACAATGTCCAAAAGTGAAGAAGAACAAAGAAAAGACAAAGAGTGTTGTATTGTCATCTTTATTTGATTATTTTTGGGATTCCTTTGAGTAATTGTTGATTTTGATATTAATTTTGGTTTCATTCGTAAAATTGAGATCAACTTTTCTTGTAAATCCTTATTAAGTTTAGTAGATTTATTTGCTAGTTTATCTCGTGATTTTTCCCTTACACCAAAGGTTTTTCTATGTTAAATGTTAGTGGTTGTTTCACTATTTATTTTTTTTATTCTCTTATTATTTATAATACTGTAACTTAAAGAGATGTTTATTATCATTAATATTTGGTCGTTCGTTTTGAGAGATGTTGTTTGTCTCTCAACATATTGTAAGGTGAATTATGGAAAGTCATCTAGAATTGCTGGATACCAATTTTTCAAAAGAAAAAACCATAGTCCTATACAATTAGGTTACTGTTCCTGGAGCTAATTAACAAGGTGGTTGTTCTACATCATGGGACTTCTACAGCAGATATTGCTTGTCCGTGTTAGATACGAATCTTTTCAGATGGGACTACCTCAACTAAGAATTTTTTACTCGAATCATTTAATAAAGTTTATTTAAAATAATGGACAAATTCAACCACATTCTGGCGTGTTGTATAGTTGTAAATGAATTATACTCGAAGTTTCCATGCTTATACAATTTATAAGCTACCTTGTAACGAGTAAACAACACTGGCATCCTCTTCAACGTCGAGCCCTTTGAAAGGAAGACCAAAACGAATAAGAAATTGGAGTGCCTAACCTTCCGAGAAAAGATAGTTCTGGTTGGCTGTCTGCTAATCCGGTGTTTTTACAATGTAGTGTCTGATTTATCTTACTTTGGCTCTTTTCAAGAAAAAGAAATCAATCGGATTGGAATCACTGGTCTAAAGTGACTGAATCCAACATGATCTATGGACGACGAACAATCCATAGCTAATGATCTGCTATTATTTAATAATTTCTTATGTGTTAACCTGACCTGACCATCGTTTAGTTGAGGTTTCTTTTTCCCTTAATATGTGTTTTCTATTTGAAATATTTAGATTAGATAGAAAGTGGTAAAGATAGTGGGACATGTGTTTACCCACTTCACATGTAGTCGCTTATCTTTAGGGTCAATTAGTTAATACGTAAGCCTGTCTATATGGGCATGGCCCTGACTTTTTGTACGTTGTTCTTTCCCAATAAAAGTCATGTCCCTTTTGCGTCTTGCCTTTCTTTCAAATATGTAGCTAAAAGGACCAAAGTATATTTCAGCGCTCGAAACAAGGCTGTTATGCCAACTGAAAAAGCAGATCGTTTAGTCGAATGATTTCGAAGAGCCACATAAATTCACTGACGTAGTTTGCAGTTGGGTTGGATCATTATCAACGATATGATGATATATTTGTGTACTTAAAAAGTACAAGAATACAGGATACCACATATATACCAGTTTGATTGTGCTTAATTAGTAGAATGACTCTAGTTAATAATACAACCCCATTAAATTCTAATGAAGGCACTAAAGCTTATAAATTTTATACTCTTCTGTGCTCCTGAACTTATAATAACAAAAGAAAAAAGAAAAAGCGTTGAAATTTGCAGAGAGACATGGATTTGTTAGTTAGCATTTTATTGTAACTGATGACTGTTGCATTCTCAGTAAAACGTTAAAAATCAAGTGCTAGTGTTACTTAGACATGAAAGTATGATAAAGGAAAACCAAAGAAAAACAAGTGTGGGAGGCACTGGAAGGATTGATTTTGTACAGGCAGTACTGTAGCTAAACTAACTATAATTCATATCTGTCCTTCAGTCCACCCAATGGTCCTTACAGTCTCGATCGTTACCTAACCACGACGATTATGAATGGAGGATAAAAGTACATCCCCTTTGCTGATCGAACTACCTTTTACTCTTTTTGGTATGAGAATTGATCCATATCATTACCTTAGCAGCAGTAGGCCGTCTATTTATTATATCTTCTTTCTTCAATTAAGTCATCCTTCAGAAGAATTTTAACCATGCAACGCTACAAGATTTTTTTGCAAATTGGGTGCACGGGAATTTTAACCATGCAGCTGCCTCTTCGTTATTAGAGTTTGGATTCCTCTAAGAAAGACTCTTTAACATCACTGCACAAGATGTAAATTCAAATACAGAAAAGCGACAAGAGTTTTATAATTTCAAGTTAGAACAAACTTATGTTCAATTAAGCAAAGATCCTTTAGCAATGAATTCCAACGTAAAGGGTCTACTTTACATTTTGATATTAGGATTACTAATATACGTATAGGGAAACTTCTAAAGGCATCTCCAACCCACCCCTAAAATGGAAGAGAAACATTATTTTAGAGAAAAAAAAATCACTCTAATTCACCTCCATTTTAGAGGAATGCTACAGTGTTAACACCCCAAAATTGGGAGCCACTGTAGCAGTTTTTTTCTTTTTTTGTCTTTCTTTTTCTTTTCTTTTTTCATTAATTCAATTTTTAATTTTTTATTATATATTTTGTTATTTAAACAATATTTTAATATTTTCATTATACATTTATTTAAATAATTATAACTTCCTAATAATTGAAAGGATTAATTTCATATTTATGAATTTTTCATTATATATTTATAACTTTATAATTATTTACTTATGAATAAATATTTTAAAGAAAAAATTTTAAAAATATCAATTAGAAAACTTCAAATAAGTAAACCACAAATATATTTATATTAATAGTCGAATAACATCCATTACAAAACTTCAAATAGTACAATATATCTTATATATTATTTTATTTAGTATTATCAAATAACAAATTATAGTTTAACTGAAATTTTATTATTTATTATTTATTTATATAAAAATATAATAATAATATTGTGAATAAAAATATACACAAAAAAGAAAATTTTAGTTAATTTTATAAAATAATTTTAATAATCATTAATGAAAGGTATAAAAGAATATGCTGAAAATATTTCTTTTTAGTGTAAAAATAGAGTTATAAATTGGAGTGAAAAATACTACAACATCTCTAAAATAGAAAAAATTTTACTCTACTTTAAAGGAATGGGTTGGAGATAACCTAGAGCAGTTTTGGTTAATGAGCAGTATACGCCATTATACAATTTAACAGGACTGAGCCTCCTTCCATAATTAAATCAAACTCGGGACTCGGGAGCACCCAAGACAATTTTATACCATTATAATCTACGATGATCATTGAAAGAGGGCCACTATGCCTCTCTCCCATTTCATTGAGAAATCAGTGCTTCCGGTTCGTACAGGCTCGCAGGAAAAATCTCTGTCCAATTAAGGTTCTTGATCAACTACTTTGGACTCTTTATGTGATATCTATCTTAGCCTTCGTACATCACCCTTGTGATCTTTTCTTTCCGGCTTTTTCCCCCTTTCTTCCGATTACAATCATGTCCTATCATCAGTCAACCAAGGAACTGACGACAAATACAAAGCAGAACCTTTCCAAAACAGACGTAAAAGCGCACAAATATAACCAAAATGACCCACAATGGATCCTACGTAAATCACAACAAATGGCTCTGAAACAATTTAGTTAGAGTAACTACAAGACCGGTAGAAGCCGTGGTGCAATGTTAGCAGATAACGATGTGCAGAAATTCGCAGCAGTTGGCAAAAGAAATTCCAATAATATCACTTCTAGTGAGTCCGACTAGTTTGGTAATGCTCTAGTTGAGCACCTGAGCTGAATATTAGTGGTCTAACAAACATTTATATGAGAAGGGAAGAGAGAAAAGGAAAAAAAAAGGCTGAATTTGGAAGTCTGCTTGGAATCTTAGTATTGCGAACCCGTCCCTATCAAAATGATTAAAAAAAAAGCTGAATGACGAAATCAAAATCCCAGAAAAGAAATGGGAACTATCAGATAAATTGGCATTTTCATATTAGAAATTGTCAACTTTACCGCTACACATGCAAGGATATAAATTGAACCATGGATAAACAGGGTAGATACACTTAGCATAGTTTGTACAGAAAAACAAAGAATAAATCAGAATCTTTCTTCCGCACGGGGAAAGGGAATACTCGAAACTTTTGAAAAAGCATGTGTTGTGGAAGTAAATATGCTTGCTTCAAGCTGAAAAGCAAACAAAAGCTTTACTATGTAAGGACCAAGTTATCCACTATGACGCTATATGTGGCACCATTCCATGCAGAGCACAAACTAGCCAACCCACTCTGTTATGGATGAAAACGCTCCAACCTCAATGTATCCATCCATTGATTTAGATAACTCAAAGCAAAGCCAAACTGACCACAACATACACATAGGCAGAAGTTTACACATTTCCACGCCTTGTTAGATACTATCAAATTGAACCGAATCAGTACACCATTCAAATAAATCTTAGTTGATCAAGGAATATAAAGAACCAAAGGCTCAAAGGGAGGATATTCTTCAGAGAGAACAACTAGACTTCCTAGGAATACTCTTTATCCTTTGCAATTAAAAACTTCAATCATTGATTCATAAACCAGAGCATAACCACTTTTGGTGCATTTGTAATCTGCAACCACTGATTCATACGAAGCAACGGACCCTACATGAAAAGCAACTAGGCCCGGTGACTAATCCGCATGAGAAAACAAGCGGAATGGAGAAAACGCATAACACATTAGAGACTGCGACCTAAAGAAATGAAATTATTTAACAGCTTAAAGTGCGAGACGCTATGAAAGATCGGTAAATAAAACCATACAAAGCCAAATATTATCAAAGGCTAGCACTTTGCGAGGACGCCGGCAATTGGTAATCAACAACAATAACGCTCTCCAAGCAATCCCTAACCTTTTCCTTCTCAACACTCACTAACTCTTCCTTCGAATCCAGAGCATCCAATTCACTCACTCCCCCAAAAACGGCAAGCGACGCAATCGAATAGCCCTTAGCTCTAGCCGGAGAGAAGTTCTCTCCACAGGTGATTTGCTCAACACCACCAATCCTCTCCTTAATCCCTTTAATAACCCCCAAAATCTCATCTTTCACCTGTTGTCCTAAGTTCTCCTTCAGCTTCAAGAACGTCACCCTCAGGGCGGACCCCGGCGGCAGCAAAACCGAACCGTGGAGGTCGTCAGCGACCCAGTCGACGGCCATGACGTCCTCACATATGGGGAGGACGAATTCCTTGACGACGGAGACGTGGCTAGGGTGGGCAGAGTAGGTGGAGAGATGGTCTTTGGAGGGGTAGCGGCTATGGAGCATGTGAGTAAACGGGAAGGGGGAGGATTTGGTGCGGTGGAGCGCACCGGCGCTGAGGTGGAGCACGGAGTCCAGAGAAGTCAGACCGTTGAGATTGGTGATCATGGAGTGGACTTTGGTGGGGTCTGTGTCGTCTTTGACCTTGAAGAGGACGATGTGTTCGACGGTGTGTTTTGGGGTTGCTGACATTTTGACGTAGGGCTTGAAGGGGAAGGAGAGGTTTGGGCGGTGTTTGGAAGGTGGGAGAGTGAGGGAAAATGCGGAGCGACAGTGAAGCACAGAGGTGGCTGATCTCAGATTCAGACAAAACATCGTCGACCAATGAGTGTCGGAGAGTGCTTTGATGGTGTTATGTTCGTTGCCCTAAAGTTGGGCCTGTTTTTGTCAGTGGATTGGGCTTGCGTTAATTGGTTGATCTCCAAAAACAGAGGAGGAAAAAGAAAAGGCTAAAGATTTTAACAGGTTATAGTAATTACTGTGAAACCTTGTCTCTCTGTTTTTATAATATGTTATAAAATAAATTATAAAATTATATTATTAGTTCAAATTTTAAAAATGACGCTAAAATGGTTTAATTTTCAATATTTTGTAAAAATAACTCATTGTTATATCTCTTGTTAATTGTGTTGATATGACTAACTATGTTAGATACATCTAAAAGAAAGGCTCCCAACAATTGCACTTAGCTCGTCTTGGAACAATATAGTTTATTGGTTATCCTACGAGAGAGGCTTTACAATATTTCTTATAATCCTAACTTTTGATCTTCCATCTTTATACACTTGCAAGCTGCAACAGATTATCAATTAAATCTTTCTCTTGTGTTTTATGGTCATTATCCCTTATTGCACTCTCCTAGTGCTCCTTCAATAATTTCTCCATCAACTTAAGAGACCTTATATTTACATTATGAAGTTGTCTTCCATATATCTAATAGCCCAACTTGTATAGAAGACCAAACATTCCAACTATATTCAAATTTCTTACAAGCTCAAAGTCTACATTCACTTGCCCTCTACATATTTTAACCTTGCTATCTTTAAAAGAGCACTTAGTGTTCATTACTATCTTGTAGATATCACTATTGATTATTTTTAGTATCTCAGTGCTTATATTCATAACCTCATTTTTATAACCTTTTTCCACTAGTAAGTGTAAATTTTGCTAAAGTTTATTACATAAAACACTCTTTACTCAGAAAAAGTGAAGAGATAGGGAAATTGAAAAAGTGTTATTTGTTTTTCACACTTCAATATGAAAGGTTTGGTAACTTAATATATATACATTTGTAGATACAAGATAAGAGAGAATATACAACAAAAAAGATTGATACATGGCCAAGGAAATAATGTTATCCTTATTAGTAGCAGATCATATTTGTTATGATTATGCAAAGATCATATACCGCTTCAGCTTATGATGACATGCTATTGTGAGTTTGTTTCATAATAGAAACAAGGTAGAGACATGCTCGATGAAGAGAACTTTGTTGATGACCAAGTCACGAACAAAATTAGTGTTGGTCTCAATATACTTTGTACAAGCATGAGAAACTAGATTGACAGTAAGATAGGTGACACCAATGTTACCAGATCAAAGAGTTAGTGTAACATGAGACAAGCTTATCTCACCGAGTAGAGAGGTGATCTAACATAGTTAGCAATGGTGAGAGCAATAATGCGTCATTCAGCTTCAATACTAAATCTTATAATAGTAAGTTGTTTATTAGCATTTTTAAGAGATGAGATTAGGCATAAGGAAAATATAATAGCTAAACATAGAGCAACAACATTAGGACAACTAGAATAGTAAGTATCACAATAAGCATGTAAGGTAAGGGAGGAGGATTTCGTAAAGGAAATGTCAGAAGACTATGTAGAGTGAAGATATTGTAGAATCCATTTAACTGTAGTCTAGTGAATGTCAGTGAATTAAATATCAGAACGAGTAAGCAAACGTATTAGAGGGCTCCAACAATGCTATGATATTCAACAGAATCAAGAAGCGGATGGCCATATTTTTTGGACATGGGAAGGGTAAAGGTAATGGGTGCAGTGGTAGGTTTAGATTTATGAAAGCTTGTATGAAGGAGGAGGTCCTCAGTGTATTTAATTTAGGTAAGGAGAAGACCATCAGGTGTGGTAGTGGCTCTGATGCCAAGGAAGTGATGAATGAGTCCCAAATCTTTAATAGAAAAAGTTAAGTTGAGATCACAAATAAGAGAGGTAATGAAGGATTGTGAAAAACCTATAACCAAGATATCATCCACTTAAACTAAAAGTATGGTTTTGTGAGAAGGGGTGATGTGAAGAAACAAAGAGGTGTCAAACTTAGATGAAGAAAAGTTAAACTTCAGAAACTTCTAATTCAATCAATGGAACCAAGCCCTGTTAACTTGTTTGAGACCATAGAGAGCTTTGTGACGACAACAAATATACGTGGAATGGCGAGGATCCAAAAAACTAGGAGGATGACACATGAAATCTGGTTTATGAAAATGGTCATAAAGAAAGACATTACTCACATCAAGTCGACGAATTGACTTATTAGGAGAGTAAGAGTGAGAATAATGTAAATGATAGTGAGTTTGACAACAGGGTTAAATATGTTAATGTAATCAATGTTTAAGGCCTAGTGATATCCCTTGACAAAAATGCGTACTTTGTATCATTGAATAGAACCATCACGATTTCTTTTAGTACAAAATAATCATTTATAACCAACTATATTGCCATCAAATGATGAAGGAACAAGAGTACATGAGTGGTTATGATAAAAAGCATTGAACTCATCAAGTGTGGCTTAGCATCAATGGAAAAATTTGTTGATTTGAACGGAAGGTGCAGGATCAGGAGCATAAGGGGTTATGGTAATGAAAGAATAAGTGACATAGGTAGAAAAGATTTCAGGAATACTTGTTTAATCATAGGTATGTATGATCATATGGTGTGATGATGGAGGCAAAAGAATTATAGGGGAAATATAAGGAATACTGTAGAAAAATAGGTTAAGTGGTAAAAGTAAGGATATGAGATAGGAAGAAGAGGAAGATGAAATAATAGGAGAAGTGGTGTTGGACCCCGTTTTCGAAGCCCAACATCGGACATGAAAGCGCGGTGCTCGTCGTGTGAGGTGAAATAATTAATTTAAAAGAAGAAAGAAAACTCCCTCAAAAAAAAATGGGAGTCGCCGCGACGTGTGATCTTTCGCCGCGGCGAGCCCTCGCGACGTGCCACGCCGCGGCAAGAAATGAAGCCCTCGCCGCGGCGAGCGAAAAGGGTCCTTGCCGCGGCGAGCGAAGCAGCTCTCGCCACAGTGAGCCCTTCATGCGGCCTCGCCGCGACGAGCATCCCACCTCCCTTATTTTATTCCTAAACCCAAATTTTCAATCTAAGACTACA
>JAOSBN010000178.1:14252543-14299328 GCA_027563595.1 Erythroxylum suave | reverse complement strand
CATGCTAACTTTATTAAATACCATATTAATTTACCCCATTAATCTAATCATGCTTGATTTATCATTAAAAAAAAATTTCTGGGGGTAACAAGTGGTGTCATAAGGAAACATGTTTTAGTCAAATGAACATGAGAGACGTGTAAAGTTTAGAAGTTATGGGGTTAAAGTAGGGATATCCTTTGTATTGAGAGTAATAGCCGAGAAAAACAATTGGAATAGATTTTGGTGTTACTTTATGAAAGCAAACAACACTAATAAAAGGGAAACAAATGTATTAAAAACATGAAGATGAGAAATATTTGGTTTATAAAGAAAAAATGTTTCAAAAGGAGACTTATGATGAAGAACATGAGTAGGTAATACACAAGAATGGAAAAGGCTTCAAACTAGATGGTCTTAAGGGAGAGGCATAAAGAAGAAGAGTAACTATTGTTTCAGTACTATTACAGATTTTACGTTCACCTAGAACTTTTTGTTGAGGAGTATGGGGGGAAAAAGATATGATAGTTGATGTCATGGGCAGTGAGATATTAAGCAAAGGCATCTTTGTTAAGTTTAGAAGCTCCATCACATTAAAAGGTTTTAATGATGGTAGAGAAAAGATTTTCAATGACAGTTTTAAAAGTTTAAAAACTATGCAAAGCATGAGAGTTGTAAGCTGAGAAAAATATCCATATATATCGACTAAAGTTATCAGCAAAACTGATAAAGTAACGATAGCTGAAAAGATATAATAATGGTGATGGTCCTCAAATGTCACAATGAAAAAGATGTAAAGGTTGTGTAGAAAAATGAGATGATAATAGAAAAGAAAGGCAAATACTTTTTCCTTAAAGATAAGAAGTACAAGGATTTATGATATAAGATTGATAAGCTAAATAACGTAGACTGACACGTATGGCTAAGGCATTGATGCCACAAATTGAGTGACGTCAGAGTAGATATAAAGGCAATTAGATTTTTGATGTGCAAAGAAAACTTCATTGTGAAGAGATTATTGTGGATGGAACTTTGAGAAGCAATATCTTGATTTTGATTTTCTTTATAATATACTCAAAAGGATTAAATTCAATGAAACAAGAGTTATCTTTAACAAATTAGGCTACGAATAACAAGTTTGTGGTGACTTGTGGAATAATTAGAATATTATCAACATGAATTTAATGTGTATGAGTGAAACATGTTAAAGTACTAGCAGAGGCAATATGGATGATACGTATGTTATCAACAATCACTTGATTTAAACCTCTATATAGAGTGATAGATTCAACAAGGTGAGAGTCTAGTGTCATTTAAGCAATGGCTATTATGTGTGGTAACCACTCTGTGATGTTATTGGACTTGAACTAAGAAGTGTTTAGATGAGACTAAACATCCAAGGTAGAAAAAGGCTATTGTGACGGCATTGTTGTTATGCAAATGTCTATGTTGATGATTTTTAAATTCGAGCATCTAAAACAACAGTAAGTTATAATATGCAATGTTACGAATATCATACTAGACTTGTTATTGAGTTTGATTCTAGTACAGTACGGTACTTGTACTGATCAATATTGAATATCATTTCAGATAATTTTTTTAAAATTTAAAATATTTTCTAAATTTTATAAAATTACAAAATAATCTCTTAATATATTATGTTATACAATTTTTTACTTTACTTTAATCATGTCTTAAGAAATCATAAGAATAATATAAAATTAATATAATAAATACTTGTTTATTTTTATTAATATTATTTTCTCATATTTCTTATAAATTAAAATATATTTAATTTCTAATATTTTATTTACTTATTTCAAAATTTATTATAATATTGTCATATGTATATATAAAAAAGCATGTATATATATATACACATATTATCAATATAAAATATATAAATTTGAAGAAAATTAAATATGATTGTATTAAACTAATATATTTAGTTATGTAGTCTATAATCACTCTGTACAAGTCTATTGACATAAACAAATTTAGTTAATACATTCTTATTTGTATTTTTGTTATTTATTAAATAAATTATAGATAATTTTATTTTTATGTGTAAGTAATTACTATTTTATATAGAAGAAATTTGAAGCTTTTCAATTTATTCTTAAAATTTTTTAAATTTATAATTCTGAACAGTATTTGACCAATATTTTAGTCATCAACTGGTACCGATTGGTACTATCTAAAAGAGCTAATGCCAGAGTTCGGTATAAAACCTTCTTGTTCGGTATCAGGTTTTTTAATATGACCGATATCTACTGGTACTAAACGACATTATAGATAACGGTCATATGTCTCCACTTCTATCAGATTTGGCATTGAGTGTTGGGCTTAGACCTAAAAAAATATTATTGAAATTGTTTAGACGTTAGGCTTGGCTATTACAAGGATGTGCGGAGGAGTTAGTGGGTTGGTAGGATATTGGGGAAGTCAATGGTTATGGGCTATGTTAAAGGAAGATCTATTAGGGTTGAAGGGTGAGGCTAGGTTTGGTGGCCCATTATAGTTAAAGTCCCAACTAGAAGGTTGTGCCACCCTCGTCTTTTATCGTCAGTGCATTAGTCATTCATCTAATTACAGGTCATCCATTCATGTTATATAAAGGGGAGTTATTGGTGAGTGATGTGATAAGTGCTATCTCAGGTAAAAATAGAGAGTGACGGGGATCAATAATTTTGCTGGAATCTTAGTAAAGGACATGGTAGATTCTTAATGTTTGATGGCTGGCAGTAAGGAAACATTAGACTAAGCAACCAAAACTCTGCCACTTGAGGTATTCTCGAAAGGAAGGATTTGAGGTAGAGTTTTTTTGTTGTTGGTGGTAAGTTTAGATGCGGTTAGCATAGGTTGAACTTTGTTTCTCTAGAAGAAGTAATTGGTTGAATCGAAGGTGTTATAAAAAATTGTAATTTGGGGATTGGGTTCTGTCATGGTCAATTTTGGGTGATGCTTGTGTTACCGTATTTTATGGTTTTGGTGTATGGTAGGTTCATAAGTTGACACTATGATTTGTAGTCTTGTTTTTGTTGAAATATTGAGGTGATATGGAGAAGAATGTTTTGCATTGTGTTTGGTTAAGAGTTGTAGATATGGTTTTTATATGTTTAGCTATGATACTACAAAGTAGTAAGGAAATTAAACATGTATTATGTGTCATTATGAAACGTTAGAAAGTAAGAGAGAATATACAATAAAACAGACTGATACATAGTAAAGAGAACAAGATTATCCTCATCAGTAATATATACATTGATACATAGTAAAGAGAATAATATTATCCTTATCGGTAATATATCAAAGTTGTTTTGATTGTGTAAAGATCATATGTTTATCACGAGGAGCCTTAGTTCCTTAATTATGTTTTAGGACTATTGTTATTTATATTTTGTTACTTTATTATTTATTTTGCTACATGTCACTAATCATGAATAGTAACGTTAGTATTATTGATGCATATCAAGAGATATCATTAAAACGAAACGACCAACTTCACAAACAAGTCGTTTGAATGAATGGTGGTGTAATGAAAAGAGAGGCGCTTTGTTTATACATGTAATGTGGAAAGCAGCTAAGGCCCCTTTAAAATGCAGTTGATTCCCTTCTCTTGACTACGAGACACCCCCAAGATTGGCTTCATCGCTAAAAACTACAGTATGCATGGCTCATCAAGATAATGGTATAAGGTTATCTTGTTTGTACATTGTACCCTTCCGGTGATATAAGCTTTTCGTTTGCACACACTTGGACGCCATCTCCTGTGGTGTGGGCTGTAACTAGCCAGAGATGTACAAACCGACAAAAGAGGACTGTTAGAACAAGGTTTGATGAATCCACTGTCGGGAGTCTAGGCTAGATTTCTTCCCAATCTTAGGTTTACCATTAGTTTTGACAGGTAATTTATTGTCGACTGAAAATTGACAAAGTTGAGCGAGTGGGACTTCATCAATTGACCTCCAAAATCTTACACAAAAGAATCTTCACACTGTGGCAGTTGATTTTCAGTTTTGGATGTATGTATAATGAGACTAGTCGTCACTGCTTCGGTCCTGTCAAATTCCAATCTTCGTGATTGAGGTCCTAAAGACAGAATTTCCTTTAGAACGAAAACAGGTATAAAATGAAATGAAGGCGTTTTCGACTTACTAGTTCCTTATCATTCATTTTATAGTTATTCAAATTAAGATAATCCCTTGGTTGAAAATATTTCTAATTTTATAATTAACTATTGACCCTTTAAATTAAATACATCTTTTAATTTTAAGTTGTCAATTAGTTAAATTATTTATTTAAAATACGTAATTTATGAATTATTGTCTTATTTCAAATATATATTTATAGAAAATAAAAGTAGGGTATGAATATTATCAACTTAATTAAGCTATATTTACTTAATTAGCTTGTCACGGCCACACATCTGGATCTCATTCCTTTAGTACTCTGCCTCTGAAACCTAAGTCGTGTATGTGGTTTTCATGATGTAAGCAAGGGAGAGGATGAGACAGATAGGTCACAGAAGTAGCGTGGCAAAAACATCGGCATCGGATATTGTTGTCCTAAGCATTTACTCTTTGTATCTTTCTCTCTAACGCCATATATATATAATTATAATTATAATTATAATTATAATTATAATTATTATTAAAATATAATAACTGAAATAAAAAAATCAAATCAGAGTGTATTGTGATTAACCCTTTTAAGTATTCTCCGCAAAAATTAGAGTACGAAACTTATCCTAGTTTGAAGAAAATAAAATAAAATAATAATAAATAATCTTTATTTCTAAATAAGATGAAACAATATAAAAATTTAAATTACGCCAAATTAATTAATATAAATTCCATTCATTTCTAATTATTTTTATAAATTTATTTTTCTAAATAAAATTTGTAAATAACTTTTTTATAATAAGGCGAACAAACATTTAACTAACCATTAAATATTATACATATATAAAATAAGTTTATTAAAATTTAAAAATATTTTTCAAGAAAACTCGAATATTTGTATTTCAAATAAATAATATGCACATAAAATATGTAGGAAAAGTTTTTACACAAATACTAAGTAATTAATTGAGATGTTAATTTTTTTGTTATGAACATAAATTAAAACTTCGTTATCAAATTATAAAGTTTAATTAATTTATTATTTTCAAAAGAATAATTATATTTTCTTAATTTTAGGTAAAATGTCAACCTTTTCAATAAAAGATGTAAAAAATATTAATTTTATAAGGTTAGAAATCTTTTTAAAGTTACATGGTTAGAACATTTAGAAATTCAAAGTCAAATTTACTCGTTTCAAATTTGGTGGATTTTGGTTTAGTTATGTGATGTTGTTAATGGTTAAAATATATGAACAGCTTGATTGGAGTGGTTTGATCAATATCCCACAATGGGCCCCACATCATTCGATCATATCCAAGATCACCATCATTTGTAACAGATGCACGAATAAATGCTGTGATGCTGATGCTGGTTCCTGGGACCCAGTGTGTCTTTTTACATGAACGTTAGCATAGTTCTTATCATCCAGGCTAGGGAATCTAGATAGGTTCGGTGCCGAACCTGTAGATTTCCCGAGCCTACTTGTATACGCGTCCCCTGTTAATTGGCGCAGAACAGTTGTTCTATAGTGTTAAGGATTCGGCTTTTAATTAATGAATCCCAAAGTATGTAAAGTTGGAAGTTCGGGTTCCCCGTATCGGCCAAGACAAAGAGTACCCGACCAAACTCGTAGTCGTTTCCCACGAGTGAAATTACTATTAGGACTGCGGTAACTCTATCAAAGGAACAAATTTTAAAACATATGCATTTAATAATAAAATCTTAAGAACCGGACTATGATTCCTGAGATTCGGGCCCAAATTAATTTGACCAAGTTTAATAAACAAGTTATAGAGAGGGAAAGAGGGAAGGCTCTAAAAAGATCTTGCTTATTACATAAGATATAATCTTGAAAATTATAATTTTAGGTATATTTTTGCTACTAACAACAACCACAACATTCGTTATAAAAACTAAAAGGATTTACTAATACATAATCTTATTTCTAATTAATAAAGAGATTATTATTTCAAAATAACCTACCTCATAGCTTGATACTAATATAACGTGACCAATGACTAAACATTGATACTAATATAAAAGACTTCCTATGAAGGTACCATGAGAAAGATACAAAAGAATAAAAATACAAAGTGCAGTTTCCAATAGAAAATGCCACGTGTCCAGGAAAGAAAAAATAAATTACGAAATTAACAGTTGGACATATGTTTGGTTGGACTTTGTAGAGCTAAAATAAACTGATGTATATTTAGACACAGAGATGGTGCGAGCGTGACTGTCAAATCTACATATTCTCTCTCTCTCTTAAAGATCCGCATAATTCAGACCGGAGGCTGGACACCCTTTGCTCTCTAGATTCAGTCTAAACATATTGCCCATCTTTTCCTCGGAACTAACCCCCCCCTGTCTTCTCCAAATCACTGTCTTCTTTTCCAGAATATAATGTTTCAGATTTTCAAGGTGAGGTTGTGTATATATGCTTAACCATTAAATGTTTAGTACTATTTCTATATCCATACACAAAAAACAAAAGTTAAAAGGTTGCATATAATAATAATAATACTACTTATACCCTTTCCTTTTGTTTCTTTTTCCCCCCCTAGTCTCTCTGTTCTGTTTTGGAATTTACTGGCTTCTTCAGTTCATGGGTTCATTAAATTTATCATCTTTTTTTCCTCTCCTGGTATCCTACCTTTTACACTCAAAACCCTGTTGATGTTATCTGCTGGATATGGTTGTTTCGGTGGTCTTTGATGTCTTTTTTTCAATCTGGGTATTTCAAGATAGTGTATGATATGTGAGTATTTGTCTGATATAAGTTATTTTTCCTATGAAGATCTTCTTGCGCTTGCTGGGCTAGCTGTTTTGATTCTTTACGGGAAACTATTTTTGGTGGTTCTTTTTCCAGTTGAGGAATTTGACTGCAGTTTTTTATTGTACGGTTGAATTCCCAGTAGTCTTGATTTTAAGAAAATACCAACATTTATGTTCCTGTTTTGTGTTAATTATATTGGTTTGTTTTCAAATATTTTAGTTTTATGAGGTTATTGATGTTACCTCTGCAGCAGTAGTACACATCTCACTGCCATCGTCTTCCCTGCATCGTTGACTGCCCTCTTTTGGTCTTTAGAAATTCTTCTCTTAAACTGAGTTTTTAGGTGGGCATTTTCTCGTTACACATGGAAAAGGTTCCCTTTTACGGAAATGGGATCTGCTTTTTTACATCTCACCATGTTCAATAACAATAATTGCAGCTATTATTATTGTTATTATAGGTTCTTGTTATTTGATTTTGATCCATCGTTTAAAAGTGGAACCCATGATTTCTCCTACATACTCTTTGTCTCATATGCATAGAAACGACTTAAAAAACAATTCCAAGTTTCTCATGTGTTGTCTAGGGCTTTGGATAGTGCAGCCATGTCTAGATAGGTAGATATGATTATGGGTTTTTATTAATATGTATATATATATATATATATATATATATATAGATAGATGTACAGTGTATCAGACCCAATCGCATCTTCTTTTTGTTCTTCCTCACAAAGCCTTCATCTTTGTGGTTGTTCTAGATGCAGGATTGGTTTTTGATTTTATAGGGAATTCTGACTCCAGAAAAGGAAAAAACTAAAATGGAGGGCGACACATTCTCAGGACTTGGCAATGGCACCCAGATGGATGGCAAGATCTTACAGACATTTCATCAGAACTTCGTTCAGGTACAGAACATTCTGGATCAGAATAGGCTACTCATCAATGAGATAAACCAGAACCACGAATCAAAGATCCCGGACAACCTGGGTAGAAATGTGGGCCTAATTAGGGAGCTCAACAACAACATCAGGAGGGTTGTTGACCTCTATGCTGATCTTTCAAGCTCCTTCAACAAATCCATGGAAGCTTCTTCGGACGGTGATTCTAGTGGTGCTTTAAAATCCGACCGCAAAGCGGGTCTCAAAAGACATAGACCGGCATAGAGGCTGTATGTTTACCTTAAATTGTTAAGGAAGCTCATAATTTCGCTTAGGTAGTAGAACGTGATTGTTAGATTTTGTAACTTTTTCTTTTTTCGGTGTTAGGAAACCGTTCAGTTCTCAGCTGACTCTTCTTTACATTTTCTTCTTCGACAAATAACCGGCCAAAATTTTCTGCCCAATGTAACCGTATAACTGTTGATCTAATGGAAGCCCAAGCATATTTATGCCGTCCAAGCCTTTGTTCTTGTTCGCGTTCGTTATATCGGTTAAACCAAACTGTTTGCTTCTTCTTTCACTCCATTCTGTGTGCTCTGCCTTTTGGATAACAATTTAAGACTTTCTTGATAGCCAAAAAAAGAGGCTTAGGTACTTTGCTTCTACTTACCTTTTATGGTTATCAAAAGTTCGATACCCATTATTACTCTTTACAAAATTTTTCCTGTCAATCTTTTGCTTCTTCATAATGCCTGATGTGTACTTTTTAATGTTTTTGTCCAAAATTTTCCTTTCCATTCCCTTTTTAACCTCACCTCCAATACTCCAACCAAGTTCTGAAAACCTGAGGTGTTTGCAGATACTGCTTCCAGCCCTTTTTTTTTTCTTCCCTCCCTTCCCTCTTATCGGGGAATTACTGTTTGTTTGATATTTTAACATACTTTGAAACAGCCTCGGAAGATGGTCGGCAATAGTGCAAGAAGAAAGCAGCTTTTTAGACAATCTTTTTGGTTCCCAATCACACACCACCAAAGGGACAGAATCTAAGATAAGAGATGATGAGCTTTTTGACTAAATTATTCTGTGTTGTAACAAGTGACAAGGAGATGGAGGGTTAGGGAAATGTGGTATTGTTCTACAGGTAGCTTAAAGTAAGAGAGAGTTTCATAAGGTTAGATTTAGGCAGGTATGTATAAAGTATAAACAAACAGTGACACCTAACAACATGACAAAGGGCCCCCAGAGGAGAGTCTTTTTATTTCATGAGCTCAACTTCTCCATGCTTATCGCTTACTTCCTCTAACAGCTTTCCTTCCCTTTGAATTATTCTCTTTTGGCAATAAATGGCCTTTATGACTTCCTTCAAGTTGCTGACAAGATTTCTTTGTTTCTCAATGGACCCCGCTACATGTCGTAGCCGAACACTAATTTTCTGATCTCAAGACAAATTTTGGCCCCACGTTCGTCATTACTTGAAATGGCTTGTTTCTTGTTAAAACTTTGTATTATTTTCCGAAGTTAGTGGTGAGGGTATTTCTTCAATCTACAATTTGGTCTATTAGCAATTCATGCCACTTTTAGTTCCTTTCTTTTCTCACCATCATTTTCCCTATGACCTTAAAGAAGAGTTCCTTTTTGTTCTCTGTAAAAGTCGGGTTGCTAATGTCCAACTTATTTGCCTGTAAATTTCACCGTGTCTAATCATAGAACTCTAGTTGGAGATACCAAACATTACGCATTCATGCAATTGGCTACTTATCTGTGTGTAATTGATGCGAAGTGCCGAGGTATAAAGGACCTAATACTTACTATACATTAGAATCATTGTAATCCTACTAAGAAAAGTAAGTAAAGTTTAAGAATGTATTATCAAAACATATATAGTAAGTCAAGATTAAGAACGTACTATCAAAACATCTAAACAAAGTGAACAATCTGCAGGTAAACATGATTGGTTGCTTCCGCTCAATTACCATTCCTCTGTCCTTTATCCACACAGCCAACGACCTCTTGATAATTTCCTTTTTTTTTTTTTACATGAAATGAGAATTTTGTGGATGAAAAACACCAAAAACTTCAACCTTGTATGGTACACAATTTAGTATATACATAGTTGATGGTAAGATCAAAGATTAAGACACACACACACATATATAGATTGTCAGTTGAGCCTATCTCCAGTTTTATATGTTAGTGCTTTTAAAACGTTAGGATGTGCAGTTTGCTTTAAGGTTAATCGTCATCAATGGCAAATGAGATTGAGAAATTTAATGGACTGGTCCAAAAAGACAACCTAAACACGTTCATAAACAACACATGTGGAAGTGGGAATCTACTTTTTGCTTTCTTCCCTTTTGTTCCTTTCACTTCCAGCAATTAGGTTGGAAAGGAACCCAAGTCTAGTTTTAAGCTTCAAGTTCTAATCCTAATACAATAATAATAAGCTAAGAATCTACATCATTAGTTGGTCCCCAATTACACTAATCACATTATAATAATAAAAGCCCATGCTCCAAGTCACAAACCATGGTCTAATAGGCCAATAAGAAACATCCTAGTCTCTCATGATAATGTTAATTAAAGCAAACTCAACCAACCTCTAAAAGATACGCCAAAGTTCCTTTAGCTTAGTTTAACCAAAAATACCAAACCCCTTTACTTCGGACTGCAATATGTCGTGGTTCTATTGAAATGTCGCCTACTATTCTCGCTTATTCCTATCTCTATATTTAGTATGCAAAACTGCTATATAGTGTATCACTACAAAAAAAGAGGACATTATTGACAGAAAATTACCGACGGAACATATTCCGTTGTCAATTACCGACAAAAATTGACTTTCTGTTGGTAACGTCGACGGATTTACTGACAGACTAAAAATTCATCAGTAAATGTGGAGGAAAAATATCCCCACGAGTTTTCTGACGTATAAAAATTATGCGGTAACAGCTCGCGGAGAAAATTTGTAACTTAAATATCAACGGTATTATAATTCCGTCTGTAAAATACTGAGGAAAATGAATTCTGTCGGTAAGTTTCATCAATAAGTGTCGAAATGATCATTAAACAAATCGATGTCGTTTGGCTTAACAGTAAGTTCCGTCAGTAAGTGTCGAAATGATCATGAAATAAAACGACGTCATTTGATTTTAAGACAAACGACGTCGTTTTGTTATAAGCATTTACAACCCTGACTACCCCCCCCCCCCTTCTCCCTCTCCTCTGCGTTATTTTCTCTCTTCTCCCACCTCACACTGTCGGTTCTTTGGTTTGTGGTTCCACCTGCGATTTTTACTTCATTTTTGGTCCATCGTGCATCATTTTCAGGTAATATGTGTATTGAGTTTATTTTGTCTCAAAAAAACGAAGGTGTCTTAGATGGTTATATTCATATCATCGGTAGTGGATGAGTTTTGTTGAATTGTTGGTTTATTTGTTGTTTAAATGTGTTGGTAAATAATGAATAAATACAGTTGTTTTGTTATTAGTTAGAGATAATTTGGGTTGCCTATGAGTTGTTTGATACCAAAACTTAATTGTGTTGAGTTAGTTTGTAATGAAAAGATTATACATGTAATTGTTAACATATTAAATTACATAAAATTAACTATAATTAAGTTACGTCGGTAACAATTTTGACACTTGGAAATACAAGTATGTATTTTCAAAAGTCTTATTATGTAATAACTTAGATAATTTGCTCCAAGATCAATGACAAAGTTGAAGAAAATATATTGTGTACATCTTAATTAGGTATATCTTATAAGTGAAACAAAATGACATCTACAATTAGCATTAGAAATGCCTCACTCTTAAGGAAAATAAAATATCTAACTTTGAACTTATTTTCCTAAAAAATTCGTTAGCCATAATTTTTTTAATTCGTATAGTTCTAAGAGAAACTCATTGAAAATAAGCAAATATTTGAAATGCATTTTCAATCTTATTGAATATATGGAGGGTAATTGAAGCCGAATTATAACCTATAAAACGTCAAATGTTTTATTGCAATTTTGTTATAGAATATAGAAAAGAAGATAAAGTAAATTCTTAATATATACTCTAAAATATAAGATGATGCTTAGCATTTCAAAATGTAACTTAAATTCTTAAAATTATAAATTTTGTATTGGCGTATATACGCTAAGAATGTTTTCCTTAATGGTGATCTTACCGAAGAAATGTACTTGCAACTTCCATATGATTATGATCATTCACAAAATAAGATTTGTCATTTTCACGAAGCTTTATATGAACTAAAACAAGCTCTTCGAGCTTGACTTACCAAATTTAGCTCTATTATTGGTCTCTTCGACTTTCAATCCAGCTCCTATATTTATGCCTTATTCATTTGCAAAGTGACCTAAAGGTACATTTTTCTTTTATTTTATGTTGACGATATGATAATTACTAGTAAGGACACTTAGTGTATTTCCATTCATAACATAATAAGAAACAAACAATTATCTCTTGCTTTAGCATAAAAGTAAAATATCAAGTAGAATATGTGAGAGCAAATATGCATGATAACTCTAAATTACTCGTTAATTTTTTGTTACAAAACCTTAAAATCACATATTTTAGTGATAATTTACAAGTTATTCTATAATATGACTTCCAAATTAAATTTCAACAATAAAATCATGCTTGACATTTATAATATTACGAGACTTATAATGTCAATATTGCCTCCCACACAGCATTAGGGTTTTGTAAAGTTAAGCCTAGAGGTGTATTTGAATCACATGAAAAAGGAGAATAGAGAATTGAAAGTGAAGTGTTTCAGGAAGATGCTTATGAAATAAATGCATCTGTCGTATATGAGGATAATGAACCTTTGAACAATCCATGTAATGAATATGTTGAAATTTTATCTGGAGATGAGGAGGGGCAGAGATTTGAAGAAGAGCCTGAGTTTGATTCAAATTCTTTAGAACAAGAAGATGATTTTGATTTACAATTAAGTGATGATAGTGATTAATTTGAATTTCTATGTTAATATTATATTCAACAAATCAACTATTTCCTTTTCAATATATTATATAAAATATTGAAATCAAATTGTAATATTTCTATAAAATTCAATCAAATATTAATTTCAGATTGAAATATGCCACCAAAGAGAAGACAAGATATGATGCGACCATAATTCAGACCACGATTTGGAGGTACTTACTGTACAGGTGAAGCATCTCATGGTATAGCAGCTAGAGCTGAATCACCTCCTTCCCCATGAGTTTTTTCCAGATGCAATTGGTTCAACTTCTTGCTTATCTTTGCTCTCTTTGGTGCATATTGAAGGAAAGTCGGAGTTAAGGCCAATACTTGTATTAGAAGTATTTAGCTCATGAATCCAAAGATCCTTTGTGGCAATTATACTTATAGATTGATTTATTCTCAAAATTGACTAGTGTTGATTTGTTTTCAAGAATGTTACTTTCAAGATTGTAACCCATGAATACACATTTATATACAAACTAGTTTCTTTTTGTCCATTCCACCATGAGTTTCTAATAGCTTCATTTATATTTTCACTTTTGCTAATATTTTCCCCCACAATGGCATCCCCGAACAAAAATAGAAGTTCGATGTTCTTTCTTTTTGTCCAAACCATTATAGGAAGTTTCATGACAATCTTAAAAATTAAACATTTCACATTTTGGCACAAATATATTTTTTAACATAAGGATCGTCATCTATAGATAATACATAATTAACAAAATATATACAAATTACATAATAATAAGAGTATAAAAAAATGTTAATTATCAGTAGGAAACAAAATATGCACCTTATCGATAAAGATGCACAAATTAACTTAAACACTTTACTTTCTTTTCACTTTGTATTTACAAAATAGGTCTCCTGCACATGGAGCTAGACAATCATATGTCTCAACGAAATCACCTATATTTGCACTATCATAGTTAACATTACTATTTTGTCGTAAGTTATTTATCATCACATTGCTCACACTATGTGGTTGTTGTACGTATAAGAATGATAAAAAAATAGTATCATTAGTGAATTGTGAATAAGTTGCTAAACATAATGTCATTAGTAATAATATTCTGGTAAAAAACAAATACCAATTGGGAGTAGATCATGTCCATAAAAAAATGGAAAACCTTCAATATAATTTGTTTAACTTGAATTGACGAAGACAACCTATCATCAAAAAAGTTAAAGAGTATATAATCAAAATACTAGACTAATTGTTAAAACATTGAATCCTTTTTATTAAAAAGTACATATTTAAGGGACATGGAATTTGAAGAAAAAATTTTTACAAATAGGACTTGAAGATTAAATGGTAATGTTGGTGCTGCAATAGAATTTGCTTGACTTGAATTGGCAGAGACAACCTATCATAAAAAATGTTAAAGAGTATATAATCAGAATACTAGACTAATTGATAAAACATTGAATCTTTTTTATTAAAAAGTACATATGTAAGGGACATGGAATTTTAAAAAATACAAATAAGACCTCAATATTAAATGGTAATATTGGTGCTGCAATTGTGAGATTTTCCTGAGTCTGAACTTTTTTTGTTGATTTCCTTTTTTTCTTAGCATTCTCCGAGCCACCCCTCAGTGTCTTACCTGAAACAGTTTTTTCTTGATTTTGATTCCTTTAATTCCAATACTATTCTTTTCACGAATTTCAATCTCATTTTGGTTCAAATTATCTGTTGTAAATCTCGAATATTGAACCATCTCTTAACCTTGTAATCTAACATTAGAGCTCGCAATCGACTGTTGGACAGTTGATCTATTACCTTGTAGTCTAGCATCAACGATTTCTAACATCTTCAAAATACATCTTTAAAAATTTTATAAGTCTCTTCACTCTCAAATGCCTTTTGTAACCAATTTAACATACAGCATGCACAATTCTTTATACCATATACTTTGACATAATTTGGGATCCAAATTACTTATGCTAATTCAAGAATTTTCAATTCCCATTAATCCAAGTTTTGTTTTATGTGTCCACCTTTTTATATGTAATGACTTGGGATCTCTATAATATTTTTCACAATAAAAACTTTCAAAACATGAGAACATAAAATTTCAGCAAACTCAAATTTTCAACAGCTATAATCAACCTTTTCATTTGATGAATCATAAGTAACTGTATGGTAATAACTCTTATTATGAGGGGTAATTTGATATTTTGCGATTGATCCAACCTCCCTAAAGCTTTTTATACAACAATTATGAGACTTACAGCACTCATTTTGAAAGACCTTGAACACCTCAAGAGTATAAACACTCGCTGCATGTTTCAAAGTTTAAATTGGATACAATAATGACAGAATACTTGTACTTGATTTAAAATTAGCCTTTAACTCTTCATATCTATAATCTTCAAGGAGTCTTTCAAAGTGATGAAAAAACTCCAGGAATTTGTGTTGATAACTGCCATACCTCTTGACAACACTATTCATGCTCTCACTTCTTTATGTTATTGTCATGTCTGCATAAAACATTTGTCTTCCATACACTAAAGCGCCTTTTTCCTTTATCCTAAACATGCGCCTAAACCAATTATTGTCTTTAAATCTGTATTTATGCAACATCTCATTTCATGCATTTACAAAATCTTCCTCTTCTTCAAAACATATATGCACGAACTAAAATCTCTAGAAAAATCTCTGAATTAGGAGAAAACATCACTTAAATGAATGGCCACATTTTGATAAATGTGCCAAAAACATAAACGATGATGAGTTTCAGGCTATCTTAGTACTAGAGCCTTTTCCATTGCTAAATCTTGGTCTGTAAGAATAGTTTTAGGTCTTTTATCACACATAGCTTTCGTAAAAGTATGAAATAACCATTCAAATGTGAGGCATGTCTCCTCATATAACAATGCAACACTAAAGATTGTAGTCTGCTTGTGGTGATTTACACCTACAAGCAATGCAAGGAGACGACCTTCATTGTTCTTCCTATAAGTTGTGTCAAAACAAACCACATCACGAAAATGTGAGTAATATGCTCTCATCTTTGCATCTGACTAGAAAATGTTGGATATTAAATTATCTTCATCAATTTGGATAGTATAAAAAAAAATCGGATCATCAAATTGCATTTTCTGCAATTATTCCAGAACATCTCTTGTATCACCTCTTTTCACATCTCTCGTTTCTTTTAGACCGTAACTAATTTTTGTAGTCATCTAGTATGAAACCCATATTTTCTCGACCACCTATTTGCCTAACCATAACATCATGAGATGCCTTTGGTGGGATTCCTACATCATTTTCCATTTCAATTTACATTACTGTAGATAAACTTATCTTTCAGAGAGATCTGTGTAAGTGTGTCATGTTTAGATTCGAGAGGCAGTGATTATGCTCCTCAATAAATTGAACCACACAGAATTTTCCGCTTCTTTGACGACTGGCTCTCATTTTAGCTTCACGACCAAACCTTTTTTTAGCGTATTTTGCTCTCATATAAATATCTCGTTTGTCTTTTCCTTGTTTGCCTTCAACACTACAACAAAACATTTTGTCAATGAAGTTTCTGGATTTGTCTTTGTAGTTTCTCCTTCTCCTTATCCCAAACCTGACTTTTTTTTAATCATATGCCAAATAGAATTGGTAAGCATCTTCTTCTGTCTCAAACTTCATTCCAATTTTTGGTATTAATTCTTTGGATACTTCACTTAAGCCGGTAGCTTGCAAATCCTGATTATTGTTTAAACTCATGAAAGCTACAAGCTCATCTTCACCTTCACTCTTGCCAACTTCATTACCATCTTCAAAATTTAACTGACGAAAAAATGAAGATAAGCCTTCCTTAAATCATTATCTTTGATTTTAAAGTAATGAAAAAATGAAAATGGATACTACACTTTTATGATATAGAGAAACGATACTGCACTTTTATGATATAGAGAAACACTAAATGTCAAATTCACAATTCAATTAAAAATAATAAATTAATCCTTTTGCATTAAAATTAAATAAATATCTAACAATTGGTGCTAAACAAATTGTTTAAAAAATTATTTGTTTCTTTGTTTGGCGCTTTGTTTGGCGTTTCTGTATATTGGTAAACTAGAAACAAAAGAAAGGAAAAGGAAAAGGCATCGACCTCACTAAAGCTAGAATAGAGCCGATTGATACACAACAAGATTGGATTTTATGAAAATAACGTCATATGTAGTGGAACAAGGATGGAACAAATTTATTGAAACAATCTGTTTCTTTTAAAGAATTAAAATAAAAGATACTTCCTTTTTTTCATCATAATCAGTTAAGTGTTATTATATAGAAATCAAGTTTGAATTTGATATAGAAGAGACATCATTTAACACAAAAGAATTTACATAAAAAAACTCAACCTATCTCATTAAAGTATTAGACTATACTACATAAGGTCTATTTGTTACAGAAAAACATGTACTTTGGTTTGGTAGTTGAACTAAAATTAGATTAAAATATATGGAATATAATTACGCTTATGAGCAATGTAATGGTATTAGTGTAGGCTTAGCTTGTAGCATCAATGTCTGTGCTCATAAGACAACATCTTATTCCTACCAAGCTCCATGGAGTTGGAACGGACTAATTGATACAGAAGATTTGAACCCGTCGCAAGAACCTTAAGCCTATTAATAAAGGAACACTTGCCCTACGCCATTAAGAAAATCCATTATATAGACACGAATTGTATCTCGAAGACAATCTAATACAACCAAATGTCAAAGGATTGATTCCTTTTGACAACTAAATCACACAAAAAATTGAACAAACGATGGAAGAAATGCCAACGCATACGACAGTTATAAGTAATCTTCGTAGTTCTTTATCCTATAGCATAAGGACTGAAAACTGAATTGGGTGCTCAAACTTGTCAATCAATAAAAAACAAAGCTAAATAGAATTAGAAGAAGCTCTTAAGTGACCAGATTAATCAAGCAACTTGTGTCATGAAAATGAAAAATGAAATAGATTAGCATGAAAGTAATTGTCGATTAAGAAGCATTGAAGTTATGCAACTTTAATGTCAAATTTATTTTGCCTCGAAAGCTATTGAGCAAGGGTAACTAGTTCAAGCCTTTTAATTTTTCTAACTTGCTATAAACAAGGAACTTAACAATAGGTATTGATTTGTGTTCAACTACCCTCAAACAACTCTTATAAGTGAATTTAATTTAGTTTTCTGGAAGCATATGACAATACAGAAGGTAGTAATAAAAGGATTAGTATGCATTTATTAGTTGCATGCGACATCATTAAAGTCCTTGTAGATGTTGCAGAAGGAAATGAAAACAATTAACTAATGAAAGTGAATAAAAAATTATCATATTCAAATGAGAGGAGAGACAAAACTGGACCCTGACCTTATCTTAGCTATTAGCTACCCTTTCTCAGTAGAAGCATCTACGAGGAAGCTCCATAGGAAATCCAAAACCTAAACAAAACCATAATTTCAAAAAGGGATAAGTATAGTAGAGCCAAAATATATTTGTCTCTATAGTGAACAAGTAGATTTTTTGTCATGAGGCATAGACTTCAAGTTCAAACACAATCTCCAAAAAGGACCACACATTAATAAAGACATAAAAAGATGTTAACTACACCAAGGTATACAACTTTTATAAAGGTTGATTGAAAATTCAAAAGCTTGTTCAAGTAGTTCAACAACATGTTCATTCAATGGATAAAAAAATAGGTATTTTCCACAATTTCTCTGTTAATACAAGTTCATGATTATCTTAGGTTCATAACTAAAGTTTTGTTATGACTAACACAAATTGCAAGCTTGTCAAAATCATACCACCACAATTCACATGTAATCAAGGAATAAAATTCTTG
Organism: Erythroxylum suave; assembly: GCA_027563595.1. Taxonomy (NCBI): domain Eukaryota; kingdom Viridiplantae; phylum Streptophyta; class Magnoliopsida; order Malpighiales; family Erythroxylaceae; genus Erythroxylum; species Erythroxylum suave. Next base: position 14,280,732 of record JAOSBN010000178.1, on the reverse strand, counting down.
GAAATATACAAGAAAGAGAAAACAGAATATGACCATTATTTATGTAAGCAAAGAACTCGAACCATTTTATGATACAAAGTGAAAACGAGTAGTAAGTGGTGGATACAGTGAAAAATAATTGAAATTTGTTACATTTGTGTGGCAAGATTTCCACTACTAGTCCAACATTCTTGAACTTGTATTGAGTACTACAAATTCTAGAGCACGTCTTCTATTGAGGGTCGATTATTTTGGCTACTGGAGAGGCAATTTATGATGATTTCAACTGTATTTCTTAATGACTAATAAGCAAAACTGCCTCTTGTTGATGGATCAATAAACTCTCGCAACTTGGTTGGATCTTTTACTAAGCTCTTTTCTAGCTATTTAGCAGAGACAAAATTGTATAATGTGTTAAAGGAATTGCTGGAATAATTGTAACCTATATGATGGATTAGTTACTTGAGCTTTTTAACTCTTTTAATTCAATTGGAGATATAAAGAATTTTCCGGTAATAACTTGAAGTAGAATACCCCTAGTTGATATAGGTCTTATTTTTCTGCACTTTCACTGCCAAAGAAAGGATTGCGAAATGACTTTGATAATGTTATTTCCTACAGGTGCTAAACCACTAAAGTTATATTAATTGATTCTTAACATTTTAGTATGCTCAGAATGATAATAGAGATAGAATTTGGATGAGAAGATGATATACCTGCTAGGATTGTTGATGTCATGCCCATTTACAGGACTCTCCAATCCAGCCTACAAATTCCAAAAACAAAACAAAGATTATTTCATCCCTACTGGTCAGTATGTTTCAAATCACTTAAAGAACAAAACAAATAAAACATGACATGGTAGTTGAAGTAATGATTTGTATGTAAATCAATTTAGTAATTGATATGTTAAATTAAGAAAGACAGGCTCTTTAAACTAATATTTGGGGTAAAAATATGGTCTGGTTCTTAAGGAAACAAAATTTAAAAAGTGGGTTTCTCTAAATGCTGATCTTTCGTTGTTATATGGAGATTGCATTTATAACATGATTTTCTTTAAATTATTCTTTACTTCATCTTTAATCATAACGTGATCAAGAAAATGAAAAGGGATGACAGAAGGTTGTATTTATAATAGAACAATATAATGTGTTCTTTCATGTTTATTGCATTGTTCTTTGGATGTTCCTTGTGGAAGAGTTATTAACATGTGAGATGATAAAATTATCATAACTTGTCAAAAGGATTAATTATGTATCACTGGAATCATGTTAGTAGTCTTTAGATTTCAATGTTGAAAATAGTTTTAGTATCGTTAATGGATTACCTTTATTTCAAAAAAAAAATCACAACCCATCACAATATGTCCACACCAAGTTTATCCATAATTCAAAAGCAATGTTGGGCCCCGTTTTCGGAGCCCAATGTTTGGAGTCATACATGAGCACATTACCTTGTAGGATCCTTTTGATGGGATCTCATTAGCCAACTTAGACTCATCTCTATTCTCATAACATCCCAAAATTTCGATAATTTGAACACTTGAGATACGACAATCCATTTTTATGTTTATATCCTCAACCGTCACCCAACCGTCACCCTAAACAAATCACTCATTTTTATCTTTTATTTTCATATCAAACTAAATACATTTCAATCTCCATTCAAGCCTGCATATGTTAGAGAAAAGCATTGGTGGGTCCATAATTTGCATGTGTACATGATTTGGGACAATTAGCTTAACTTTCATGGTGTCGGATTATGGCCATTCAAGCATGGTTTTGATGAGTAATTCGTGTTCTACAACTTCCGTGAAGACCCCAGAAGAGAGATTCTTGTTATTTAGAGAGTCAAAATTTGCACATTTTTAAAACTGTTCCAAGAAGGTCTGCTTAATGGACATTCGTCTCTTCAAACGGACATGGACTGGTCTGGGGACATTTTTAGACCCAAGAAGGCCCGCCTAACGAATAGTTACAGGTCAAATTTCATATTTCCAACTCCTACAAGTTACCTATGACCCATCTTATGCTTATTTATCATTCCTAACTCATATTCCTCATCATTTTCACTTCCATTTCAACTCAATATCACTTACAATCAATTCATCATCTATGTTTGGTCACCATCCCAAAAACACAATCATCCAACTATATACATTCATCATAAATTCTACACATGTTCAACACCATTTATCATTTTCATTTCATCTCTAACTTATCACACTACTTCTTCCCATTTCAAGACATCATAGTACTTATGACACTATTTCTTCCCATTTCAAGACACCACATTACTTTATTCTATTAGATCAAAATAGAAAAGCTGTAAAATGTCCTGCATATACCCTCTGCAATATCACTAACTTGTAATAATCATAACTTTCAAGTCCGATCTCCAAAATTTACATACTATATATCATTGGAAAGCTAAAAGAATGAACTACAACTTCCCAGATGATAACCTTGTTCAAATCAACCTAGATCAATATAGTTTTTCCGCTGAAGTCAGAACCCAATTTTACTCTTATGAAAAACTTGAAATTTGCAATCTTGGAAAGTCATGAGCATAACCAATCAACTATCAACTTTACTTCATTGAACTCCCTAATCTTATCCCTTACAAGTAATTCTCATCATTCACAATACCCTATCTTTCCCTTTTTCCATAATATCTCACTTATATGTATATATATATATATATATATCAATGATTCATGTTCAAAGTTCATCAACTCAATTGGATAACTTTTCCAAGTACATCTAATTTCAACTCATATCATCCATACATAATCCATATTTCATTAACAACAGATAGAAATTTACAAAACTTTAATGGCACTCCAAGCCTGTTACATCATCGATATCCAAAATTCAAATTACAAAAGATACCAAACTCAATAATTCTCAAAATGCATCTAAAGTCTCGCTTAAAAAAAAAAGTTAATATACAGAAATATTGCAAAAATAGAGTGATGCCTCGAATCTTGGTTACTCGATCTCATTTTCTTCACTTGAAGATGGGATGAAAAGGGGGTGAGCTTAAAAGCTCGTGGGTAACAAGTTTATAACGAATAACGAGCAAAACCATTTAAAATGTTCATTGTCATAGAAAATTCTTATGGAATCATAAAACATATGGTTCTTAAATTTTCAACCCAATTCACAATAAAACAAACCATACATGAATCAATATTGTCAACAAAACATGAACACATAAGCACATCAGAATGGTTTGGGTAAATCCATGAACATGACGAACTACACAATTCCACATAATGGTCCTGTGTAGTTGTAAACCTGAGGGAGTCTATGAAGGAGCTCCATACCACTTGCGGGTAGGCGGGAGAAGCCTTTTCTTGGTCAACATGCACGTGACATTCTTGAAGGGATTACACCAAACCCACATAACATGTAATTCATGAATCGAAAATAGTTTGCCCAAATGGCACCTTGTTGTAAACTTGTTTTTCATGCACATGAGATATTTCAAAGAAACATTCTTGAAAACCTGGTTTCATAAACTTACACCTTTTCAAAAGAATCCTTTTCAAAATCTTTTCATAAATTATCAACACCATTCATGTAACAAACATATGACAGTTTCACAATTCAACCAAGAGCAAATAATGCAACATCTATAATGCAATTGAAACCATTTAGATTCCTTGATTCACAAAAAAAACAATGAGTGGCTTATTTACTCTATTATAAAAATGTACCCACTTGAAATCTTTGATTAGGTATTGGATTAAGGATGTCTTTCCTCTTGCTCCCCTTGCCTCTCTTAAACCCCTCTTTAATTTCCTTCATAAAGGACAAAATTTCCTTTCAATAGGAATTCAAATTTGAGAACCCATAAAGCACATTCACTAAAATTGATCATAGAATTCTTAAACCCATACATTTCTTAAGCTTTATGAACCAAAACCCTTTCAAAAATCCAAAAGATTTTAAAATCAATTTACCCTAAATCTTCACCAATTAATGAGAATTTTGTCTCTAAAGAAAGCTCTTCCCTTCCTTTTTCTTTTTCCCTTCCTTTTTCTTTTTCACTTCTTGAATAACCTCAAACTCTCTCTTTAAGACTAAGAAAAGATGTAACCTAGTCCAAAACTCTATTCTTTTTCGACTTCATCGAAACATCTCTTCTTCTCTCTCTTTTTCTTTTTGATTTTCTCTCCTTCTTTCCTTCATTCACGTTTTTGGTCTCCTAATTTATAAGACAACATTTTCCTCTTCCCACTTTACCCTTAATGGGTGAGAGAAGTCCACCTTACCCTTCCTTTAATGCCTTAGTGCTTCTAACCTTAAGTAATCCACCCAAAATACCCCTTTATGAATTTTAATAATTAATAAAAAAAATTTAACTCCAAAAATTCACTTATCCAAACCTCATAATTGTTTAAATCATGCTTAACTAAAAAAACATTTGGGGGCCAACATTATTAATATTATGTAGACGAATTCAAAGTTTCTACTTATTCTAATTAGTCAAATTTTGTTTCTTTTATGTTTGGGTGATGTCTACCCTAAAGTTAGCGTGGGACTTCTAAACCACAACTTGTCATTTCCTTTTCATTTGATTACTACTATACGATGAAATGGCCGTGTATGTATAGAAGTTAATTTTTAATACAATCTGTTGTTTGCAGGTATTACCATCAGTGTCTTTCTTGTCTAGCCGAAGAGCTCAAAAATTCCGTTTTATGTATTCTGAAGAAAAAAATCGCTTTCAATTTCCTTAATTATAAAATATTACTTCACATAATGTAGTCTATCTTGGGTTTGTAATATCCTTTAGTTGATATATATCTTCCGTGGAACTACTACTATTAGAATAGAGTTTGGTCTGTATTTCATATTTATTCCAAATTATTTTTTTGTCTAATTTTTCTGATATAGATGTTATTGGCTGAGATTAATTGCAGGTTAAAACTACGAATCGAAAGTACTGTGTCACACCAAACACTAGGGTTGTCTTGCCAAGATCCATTTGCTTATTGGATCTTTATCCAGTGGTTGGATAGCTGATGTGGTAGGACGACGTAGAGCATTCCCATTTTTTGCTTTGCCTATGATTCTTGTTACTTTTAAGAGATGTTGTTCGCAACAGGTATGCACATGTCACAGAACCTAATTGGCAAGACAACCCACAAGACAGAAGGTTGAATCAAGTATTTCCATTACTATGGAACCATCGCACAACATCGTGAACCGTGTCAAAACTGGTTCAAGGTGTTAGAGACCAACCTTGAGAAGATCCCTTATAAGTTTGACACCACCATGCGTGATATTACATGGATTATCAAAAAATTTGTATTATAATACAAATATAAGTAAATTATAATTATATTATGGTAGATTTTGCATTCTTTATAAATAATAAATAAAACCCTTTTGTATTTGGCCTTATAAGGATGTTACTAAGGATTAGTTAAGGATTCTTTGTGTTCTTCTTTGACAAGTCAAAAAGAGAAAGTGGGTGACAAGAAATTGGTCATGGTCCCATCTTATAACTAATCCCATCAAAAGATATTGTAACCATCATTAACATGATTTGAAATGATCAAAAAGACATCCAGAAGCACATATCTTTCCTTTCTCTCATCCCAAGGAAATAAATGATAAAAAAGACATCTAAATCAAAAGTCATTTCTTTATGTTCTTCTTTGACAAGTCAAAAAGAGAAAGTGGGTGACAGGAAATTGGTCCATTTACATGGTTCTATCTTATAACTATTCCCATAAAAAGATGTTATAACCATCATTAGCATGATTTGAAATGACAAAAAAGACATCAGAAGCACGTATCCTCTCCTTCTCTCATCCCAAGGAAATAAATGTTTTAAACAACTATATCAAAAGTTGCTTAAACAAGAAGAATAAAAAGAAAAAGTAGGTGATAGGAAATTGGTCTCCCATCTTATAACTATTCCCATCAAAAAGATGTTGTAACCATCATTAACATGATTTGAAATGATCAAAAAGACATCCAAAAGCATGTATCCTCCCCTTCTCTCATCGTAAGGAAATAAATGATAAAAAAAATCTATATCAAAAGCCATTTAAACAAGAAGAATAATACTACAAACTTTTTGTTTAGCCAGACTTAGTCATTTCACCGCCCATTTCCCTTATTTCTCTCTCTCTATCTCTACCTTAGGAATTTCATTATAATCAAAACAAGAGTTTTGAACTTCATTCATCAACATTCGTAAGTCCTTTTTTTTTTCTCATTTATCCTCCTTATGTTGGCTAAACGATATTAACAATCTGCTCTGCATTTCTTTCCTCCTCAAATATATTTGCAAAGTGATTCCATATTTTATCAATTTAGTTATTACATGTGTTTAGTGAAGTTCAAAAAAGAAATAACGCGTGTGATATTATATCCAGCATCTGTTAATCGTTCATTTATTCTCATTATCTTGTATAAAAGATATGAACAAGCTATTTTGCATTTTTTTCTTAAGCATATCACTTTGTAATGATAATGTGGTTTTCCCATGTTTTTTCTGACTTTGGCTTGGTTTATGCCTTTTTCCAAATGAATTTTTTTGTTTTTTTTTAGGTATTGTTGCCCGACGTTGGATTTGCTTTGTGTTATTAGGGTATGTTTTCCTTTTCTCTGATAAAATATTATATCAAGTTTTACTTTATTGCTTGGACATTATTATTTTGATGGACAATGTAGGCCTTCTAATCCATCACACCTGTATGCTTCATTCTTGTATCTTCCCTCGTCAAGTTACAAACTACGCTTGTCCATGATCAAACGTATACTTCTCATGCATACAAGTTTTGAATTTTAAAAGTGATTTATTACTTTTAAATTATTTATTTACTGTATATTCTTAAACTAAATATTTTTCAATTTTTAAAGCACATGATTTAACTTTTAAACAATCATATTCAAATTATTGTTATTAAGATTAACATGTCATATAAAGTATTATAAACTTATAAAAAATGTTGTATATATGATATTTTATTTCAAAATTATTAATTTCTTTTGAATAAAATTTATATTCTTTTGAATAACTAATTTCCGTAAATTTACGTTATATATTAAAATTGACCAACATAGTATAAAATTATTTAAACCTAAATTATCATTAGCTACTTCAATTTATGTGCAAAATATTATTATTTAATAAATAATTACATTGTTCGGATATATAAAATATATAATGATACATTGAAGAATAACAATTACATGTTAATAATCTTATCTTATCTTATCTTAGTCGCTTTATTTTTCTTTATTTTCTACAAGATCTTTTTGGCATGTATAGTTGTTAATTGTTTCTGCCTTCATCCTAGGCTTATCTAGTTCCAAAGATGGATAAGCATTAATTATTTCAATTTATTTACAAAATATTATTATTTAATATTTAATTAAATTGTACAGATATATAATTATAATATAACAACAATTACATGTTAATAATCATATCTTATTATATTAATTTATCGTTTTATTTTTCTTTATTTTCTACAAGATCTTTTTAGCATGCATAGTTGTTAGTTGTTTCTGCCTTCATTCTAGGTTTATATAGTTCTAGAGATGGATAGGAATGCCAAAAGATGTAAAAAGTATGCTGAAATGTGAAAAAATGAGAAACAACGCCGAGAAGCTTATGCTGCAAAGAAGAGTAATGTTACTCTATCTTTTTTTGGTCGTAGAATGACAAATTTTAATCGACTTGAGCTGTCTATATGAGAACATCGACGTCAAATAGTTTGTGATCAGCCTGTTTATTTTACCATTGATAACATTACTATAGATGATCAACAATTTCCTCGCCCTTCTAGTAGTCAACAGGTGCAAAATCCATCTAATGATTGTTGTGTCGATCATGTCAGTGTAATCATTCTTCTCCCATGCATCATAATTTGGAGTGTCCAAATATATCTTCCTCTTCTGTTCTATCAACCTCATTGGCACCTATTGAAGATCAAGGTATAAATCTTCTTAGCTATATTCTTTATAGTTTTGAATTATTATTGCTCCTCCTAGTAATCAATCTTTTTTATAAATCTTTTTAGGGATAAACCATCATCATTCTCATTTAAAATTAATGTGCCTTAAGAATTGTTGTACTGAACCTCCACAGCTTCCTTTTGTTCCTAACTGTGATCACTATGGTGCTAAAAGATTCTAATTAGAGCCCCCATCATGTTGTTGTTCATGAGAAGAGATTACCATTGTGGCTTCTCAAATGCCATATGCTCTACAATGATTTTTATTGATGGTGATGAAGAATCTAAACATTTGAGGAAGAATGTTCGTACATATAATAATAATGTGTCTTTTACTTCATATGGGGCTAGGTATGATTGAGAATTAATAAAAAAATAAGAAAGGTATTTATACATTTCATGTTCAAGGCCAAGTTTATCATTTCCTTGGCAGTTTAGTTTCGACAACTGATAATGTGTCTGGTATCCAACTCTATTTTTTGATATCAATGAAGAACTTACAAGAAGGATAAAGAGTTGCGATAAACTTCATGAGGATGCATTAAAACTGGTTATTAAAATCCTACAGCATAATCCCTATGCTAAGTTCCTCAGGAGTCTTAGAGACATTATGACACTTGACAATTATTTGAGCTTTTGTTGACATGTAAATTCACTACTTTGTATGAATTTGAGCTTTTGTTGACATGTAAATTAACTACTTTGTATGAATGCTAACTTCTTTTTACCTACATTAAAGAGAATTTCTTGGCATGGTTCGTAAGATTTTCATCCATACTAAAGAGAAGGTTTTAAAGATGAATCCATGGGCCTTAAATTTAAAATGCAATGGCAACTTGCCAGAGTTAGATGATATGGACACAACTAAAGTGAAATATCAACCACTGCCTTCTGGATATACTCCAAAAGATAGATAGGTGGGATTATAGGTTGGTTTATTTGCTAAGTATGCTAATTCATCTTCCGCATTCTGGTTAGAAAACTTTGCTTATGAAATGGCTTTTTTTTTAACTATCCTATGGATGATGGCTTATGTTTCTATCTTCTCATGCCAGGAAGTTGAAGGTAGGCAACCAAAGGTGATTTGATATAATGCAAGTATAATACCAAATCAAGATGGCCGAGTTTACTACTGTCTCATAAATGGATGGCACAAATTAATAGATTCAATTTTGGAGAATCTTATTTAGTTTTGTAATGGTTCCTGTTATATGCATAAATATCAAGATACGTAGTACCCCTATGAAAGGCAAATATGATTGATGCTATAATAGCCTTTGATGTTGCCCAAGCATTAACCACTTTGTATATAGCTGATTTACCCCCTATGTCTGCCTACTGTCCACTTCTAACAGGTCTATCCTTTACTTTCCATTTTGTTGCATTCAATAAGTTCACACTTCTATCTTCTTCAACCTATTTGTGGTATGATTGCAGTTCATCATGAGTCATAACCTTTTTCTACAATTGTCCTGCATATGGTGGAAAAGACAGACCAGACAAGTTCTAATTTTTTGTATACTAAAATTTCTCGTTTCAATTTGTAAGAATGTGAATCCCTTAGCCTTCTTAAAAATTCTTTAAGTTGTCACTTTCTTTGACTATTATTTTAATTTTATAAGAAGTTAATTAAAAAATCTCAAACTTTAATAAAATATATATACATACTTTTTAATTCCAAAAATAACTGGGCATTAATACCACTGCGCATATGCACAGTGATAGCCTGCTAGTTGTCTCTCTAACATACAGGATGGTTGGCTTATTCCGTCTACCCTTTTTTACTGATATTTTTAGTTTTTATTTTATAATTTTAAATTCACTTTAAATGTTATATACTTTCTTCGTAATAGATACGTTAATAACATTTTAATAATTTATAATAGAACATATATTAATTTAATTAATTACTTGACTAATTATTTTTATTATAAAATATATAATAATCATTAATTACAGTAAAAATTAATTATAAAATAAATTTTATTTAAAATCAAAATAAAATATTACTTACTTTTATTTAACGTGAATATTACTAATAAATATTACATATATCTTATATTATTATCTATTAAGTTTTCATAATATAAATAATATCATTACTCAATCCAAAAGTGAGAAAATGTCAAAGCTATCATTTTATTTTACAAAATCATCAATCAACTCTTCGAGGTATTTAGTATAAAGCTAAAGCTAAGAGCTACTAGGAAGCAAATCTAATTCCTACTTACAAAGTTAGGAGCTAATAAGAAACATTTGTCATAATCAACTAAATGTTTGTGTTACATTTAATCACCCGTTGCTCTACACTTTTCTTTAATATGTGAATTGTAAGTAATATGGATTTGATGTATAAATTGGTTCATATTGATACTTTCTTCTAGTTCCCTCTTTAAACATTCCTTTTATGCTTTCTAATTTTGAAAATTTCTATGATTGCCCTCCATCTAGCTTATAAAGTTTTTGAAAACTATCTAATTACCCAGGCTTTTAGCTGAAGTTATAGCCCATTTATCTTAAGGTGGAGTGAGGTTAAATATCTAGAGAATGTGGTTCTATAAGAATTTTGTGTGATGACATTAACAAAACTAGATGATCTAAGTTTTTAACTCCCTTTTTACATAAGATACATTAAGCTGGAATGTTGAGGAATCTAGTTAACTTATGCAGTGTGTTAAGTTTCCCTTTGAACGCTAGCTTTGGATTATACATTCCAAATGTTTCCATTCTAGGAACTACTTGATGTTCAGGTTGCTCTTCTGATTCAACTCTTGAATCCATTTCAACATCTTGTTATATTATATACATATCAACTCTTGAATTGGATGAAATATCTAACTTCTTTAGTACTACTTCACTTCTTCCTTTGTGATTTCACACAAATTCTTCCTCTAAGAAAGTCGCATTTGTTGACACAAATACCTTTCTATCCTAAGGACCGTAAAAAGAGTACCCTCGAGTACCCATAGGATATCCTACAAACAAACATACTTCTGACCTTGGATCCATATTTGTGGATTTGGGCTTTAGAACATGGGCTCAGCAGCCAGAAGCCCTCAAGTGTTGCAATGAAGGTACTTGACCAGCCTACAACTTCCTAGGTGTTTTAGGCACCGATTTGGATGGAGCAAAGTTGAGAAGATATGTTGCTGTTTGTATGGCATATCCCTAGAATGATTCTGGAAGGCTAGCATAGCACATCTTCGATCTTACCATTTCCAATAGAGTCTTATTCTTGCTCTCAGCTACACCATTCTGTTAAGGAGTTCGAGGAGCTGACAAGTTAGAAACAATTCCATTATCAATTAGAAATTGTTAGAACTCTTCAGATAAATACTCACCACCTCAATCCAATCGAAGTTGTTTTAATGGCTTGCCTAGTCGTTTCTCAGCTTTGGCTTTGAATTCTTTGAACTTTTCAAAGGACTCACTCTTTGTATGCATCAAATATAATTAGCCATGTCTTGAGTAATCATCTATAAAGGTTATGAAGTATTCATAACCTCCTCTAGCTTGTATGTTCATGGGCCCACACACATTAGTATGAACGTGGATTCAAATCTATTTCCTTTAGAAGGAAATGAGTCCTTAATCATTTTTCCTTCAATACAAGATTCATAGGTGGGTAATGGATCATTATCCAAGCCCATAAGGACCTTATCCTTTACTAACTTGTCAAGTATTTTCTAATTGATAAGACCCATTCTTATGTGCCACAGATATTTTGAATTAATGCTAGAGACATTGGATTGTCTTGGTTTTATCAACTCTGTGGTGTTTAGTGAGCCTGTCATAGGTTCTATAAAGAACAATCCCTATTTAATTATCACATTATATATAAAATCCTTATTCTCATATATTTAAACAACATTTTCAAAATATAAGGAATAATCAGATTTTATTAGACAAAAAAAATAGAAATCATATTCCTCATAATCATTGGTATGTAATAAACCTCCAATTATAACCTATAACCACTAGGAAAATCCAAGATAACTACTCCCACTGATTCTGGTGAAATATAGGATTCATCTACTATCTTGACTTGAAACTGGCCTTTAGGTAGTCTTTCCTTTTCTCGAACCCCTGCAAAGAATTGCAAACATGGTTGGTGGCTCCTAAATCTAATATCCAAGAATCAGATAAATCTGCCACATTTCTAGTTCCTAACAAACTTAGGAAACTCATACCTTGTTTGCTTTTGAGGAACTCAAGGTAGACTGCACAGTTTCTTTTCTAGTGGCCCATTTAACCACAGTGGAAACACTTTCCCTTGGTGTCCGCTTTGGCCTTCTTTTGCATGGGTTAGGCCTTAACCCCTATTTGGCCTTCTTTTTCATTGGACCCTTCTTCTTTTTCTTGCCCTTACCTTTGGGCTTAGAAGAAGATGCTACATTAGCTTCTGGCCCATGAGCCTTGATATTGATTATCTCCTCTATACTTTAGAGGGTATTTATTAACTCACTCAAGGTGTAATCCTTACTATTGAGCTCATAGTCCAACTTAAACTGTTGGAAAGAAGATTTTAAGCTATTAATGATCATAATCATTTGTGTGTCTGAATCCATATTCACCCCAAGCATCTCAGCCTCAGTAACTATAGAGATTATCTTAAGCATGTAATCCTGCACCGGTTCACCAGGTTTTTGTCTGAGATTATGAAAAGTTTGGATAGTTTTCACTCTTGCAGACCTGGTCCTCACACCATACATCTTATGTAGGTGATGAACCATTGCACTAGCAGTTTTCATACAAGCAATTTAGTTTTGCAACATACCGCTGACAAAAGCTAGAATATAACACTTAGTAGTCTTATCGGCATTCTGCCAATGCTCATGTTGTTGGACTTGCTTAAAAGTTGAATCTCCACCTAGAGGTGCAGCATCATTTTTAGTTAATACCCATGAAATACGTTAATATTGAAGAACAATGTCAAGGTTGTGTCTCCATTCATTAAAATTCTCTCTGTTTTCCAATTTTTTATTTGTCAAGAGAAAAGTGAGTGGATTCATATTGTGGTTGATTATGTCTGAAATTATAAATTATTAAAACATAAGCATACTAGTCAACATAACTGGAACTTTGTATAAAATCATGATGCATGTATACATGATGATAGATTTAACAAAACTTAAAAAATTTAAAACTTTATACGACGGTTACTTTTCTAACCTATAATATACTAAGTGACAGTGAGCCATCTTAACCATTAAGAGAAAGACTGGGAACCCCCACTAAAAAAGTCACCAAGCATCTTCATACTTAACTTTTAAAGAAGCGTCATAATTTGGTTCATACATTTACCAATAGAGCTACGGTGAGCAGGATATTGATAAAATAGGCCATCATTTGGAGCTTCCTTTCCCACTCAATCTTTTTGGGCTTTAAGTTTTAAATACCATCTTGTCTAGATGTAATTTATTATCCATCCTATATTGTTTCATTATATATCTCATACATAATGAATGCATGGCAAAGCTTAGGGTTGGCAATTTTCTAAATGACATGCAATCACATATTATTTGCATTCATTTATCCATTTATCACATGAACTAATAAGTCACATTTGATTGTCCATCCTAGAAAATATAAAAATAATTACAAGCCTTTTAGGACTAAAATATTTTTCTTAAACTTGGATCTTCCACTTCGAACTCTTCATTTACATGACACGGCCCATTAGGTAAAAAGTGTGTAATGACTTTTCTTTTTCAACAAAGTTTTGATTTTCATAAAAATGAATTTGCCACTTTGAAAACAAAAATTGCAGCACTAGTTTTTTATCAAAACCGAAACTTGTCCATATGAAACAAAAAATCCAGCACTTGTTTTCCATCAAAACTGAAACTTGTCCCTATGAAAAAAAGAAAAACATCACTTATTTTTAATCAAAACCGAAACTTGTTATGTCATAAAACTAAAAATTTGTCAACACAAAATTCCAGCACTTTGGTTTTCTAACAATTGAAACTTTCCCAATACACTTTAAACAAAACTGATACCTTACCTTTTCATTTCTTCATTGAAGGCTCCTTCATTTTCATCATTACATGATTTTGTGCATTACATAATCAAAGAAAACATAAAGATGAAACCAAGGAGGAAACATGACGATGATAGGCCACACTCCTTGTTACGAACCAAATGAACAAAACTTACAAGGTAACTATAGAATCTATGGACAACCAAAAGAGCAAAACATACACCATATATATTTCTATCACATAAAAATATGAAGCATGCAAAAATGATTTCCAACCCATGCATAAAATATAGGAACTGAAATCATGCCTAAAAAAATGGCTTTGATACTAATTGTTGGATCGGAAAATTAAACATGAATCGATTTGGAAGAAACGGTAGATTTCAAAACCTTTTAGAAATCAAAATTTCAGTGGAAGTAATATATCCAAATCAACATGCATAGCCACACATGATATGGTATAAGGAAAAACATTTGCATAATCATAAGATGGAAAATATTACCGACTTCTTCGCTACAGCTTTAACTCCTCGCTGTGCTATCTTATCCTGGGCAATTTATCCTCTCCTAGGTGATGTATCCTCCTATTCTTGATATTGTATCCTTAACCAATCCGATCTACCACTTATTCTTCTTGGACAACTTAGTTAACAAGATGCTTCGGTGGGAAAGGAGAAGAAAACTTTGGATGATATTTTTCTTAGAAGAAAGTAGCCAAAAATGAGACACTCTCATGCAATTTTCCTCACCATGCAAGATAGGAGAGAGAGAGTCAAAACAATGCAAGAACCCTTTCTTACATACTCAATTTCGGTTAACCTCAAAGGAAAAGAAGAGATTTGCATCAAATGCATCAGTTCTTTCTTAATCAATCATAAAGAAGCCAATAAATGAGACTCTTCTCATTTGTCTTTAAGATGGCTATATGAAAAGACTATTAACCTAAATGTGACATACCAATTTTGATTTTTGATGATGAAAGAAGGAAGGTGGTCCATCTAATATACCTCTTTCTTCTTTAATCCAACGAATGCTAATAGGTTACATGCTATCATTGAAATGCCACCATTAAATCATTTAATGATAAGGTTATTACTCCATTTAATGATGATAAAGCATGTTAAAAAACATCTTAAATGCAGCAAACTAACGTTAAATGTGCAGCTGCATATTTACCCGTTAAAATCAAAATTCCATCTCCATTTATCTTTAATAAATTTGTTTTAATTTAATTAATCTAATTAAACCAAAGCCTAGCCCATTTCTAAATGTTCATGTGGGCTTCCAATTAACAATTAATTAGTACAAGCCTAACATTCTATTATAGGCTTTAAAACCACCATTTATATTTCTTGCTTAGTTTGATAACCTTCCTTGAAGCCACATGAGGAATCTTATTGGACTTAGATAATTCAAGCTCTATTAAACCTATAATTAATTTAATCTCATTAGAATTAATTGTAGCTTATTAACTAAATGTCTTTCCATTAAAGACAATTAGTTGAACTCTTGAATTACTAAATATTATGAGAAGACATGTTTCAATATGTTTAATTGCAAACTCTAATATGAACCATATTATAGCCATCCACATAATAAAGGGTAAAATTACCGTTTTGCCTTATGTTGGTTTTTCCTTCTAGATCTCCCGTTTTACTCTATATGGTGATTAACACACAAGATCTCATCTTGGTGTCAAGACTTGATGGGTAGCTAGTCCATCAAACTATTGATGCCATTTTAATCACCAATGTCCAAAAAACATCTAGAAGTGATGATATCACTATAAACTCTTTATTTCAATGAATGATCCCTGATACATGTTTCAATTAATAATTCCAACATGCAAACACTAGATTAATACTTTGTAAAAATCTATTATGATCATATCAAAAATTATAATGAAACATATATGAGTTCATCACTCAGCAAGATTGTGGTCCATAATAAACGTATGCTTATGTTGTATGTTTTATGATTAAAGTAATTGTCCACTTTATTCTTTATAAATATACTTAATTCCAGATTCATTTAATAATTCCATTATCGATAGTTAACTACAACCATGATATGAAACTCATCATTACCTTGAAGTAAACTCTTTTACTTACACGATGATAATTAAGTTATAAGTAAATACACTTGCTTTCCAGGGCACTATATTTACATAATTCCAACAGAACCAACTTCGTAATAGTGGTTAACCTATTATAGGTAAGCGACGCAGAACTAGCTCTATAACTAGCAGTTAACTAGTTAAAGGTAAGCGATGTAGAACCAACTTCGTGACTTTATGCCTAGGGGTACCATAGTGCAATGAATTTTTTGGTGACTATATCATATAAGTTTATGATAATAAATAATGTCACCACTATTTGGTTTAAAAGTAAAATTGAAAATTTTGGATTGAAAAATCTGATATGTTTTATATTGGCATTGTCTTATACTAAATGAGACAAATTTCTTTTAGGGAGGTGTCAACGATTACAAATGGTTTACAAAGAAATTTTTTTTACACTCTTTGAGCTCGTTTAGCTTACACTCTCCTTTTTGTTTTAAAATAAAACCTCCTAGGTGTATGCTCAGTGACTTTAGTTGTAGGGACTCCACCTCATGAGTAATCAACTTTGTCACGCGCTACTATACATATATTTTTTCCTAGTAAATGTTTTTGAGAACATTTGAATATTAATAAATTTATTTTGGACTATATGTTTGGTAAAGACTACATGTATAAGAATTTTTAAAAGTTAAATGCATAAATATGTTTTAGCTTTTGAAAGATTATTGAAGTGATTGTTGTGATTGCTTGTGAATGGACATGTAGTCAAAAATGTTTAGTGGGGATTTTAATGTGATTATATAAGTGTTTTGAACTTTTATAGAGACCTGGAAAATTTTGGTAAGGTCAAAATATAGCCATTGTGCTACCAAAATTTTTAATAAATTGATTCACAAAAAAAAAACTCCATTGCTTATATCTTTTAATGTTAAGATAAGGCTTTTAAATAAAAATGGCAATAGGCTTAGCTATATAGAAACCTTTCAGCTAGATTAGATATTGAATAGAGGGTCACCAAGGGGTATCAGCAGGCTGTCTAGTTGTTTCAGGATAGAGGCCTGTCACTTTAGCCTATGCATTCACCAATGGAAAGGTTGGTCATTTGCTTTAAAGAAGCCAATTAAATCAAAATAACAAGCATATTCTCTTACTTTAAGTAACTTTAATGGGGGGGGGGGGTGATAATACCCCCATTCATAGCATTATGAAAGTTCTTTGGGAATCCTTTTTTGTGGTGAGTGCACAACTTATTCTTCCAAGCTCCGATAGGGTGAGAGGCATCGATTATTTCCAGTGCATTTTTAGTTTTATCTAGCGTGCTGTGTTTGCAAAGATTTGCAAGATTAGTGAGAAAACTCTCTTTTAAGAGTACTGGGAAATCTTCAGAAGCATCAACAACATCAAAAGACTTCCCTTTGAAAGACCCTCCATTAGAGTAGGACCCCAAATTGAGAAGAAACAAAATTGAGTGAAGCTTTCACCATCAATTTTTAATGGATAATATCTTAAAGTCATTTAGAAGATAAGAGGAAGAAAAACAACTTTGTAAAAGATATGGAAAGTCAATTCTAACTCAAAGATGTAAAAATGTGAAGTTGAAGGATCACAAAGGAGCAGACACCATATATACAATAGTAATAGGTTGATATCTTTTGTTAAAGTCTAAGAAGCTAAAGAGTATAACAAGGCTAACATCAAAGTTGATAAACTAGTGCTAAACTAATCTCTATTTTAAGAAGAAATAAACAGTATAAGAATAGTGCTAGTTACAACTTAGTTTTAAAAACCAATTATATATGGTTTTTTAATGAGATAAAGTTTAAAGACAAGACCTATGTTGGTGCTAATGTTGGTCTGGCATTAGTTCTTAGACAAAACTTTTGAGGAAGTGTGATTTATGAAGTTTAAGTAATCTAAAACTTTAATTTTGTAACCCTAACCATAAATAATTGTATTATCCTTTTTTAGGCTTCTTTTAGCTAACATTTTGTAGCCATCCGGCTTAGTTTTCATGGTTTTATTCTATCTTATCAACTAAAGAAGATTTTAGGAAAGGATTTGAGGACATAATGACTTCTTCCCTAATTAACACCTCTTATCCTTTCCTCTATATTGAGAATTATTTGTTTACGCTTTATTTTTATTATTTTTAGTGGCCAGTAACCCTAATTATGGTTAGAGATTTAAATTATAAGGATTATTCAATTATTTATACAAGATTTGATTACTTATTTATTTAAATTTATCATCATTTTTTCTAAGTGATGGATTTATGATTGGCCACAATAGATTCAATCCTAGTAATTGTATAATGGACTAATTGGTGAAATATAATTTTGAGTTAGTATAATAAACACTTTAAAGCTAAAGAACAACATTATCCTATACTCTCGTAATAACCATATAATTAACTATACATAATTAAATTGATTTGGTTAAATTATGAATTGAAAGGTGGTAGTTACCTAATTATATATAGCTTAGTGCCTTAAAAGAGGGAATAAATACCTAAGGTTAATTGTTTTTGGGAAAAGTAATGAGTTTTATTGCTTAATAAAACAATACAATTATAAAAGGATCAAATTATGAAAAGGAGAAACAACAAAAATAAGGAAGCAATGTGTTTAAATACAAGCTCCATTTGTATTAATTTAATAGCCATCTTCTCTTTATGTCAATTGAGAGTTGTGCATCTATCTTGTTACTATCATGATTAGGGTTAGAACCCTAGGCTGGAGAATTTAGAAGTACATTTCATACATCATATGGCATACTCATACACGTGAATAATGTTGACACTCATTAAACTAATTGTGCATGCATTCATTGATATTTTTTGGGTATAAGTAACCTTAATGCCAATAAAATGTGAATTGTGGGTTATTTGTCTTGAAAATTGAATTGGTGTGTATTAAAATTAATTAAAAATTTTTGGTGACATTTTGAACATTTTGGAAATTTCTAAAAATTTAGGGTCTTTTAGACTAAGAAAAATGTAAAAATAAGAGGCAAATGGAATTATGACATTTGGTAGCTTAGGTGAAGGAAAAATGGACTAATTATGGAGTGACAAATAGACCAATTAATGTATGACATGTGGACAAATAGTTAAGAGACAAATGGTAGCATATCTTGTGGACAAATGCAAGACATGCAAAATGACATGTGTCAATGATGGATGAAGATACCTAGTCATGTTTTTGTATGGAAATTTCTACAGTTTTCTTGTCTGTTCTTCATCAAAATTCTCCACCACCAGATCTCTCTTCTTGCTCATCCATCACTGAAGCACCTAACTAATTCATTTTTGAGTTATTGGCTTATCCATGTTACACCATGCAAAGTCTTAAGCCATTTTAGGTTTTTGATTGTTTCTGAATTGTCGTGTTTCTTCATCCACCAAAATCTCTTCTGTCCACTCTCAACTTCTGAAAATTTTCTTAATATCAAGTAAGTTATGCTTTAAGTTTTATAGTAGCGTAAATGACATTTGATGATGTTTTAATGTTTGTAAATGGATGCATGAGTGAGTGGTGTAGGAAGATGAATGGATGCATGCATAATTGGTATAGGAAGAAACAAATTTAGTGAAATAATTTACAAGATGAAGGATTTTGAAACAAATGTAGTTAAATGATGATTAGTGAAGTAGACAAAAGTGAATAAAATGTGATATAGAAAATTATGGGCATATGTTCTGTTTTTGGGTTGCGATCATTCATGAATTTGTAAATTGTGAATAGAGAATATTGAACTAAACTTGAAGTATAACTGCAGAAATCATCAAGTTGAAATGATAGAGAAATGATAGAATTTTGGAAATGAAGTGTGCTAGAATATGTTATATAGAGTGTTTTTATTACAGAAGTATATGTAATTTGGCCATATCTTGATCTGTAGATATCCAAATTAGATGGATTTTGATCGAGATTAAACTAGAGATATATGGATACAATTTTCATGAAGGAATTTAATTTGAAATTTGTCCTTAAGATTCTTGAAATTTGGCTTGAATTTGAGAATTGTGTGCTGTCGTGGTATGAGAACAATCTGTAATATTTTGGTTATAAAGTCCATAATACTGAACCAAAAATACATGAATTTGATGTCATTAGAAACTTAAAACATATAGGAACATTTAATTAAAAGAAGGTGTTGCCTAAATACCTCATTTTCTAGGTCATAACGGTCATACAAATATGACCTAAAAATTTGTTCTGAAAACTAGAAAACCGCAAAATAAATGGGGGATTAGTTTCTGTCACGATCGTGGCAAAGGATGACATGATCGTAGGCAGTGATTTTTCATGGAAGTGTTATGATTATGTAATATTTGAGCCAATTAAGGATGAAATGTATAATTATGATTCTTTTGGACTTAATTTGGGCTGAAATGAACATAAATTGATGTTAGAAAAGTTAGTTAAATGTGTGATAAGATTGTTTGATGCATTATGAATGAGGAGTTATGGAAAATGAATAGGATTTCATGAATGAAGAGATTAATTAGGAAATGTTGAATTAAATAAGAAGAGATTTAAAAGTTTAATGCAATCAATTTGATCATTGAATTAGTACGAAATGAAATTGCGTTAATGCGTATGAATTCTGGAAAATTTGGAGTAGAATTGATGTTTGTATAAGTGTTAAATTTGTGTGGATGAAGGAAGAAAAATGCAAGGCACGATCGTGATCTAACAAAATAAAGTTTTTGTCAACATTGATGCCCTTACAGGACGATCGTGGCTTAGCCAGAAAATGTTTCTATCTTAATCGTGGCAGGGACACCACATTCACGGCTAGACCTATGGAGAAAAAGAGTTATCTTTTGAGTGAAGTTTGAACCAACCAATGCTAGGGTATCTCCATATGAGGTATTAAGGATTGAATAAGAGCTTAAATGAATTTAGTTGATGGTGAATGAAATGATTAAGGTGAGTAAAGTGTATTTTGGAGTAAAGAATGCTTAGAAGGTGTTGCAAATTGATTATAAAGTGTATTAAAGAAACATACATGAAAATTTGTCATTGAACATGCATAATACATGATACATATATAAACGCGTTTATTTATTTGAATGTGCAATGTATTCATGTGAAAATGTATGTGATTGCATATAGAAGAGCATATAGAGCGATAGCTTCTAGACATTGCCGAGACTTTAAGGCAATAAGCTAAAGGGAACAATAGTCAGTAACCTAAGATGGTCTCACCTTGATTGGTTGTTGATTCTGAATTGAATTTCTATGTGATGTATGTGTACTAATTTCTAGAAATAAAATGTCTGAGGCAGTTGATACAAGAATAACACATTAGAAGTGTTCCTTGAATGTGACTGTGATTGAATATATGTGTTCTCAACATATATGTTGAATGCCAGACCAAGTTCGATGATTAGTGTGAATGAGAAAGTGAATGTGAATGCAATGGACTAAATATGATGACTGAATATGTGTAATGCATCTTATTCCATGAATGTATGAAATATAAAGGTAGTTGTGACAGGAGTCGCTAGTGAACAAGAGTATAAAGCTCAAACATCTATGTTAAGAGCCTATAGCTCAATATGTAAAATGAGCCCTATGTCCCTAATGGATAAGGAACAATATGAAAGAGCCCAGTATCCACAAAGGATATGGGACAGCGAAAAAGACACTTGGTCACAACAATGTAATAACTAAACTTGAGTTTCATAAACATTGCAATGTTTTGAGGACTTTTATTATATTAAAATATATGAAAGCGTATATATGAATATGTTATACATGATTGTAATGAAATAATTAATTATATGAATTTTGAAATGTGATGATTGTGAATAAAGTGTTTTATGAGATTACATGATGAGAATTGAGATGATGTGTATTATATGATAACATGAATTGTTACATTGTATGACAAGAGTGAACCATAGAGGATGGTTACTTAACTGAGTTCATAAAACTCAACCAAATTGTAACGTTGACATTTCAAGTTCAAGAGAGCAACAACTTAGCTTCCAAGACTGCTTAAAAGAGATTTTGTAAAGCTTTTAGATAGAAGACATGGTTCAAAGGTCGGTTAGTTGAGACTAAAGGATTAGTCTTAATTTTTGTTAATTCCTTATATATGTAGCATACTTACTTTGCTGATAAAGTTGTGGACTTTGATAGGATGATATTATATAAACATTAATGATGGATATAATGCTACACAAATTATGGTTTATGAAATGAAATAAGGAAATTTTGGATTTTAGACATTGTGTTGTTTATGGTTTTAATTATGACGCCATGAGGTATACTGAGAGTGAATAAGTTGGCATGCCACTTCCGTCATGTATGTGTATGTACGTCTGAAGGGTGTACATGTATGCATCAGGTGAGAGTGGGGTGTTACAGTGCTAAATGTTTTAGATCCATTAGCCATCTAGAGGATTTGATCCTATCTTAATGTTTGACAACTTGGCATGTTATTAATTATAGTATCCACTCCTTTATTGTTATGGAAATTCCATTTCCATTGATTATTTGTAATTAACTTGTTTAACATAAGGATTTCATCCTATCTTGATGTTTGACAACTTGGCATGTTATTAATTATAGTATCCACTCCTCTGTTGTTATAGAAATTCCATTTCCATTGATTGTTTGTAATTAGTTTGCTTACCTTTATGGCTAAGCTCATAACTAGCTTTAGATGTTGAATTTCTTCTATCTTTTATGGTGGACCTCTTCCATGCTAGTTATCATACCAAAAGTGAGTTGATTCCCTATTACCAATATTATGGTATATCAAATTTTGCATCCAGTGTCTTAATCCCAGAGGTATCGAATTGTAATTCCCACGATCGTGGGAATGGCATGATTCCCACGACCGTGGGAGCCGACAATAGAAAGACTCCTATCCTCTTCTCCTCTTTGATTTCTTGCTCAATATCCAAATTGCTCTATCTTTATTCCTACACAAAAATTGTCAACTCTTACCCTAGATTAAAACCAAACATAAAAGAACAACAAAGGAAATCAAATTAAATGAAATCATACAGAAGGAGTCCTAAACTACAACAATAATCAACAATTATGTAAGAAACACATGCAAATTTCATAGAAAAATATAGACTAATGCACACCTATAAATATCTAGGTTTATGATAGGTTGTCAAACTACCAAAAATAAAATTGTATTTCCAATTCTCCAAAAAACTAAGAAGCCAATGGTGAATCGGGTCGAATTTGCAAGGAATTAATGCAAAGTTACTCAAATGCTCAGAAAATAATAGACTAAAGAATTGATATTGTAGGAGATGTAAATAAAAATAAAAGCAATGCAAAAAATTAAAGGAGAGCTACAGTGGCAGATACGATATGAGTATGTTGTCTTGGCACAAAACAAGTCTGGATAGCAAATAACAAAATAAAAAGAGACTAAAACACAATGGGTGAAAACCTAGCTAAGATACTCTTCAATTCAGCCTGGAAATTTGATCATAGACATCATAAGATAAATTAGATAATTCAGATAAACAAAGTTATAGCCAAAGGTGATGCACTCATTAACCAATCTTTTCTTACTTTGTCGGTAACTTTAGGAAATGCCCTGACAAGTTACTTCCCTAATCTAAAGACATCCCCTGGAAACGCCCTGACAAGATCAATCTCTAGTTGCATTAAGAATGAAAAAAAACCCTTGTCGTAACCAATAAATTCGGAAATGCCGTAATCTATTAAGTCAGATTCTTTAATTCCATCAATTTTACCACCAACATACATCATTCTCAAGATAAAAACAATTCGCTATTTTGACAGAATAATATCCACAACAATACTATCATATTCAACAATTTATCACTTAATCAATCACACAACTCGTGACATTGCATAATAAACTAGGCAATAATAAATCTTGTTCAAGCATGGAAATTAAATAAATATCTGAATTGCATAAACAAATAAAAACATAGTCTCACAAATTATCCATAGCTGAATATCCAAACACCCTGACTAGAAAAAGGTTTAGTTGTTCATAGCTAACATGAGAACACGAGATATCATAAAGTTCATCTTGTCTTCACAGCAAAATAAATTGAAGATTGTCATAACAATGGTGGCTGGCGGCTAAACACTGAAAATAGGAGAAGGAAGAATGAACTCCTATTTTCTTCTTCCAAAAGGTATTTATATCCTTTCCAATTTGTAACCTAGCCAAAATTAGGAGAGATTTCCTAATTAATCTTCAAATAGGACTCTTCATTCTGGCTTCCTAGCTTGTATTCCACATCTTCAACAAAGATCCAACCTAAAATTGATGACAATTGGGCTTAAAAACTTGTCCATAAATTCATCCCAGTTCTTGCCCGATACGACATAGTCATATCATATTTGCCTTCAACATGTTTTATGCTACACATCAATTGTCCAATACGACATGGTTATGTAGTATCTGTTTCCAGCATATAGCTTCTCCAAAACAGTCCAAATCTCCTACATTACGACTCCAATCCCCACTTTGGTCTCCTACACACATAAAAAACACAAAAGTACACAAATAATAAACAAACACATGCAAAATGAATGCAGAATATCCTAGAAACAATGCATGAAATGCAACTTATCAAATAACCCCACACTTAAACAATACTTGTCCTCAAGTATTCAATCCCTTCAAAACCTCAAGGCTTCCAACCTCTTATTACCATTCTTTCTCCCATACCCAACACTTCCTAAGCCAACAAATACAATCATAGAATCAAATAAACAATGCATGAACGATCAATCTACTAATTAATTAGGAATGTTAACCACTTTGACATTACCTTATAGAAAGCAATAACACCTACACCCTCTCTGATTTCGCTTAAAACTCATGCAAATTTTTGGGTGTAGTGTTTCTCTCAAAATCAATGCATAGTATTCCTTTCCGTAGTCCTGACATAGAGTCCAATCTCTACTACTAGGTTGGATTTAAAAAACAATATCAATCAACTAGGTCTTTCAAAGGCTTGTACTGTGGCTATGGGGTTTGACAAAGAAAGAAAAACCCAGAGGAGCAAATTATGTACTAGGTAACACATATCTCATGCAACACATATGGCCATATAATTTATCACAAGTTGGCCAAACCATTCCTTCCCATCCAATCATCATTCTCCATTCATTCATCAATGTGTTTCTCATGAAACAGGGCTTAGCAAGTTTCAACATTAATTTAAAGTTTAGAGCATCAAACTCGCTTTTAAAATTGTTTCATAGGAAGAAAACATTATTGAATATGAATATATATTTATATATTTTTTCTTTTTTCAGCTTTGTTTTCTCCTCCCCCAAATTGCTTTCTAACTCTCAAGCCTAACACCACACAACAACTAAGAGCATGACATAAACAGTATACACATGAAGGATATGGTTTAACAAAATAAATACATGTTACTTGGCAATTCCTTTTAGTTGGGTGTCAAATTCTGGGGCTAAAGAAGAAAAAAAGGATAGGGTTTGTTAGGTTTTTAACATAAGGACAAAGAAAAGTCTTAGGCTCAAACGGGGATTACAAGGGATAATTCACTTAGTAGGATACTCAAAGAAATTGGATAGCAAAGGGTTACACAAACGATGCCTTAGTTTCATCTCGATGTATTAAATATGGCTTGGATAGGAACTCAAATGTCAGATTCTGGTAGGGAACACACTATACACACATACACAAAAGAAATATGGAGTATATATAATGTTGTTCTCCCTCTGAAGCAGCTCAAAAAATATCACAGTTAATTTTGTGTGGGTGTATGTTGTTACTCCTATAAGGTGTATTTTACCGAAGGCCTATTTGATTTTAAGTGTATTAGTTAGTTTAAGTTATGCTAGGATGGGAGTCAAAATAGATCAATTAAGCTAAAAACACTTAAAGAGTCGAACTTATCAAATCACATCAAGACAAGACTATTTAAGCTGGGATTTACTCTGTTATACATGTTAATTGATGCATGAACATTAAAAAATGAAAATAAATAAACTAAAAGGTGCAATTAATTACCACGTGACAATGTCGTATCAGCAAGTAGACCCATGCACAGCAACGCAAACAATACATGCATAAAAGACAAAATGCAATTGCAACCAACATAGCATCATGACATGCGCATGTCCTATGACAACACAACATGAAAAATAAAAAAATAACTGAAACACCAGTAAATTTTTTTTATCAAAAGAAAATAGTCTCCCCACCCCACACTTAAAACTTACGTTGTTCGCAATGTAATCGAGGATAGAAGTTACCAGGATTATGGTGACAGAGGAAATGGAGGGGGCTGACTAGTGAAACAATAAAATAAAGCTGCCACATTGTGCTTTATCTTACAAATGATGCACTGAAAATATGTTTGCTCCCGGCGTAATTTAGCATCCTCAGCAACATGGTCTATAAGTGGTGCGTGTGTAGTACTCCGAAGCCCATCCTCTAGTTCGATCAATTGAAATTGGTCACCTGCTGTAGCCATCACCAATTTCATCTTGCAAAGAGAAGCAAAATCTAGTGGTTGGGTTGGTTGGCCCATTGTTAATCAATTATGTCCAATGGGATCAAAACTGCATAAGTTAATGGCCATTTTGCTTATGAGCTGCCCTAAAATCAAAGGTTGTGAATTGCAGCTCACAATGTGTTTGATTTGGGTGGCATAAAAATATCCTAGATTAACTTTATAATTGTGTTTAGCACACCAAATCAAAAATAATTCTGCTCGAGAAAAAATATGAGAGTTTTACAGTTTGCCCGAAAAGTTATAAGCCAAAAACCTATTAAACAAGCGATATACTGGGTCATGCAAAGTACTGGCTTTGGAAGTGGAAGCATTATATGATTTAGTATCAGCAGACAAAGCACCATATTGAACACATCTGGCTATTCTACAAAATGCATTGACATAATCGAGAAATTGAACGCTCATTTTGTTTTCAAATCCTAGTGCAACATTGAAGTCAACTAAGTTTATGTTAAATTGTTGCTGCAGTAGATGAAAACACATTGTATCTAAACAAGCAGTATCCTTACAGACATGAGCTTTAAACTGAAAAGAGGCAAAAAATTCCAAAACAAGTTTGCTAACTGCATTAATGCCATCTAATTCAAAGAACACTTGGAAATCAAAAGTATGAATGAGCCGAAGAAATTGAGATTCTAGCCCAAACACATTTAGAATAGTTGGAGGAACATACCTTACATCACAAATCGGTTGCTTCATAACTGCCTTCAGCGTTCGAATGCCCTTTTGGCTGTGAACCTAAGCTTTTCTTGCATTTCCCTTCCCCCTTGGTCATTCTGTTGCATCTGGGCTCCACCTTGGGAGCGTGCCCGATGACGGCAAGAAATTTCCTATATTTCGATGTCGTCATTAGCTTCGGGAGAAGGGTTTGCATGTTCTTGAATTTCAAAAAAGATTGGGTCAAAGTGATGAATCATATTAAGTCAGGAGGACTTTACGATGTTTTAATTTTGATGACAAACTAATAATAATAATGTTACAAACAAATGAACGTTTTGACAAGTGTGTTAAGTGTGCAGAAGAAGTACAAAACACAGATGAAGTGCAAAACACAGACCAAGTACAAAAGACAAACGAAGCGTAAAGCATAGAAGAAGCACAAAACACAGAAGAAGTGCAAAACACAGACGAAGTGCAAAACACAGAAGAAGTACAAAAGACAGACGAAGCGCAAAGCACAGAAGAAGCACAAAACACAGAAGAAGCACAAAATACAGACGAAGTGCAAAACACAGACCAAGTGTAAAACACAGACCAAGTACAAAAGACAGACGAAGCGCAAAGCACAAGAGAAGCACAAAACACAAAAGAAGCGTAAAACACAGACGAAGCACAAAACACAGATGAAGTACAAAACACAGATGAAGTACAAAAGACAGAAGAAGCGCAAAGCACAGATGAAGTACAAAAAACAGAAGAAGCACAAAACACAAAAAATTGCAAGACACAGACAATACTTAGAAGAAGTTACATTAATATATCAGATGGTTACTTAGTTGAAGTTAGTTACAGAACTCAACTAAATAGTGGTTTTCAAGAATCAAGAAACCATTCTCAAGATTTATGAAGCGGTTATCAAGGATTAAAAAGCAGTTAGAGACTGAGATTATAAATACAAGTCTTAGTCGAAGCTTTCAGGCTAATGAACATACGATATCAGTGATC
>JAOSBN010000178.1:14207572-14237580 GCA_027563595.1 Erythroxylum suave | reverse complement strand
CCAGACGAAGTGCATATCGAAGCAATCGATATTCGTCTGAGAGAGACGAAGCAGAAAACCAGATAATATGCACCAGATGAAGTGCATATAGCAGTAGACGATATGCCAAAAGACAAACGAAGTGTCTAATGGCAGTCGAAATTTCAAAGCAGACGATATGCCAAAGACAAACGAAATGTCTAAAGCAAACGAAATTCCAAAGCAGACGATATGCCAAAGACAGACGAAGTGTCTAAGGCAGACGACATTCCAAAGCAGAAGATATGCCAAAGACAGACGAAGTGTCTAAGGCAGACGATAGAAGTCAAAGCAACGATGTAGACGATAAAAGTCAAAGCAGACGGAATGCAAAGCAGACGGAGTGCTAAGCAGACGAAGTTTAAAAGACAGACAAAGTGTCTACTTTACGTCTGTGTTTTCCTTGGGTCTATTTTGTGACGTCATCACAGATGATATGCGGTCAACTTAAGACGAAGTAAAAGTCAACCCAGACGATAATACTTAGACGCTATGTCTAAGCTCCAGATCGTCTTTCCCCCCTTAATCAAATCTTATCTTCCTACTCCAATATTAGTAACCCCCATAATCAATACTCTCTGAAACCTTCTTCAATACATTTATTTCCACTAAGTCCAACACTTAGATTTTACTCTATTTCATCCAAATATTTTTCTATAACCCCAAATCTCAATCTATCCCATTTCTAATCACTATACCCGAATGTCAATGAATGCATGTATGCAAGGATTCAATTCTCACATGTTTATATGCTAATATTCCTCTGAGCTTGAAGTAAAATTTTCTAATTCTCTCTTAGCCATTTTCTCCATTATTAAAATAAAAATTCAATCCTCTAATATGGGGGCGGGATGTTACATTAATATTAATAATTAATATAACCAATATTAATTAGAATATTAGTAACTAGAAAATTACTATTAATAATAATTAATATTTATAAGGATAATAAATTCTATAATAATAAGAATAAAATTAATAATAATAAGGACTTTTTAAATAATAATAACAATAATTATAATTATGATTATAATAAGAATAAAATTAACAAAATATATAATAATAACAATGAATTTATTAATATTAATAATAATATAATTAATAAAAATACAACATTTTATAATAATAGGAATTTAATAATCATGTAAAGTAAGTACAAATAATAATAATAATCATAATAATAATAAGGATAAGGATAATTTGGTCTTTTTGTTAGTTATTCATTTGCTATTTCAAGTTTAAATTTTCAAACCAAATATTGGCATAAAATTTCTTATCTATTCTCTTTTTTGAACCAAACAAGGTAATACTCATTCTACTCTATTCCTGCTCTATTCTATTCTTAAAGAATAACTATTCTATTCCTTATATATTCCATTCTTTGGACCAAACAGGTCATTAGAAAGTAATTTACTAATTTTTATGCATCAAGAATTAACAAAGAGCTTGTGCCTAAATTCTAATGGCCTGCTTGGGTGGATGTTAATTAATGGAATGGAATAGAATGTAACGGAACAAAATAGAACGGTTTATAATGTATTAGAATGTAACATAGTTAAACATTGTTTGAGAGAGATGGAAGGGTTCATAATGTAATGTAGTAAAATGTTGTTTAGAAGATAGATGAAATGGAATGTAATGTGTAATAAATGATTATTATACCCCTTAATTAAAATAATTAGTGCAGGAGGTTTATTATTTTATTATTAATTATATATAATTTATCATTAATTATATAAAAATATTATTATTAATTATTTAATAAATTATATTTTATTTTATTCTATTCTATATGATTTATAATTAAAAATAATTTATTTATATTTTTATTTATATAGAAATATATACAAATAATTAAAGAATTATTGCTTATGTATTTTCTATTTTCATTGATAAAATTTTTTATTAAATTACATTATTTTATTATTGGTTATATACAATTTATTATTAATTATATAAAATATCATTATAAATTATTTAATAAATTTTATTTTATTTATTTATAATTTTATTTATATAGAAATATATACAAATAATTAAAGAATAATTTTTTATATTTTCTATTTTCATTAATAAAAATTTTATTAAAATTTATTATTATTTATATACAATTTATTTAATTATATACAAATATTATTATTAATTATTTAATTTATTTTGTTTTATTTTATCTATCCTATGTGATTTATATATAAAATAATTTATTTATATTTTTAATTTGTATAGAAATATATGCAAATAATTAAAGAATAAATTTTTAATATATTTTCTATTTTTCATTAATAAAAATTTTATTAATTTTTATTTTATTATTAGTTATATACAATTTTTTATCAATTATATAAAATAGTATTATTAAGTATTTAATATATTTTATTCTATTCTATTCTATGTAATATATATATATATATAGATATATATATATTATTTATTTTTGATTTATATAAAATATATACAAACAATTAAAGAATAATTTTTAATCTATTTTCTATTTTTATTAATAAAAAATTTATTTATTTTATTTTATTATTAATTATATAAAAATATTATTACTAATTATTTAATAAATTTGATTTTATTCTATTGTATGTTATTTATATTTTAAAATAATTTATTTATATTTTTATTTTTATATAAATATAAATATATGCAAACAATTAAAGAATAATTTTTATATTTTTATATTTTTGTTAATTTAAATTTTTTATTTTATTATTAATTATATACAATTTGTTATTAATAATATAAAAATAATATTATTAATTATTTAATAAAATTTATTATGTTAAATATTATTCTATTCTATTTAATATAATATTATGATTTAGTCACAGTTGGTATTACGAAAAATTATTGAGGGTATATTGAGTAATTTGTATTTATTAGTTTACGTTCCATCCTAAATTTTCCAAATGCGAGGTTTCTTATTTTCACTGTTTAGGATAGAATGAAACGTAACATGAAACCCTCCGTTTCCATCCAATTCTATTCCATTCCATTATAAAACTTTCTTCCAAATGACAGAAGTATGTTACGTTCTATTCTATTTCATCCTCAATCCCTCAACCAAACATAGCCTAAGAGATTCGCCTTGAAGCTGTGACTTCAAACTTATAGAATTTTTCAATCTGATGTCTAGTTCTAATGAGGTCTTTTGCCATTATTTTCACAGCTCCCTGCAAAAGAAAGGCAGTTGAGTAAACATTCAGAAGGAATTTTTTATATGCATGAATATCCAAAAGGAGTTTTCTGTTGTTTTTTAATAAATATTTTCAATATTCAAACCGATCAAGTGAGAATGCATATAACTTGAACCAAACATTCACTACTTTAAAGCCCATCACGGTATACGCCAAAATTTTGGAATAGTAAGATTTATCATTCACCGATCAACAGCAAAGAATCAATTTGAATATTTCCAATAATTCAACATACCCTAAAAGTAGAACCCTATTGTACCAAATGTCCGGTTTAAGAACAAAATTAATAGATTGATCGCTACGTGAAGCAATTCTACTGAATCAAAATTTTGGTCCATCTTTCTGCGTAGCGGATATACCCAGCGATGATCGATCAACCAAATCAAAATTTTGGTCCATCTTTCTGCGTAGCGGATATACCCAGCGATGATCGATCAACCAAAAAAAAACCTCAAAGGATTCAATGAAAAATTAAAAGAAAATGGATTAATAAAAAAAAGCAATGAGCAGAGAAGAAAGAGAATGGAACCTGCGGGAGTTTTTCTCTTGCCGAAGAGGAAACTCATGTTGGAAGCTCTGTTAATGAATATAATACTAAGTGTAGGTGCTGTATGTGAAATCGAAATCGGAAGCAGAACTAAACTTGATCGGATCTGCTAACGTTGGTGGTGGATTTTGTGACTATCCTGTTAAGAGGTTGGTTGCTGCTTGCCTGCCTGCGAAAGGAATGAAAATTTCTCTTTTGTCCTAGTCAGCTTGTTTTTGTTTTACGTGGTTCTCATTTTACACTCGGCACTGGGGTGGTGGGCCCCAGTTCCGGTTCCTCTCCAATTAGATTTTTTTTTATATACATTAGGTATCCCAATTTTGTCGGACTAATTCTAAGTTTTTAAAGTCCTATCTTTAAAGTCCTATAACAGGTAAATTTAGAACTTAAGGACCTTCAGGTTCTTATGTAGTCTGTACGTTTCTGAGCATAAGGAGTCTTCACATATTGATTAGTCAGTTGTTGATTGTTCACAATTAATCCGACTAAGGAGTATTTTCAGGGGACTAGAGGATCATCAATAGGAAATAATTTCCCCTCTCTTCTTCTTTTTGATTACTCGAACTCAATACCTCCCACAAGAAAAAGACTTAAATGAAAAGTTGAAACCAATTAAGTCACTCTTACTTATCTTCAATTAGATTTGTCTAAATGGATAAACGCAGATGATTGGACCTATTACGAATTTAGAAAGCCTGCTTAAAAGATTTCAGTCTAAAGTGAGACTGGGGACTCATGATTACTTTTCCAGAAGCCCAAAGTCCATCCTCTACTCACTTAACTGGCCTGGCTTTTTGGGTTCGAAAATGAAAGATTCCCTGGAACGACAAAGGTGGAAATAACATCACGATGAAAAGAAGCAAAAGGTATGAATTGTTGCTAAAAATTTAAGTTACATGTTACCATTATCTGTAGTATCGCATTACACCATAATATTTTCAAAATAATACTAATAGATCTTACCATTATTTATAATATCACATTACATTTTAGCATTTTCAAAATAATACTATTAATAACATTTTAAATCCTAAAAAGTTAGCTTTTTTAGCAAATTCTAATTTATGAATCATTAATTTACCTTATATGATGTCATAACTATGTAATATAAACTAAGAAGACGTGAATGTGGTATTAATTTTTTTAGAAAGAGGTTAGTAAGTTGAGAAGAACAAAATTCTCCTCCAAAATCAAAACAAAAAGTCTTAATGGTTTTGTCAACTGAGTTTCGATCATATTGATATATGCTTTTATAATATTGATAAGATCATATTTAACACGTAAAAAAGTATCCAAATCAACTGTTTGGACAAAATCAGCATGCATTAAATCTAAAGTTGCAACTATATTAAAAGAACAAAAAGAAAAAAGGTAGCTTTGCAACCTTGTCAAGAGAACGACCTTCACAATCTAATGTTAAAAAAAGTAGAGTCAACATTTAAGTGATCAGGGTGAACATCGACTGAAGTATGTTTTTGAGTTTAATTACATGACGATGTCCAACGTGTCAATGCCAAAAACACCGCTTTTATTATCATTTGGAGAAGAAAACATAGTAAAATGAAAGAGAAGACTGATTATCCTTAAGATTATTAGAGGTTGGATCATACAAGGATAAGTAAAAGAATCGTCCTTGTCTATGCCTTTCTCGATCACCTTCCCTATTTGACGATCCTGCCAAGAATAACTAGAAGGATACAAATTAATTGAACAATTTTAATCAACCAATTAGACAATAAAAATTAAATGATTTGGGACATAAAGAAATTAAGAAAGAGGAAGATATTTGTTCAAAGAAAGTGATCTAACTTCTTTTAGAGGTAATTTTTCCTTGTTAGCAACAATAGTAAGATTATTTGGTTGATATGGTTCAAGTTCTGAAAAACGAGTTGATATGGTTCAAGTTTTGAAGGTATCTAGTTGGACATGTAATTAAATGTTACAAAGTCAAAGGATCGTTTATATAAGATAACTTTGGAAACCTCAAGTCAAAAGATCATTCATATAATCATCACAATAAAAATTTTCATAGACATACTATGTTCCTAAAGGATTTCTTATGTCAGGTCAGTTCAGTAAACTTGTTTACTAACAAGCATCTACATGTTTGTTTCCTATGAGATCGACTACACTAGCAGTATTAAACAATCTCAAATTCAAAGCAATTTCTATTTCAACAAAATTTGAAGTATAAATAATAAATTTAGTATTATTTAAAATTTAAAATCTAAATAATAATTTTAGCATTATTTGCTTTTCATTTAGCCTTTTTATTATCAATTAGCTCACACAATAACATATCTAGAATTTTAGACAATTCTTTTCTTTATATAAAAATTTGAAAATAAGATTTTCAAAGAGGATGATTCTTCCCGTTAAACTTAATAGACATGGAGTCAATTTTTTCATATTCCATGGAATTAAAAGAGGCATAGATTGCAATCGAAAATTGTGAAAATTAAGACAAAGTTTGTTGATACCAAATAACGTACAATGTAAGCAAGAACTTGATTGCAATAGTTGAAGAATCAAAACAAAATCATATTCAAAGCAAAAGAGAACTTTGATTTATTACTGGTTTGGTACCATATAATCATAAGAAAGACAAATTTTAAGATATAAAAAATGTTGATTTGAAAATTATTTCGAATGTATGCATTGTCCTCTCTCTCTCACTACAATAGAAGACACTTTTAGCAACGAAGAAAATATCGCTAATAGTCGTTAGCGATAATTTACATTCATCACAAAAAACTTCACGAAATTCTTATAATAGAAAACTATAGGAGATGATTTTCAAAATTTGTTGCTAATATTTTTGGCTACGTTTTACTTTGTAGTAAAAAACTATAGGGGATGTTTTGCTAAATCGTTGTCAATAACTTTTTGCTATGCTTTGTTTTTATAGCTAAAAGTTATTGGCCCTGTTTGGTAAAGAGCTTATCAGCTCTTTTTTAGCTGGTCAACTCATTTCAGCTTGTTGACTATAAAAATAAGCTAACAAAGTTGTTTGGTAAATAGCTGGTTGGGTTGGCTGAAAACCAGCCAAACTTTTTTAACTACTTTTGTAAATTATAGTCAAATTTTTAGTGTACATTATAACTAAATGTTATATCATGTTAATTATAATTATTGGTGACATTTTTAATCTATATTATTGTATGTAATATTTAGATTTTTATTGTACAATTTATTATGCAAAAATATAATAAAAATAATTGAAAATTAGAAACATTGTATATAAAAAATAAAATATTATTAAATTTGATATATACAAGATGTTAATTATAATTTCAAAAATACTTATATACAAAATAAAAATACAAATATTAATGTCTAAAGACTTATTTTCATTTTCACTGTTTACATAATTCGAGCTAGTGGATATGACGAACGACGAACAACGAAGATCTAATTAAATAACATAATGATAACTCATTAGAAGTTGACGTAACAAGTTTTAATTCAAACAAACAATTAAATTGAGTAAACTAAGAATAAGAAGCACGAACCCAATGTAAAAGACATCATGTACATATGTGAATACAACCTAAAGAAATTAGGTAATGTTGTTTTTAGATAGACTATATATTTTAAAGTTTATATTAAAGATCCTTATAATTCCATAATTAGAGCTAAAAGCAATCGTACAAGTAAGAAATTTTTGCTCTAACGAAAAGTGAAACAAAAGATAAAAATAATCACGTAAGTTACTAGGACTCAAGTAATGAGGTATGAATGTTAGTCAAATCCAGTGATGTGGAACTTTGAAACAACTTTTGGGAGTTAGGGAACATGTCTTCCTAAAGTTCAATGGCAATAACATCTCATTCTAATATGGTAACTAGCATGAAATTTTTAATTGGAAAAAAATTCAAAAATTAGAAATCACAACACAAAAATAATCTCTAGCAAAACTTTCATCGAACACTTAATAGGCATTACTCAAATAATCTTCCTAATCCATATTTGGCTTCAATCAACCTATTCTGGATACACTATCCTTTTCACCATCTTCATTATTATGAGAATACACATTCACAATCAAGAAAACCACAAACTAATTGAACACAAAGGCCAGTAGAAAACAACACCCGAATACAACAATATCGCCATTAGAAGAAAAACTAGAGTGCAAAGGATGGAATGCACACCTTAACCAACAACAACAAAGATGGCAAGTGATAGAAGGTCACGACGATGGCAGACACAGGGAGAGAATACAAAACACAGAGGAAGACGACAACATAAGAAAAAGAATGAAGATAGAGCTAGTTTTCATTTAAAACGACTTCATTTTCATTTAATTTTTAAAATTGTTCAAAAATTGACTGCGATTTCATAAAATATTACCAATTGTTCATTGATTGGCGAAAATTTTCTGTAATCGTAGCCAATGTACATAGCCTTTAATGATGATTATAAACAATCTTTAAAATCTTTAATATTAACTTTTGGTGACACCAAAAGTTCAACTTTTGGTTACGAGTAAGGGAATCGTCGCCAAAGGTTTGACATTTGGCAACAAATCTTCAAATCGTCGCTAAATGTTCGACATTCGACAACAAAATCTTCAAACAGTCGCAAAATGTTGCCCCTTTTGTGACGATTGGTAAAATGTTGTGAAAAGTTGTACTTTTGGCAAAGAATTTGGAAATTGCCAAAAAAATTGACTTTTAGCAATAATTTTCAAATTGTCGCGAAAAAGTAGTTCAATGTTAGTTTTGTTCTAGTGACTATATATATAACATAAGAAACCATATAAAAAAGTTTTTAAAAAACTAGGAAAGTTAAATGATTGTAGAGATTATTCATCAACTAAAAATTGTACAGAATCAGCACTGAATTATAACCTAAAAATGATGTATTACAGCTCATTTGCAAGATGTTTAACAAATACCCCTACTACTGATAGTGGAACATTACTTGACAAATTCTCAGTTGCTTATAACCAAATCTCGATGAACACCTATGTTTAGTCCATATCTTCTTGGAACTTATGGTATATGAATTTTGTGAACACATATATTCGATTAGAAAAGAGCAAAGTTTGTGAGTCCCTCTTACCAGTTGAAATACCTAATTAATAAGGGGCCCACAAAAAGGAATAAAAATTCGAAAATATTTGAATTTAAATTAATGCAAAAGTTAGAATTCAAACTAATCATTTTATTTTTATCGCTTTCGATTTTCGTTGATCATAAGTTAACCCCACGCGACCAAAAAGTCACCTTTTTCTGCAGCCCTGGGTGTCTCAGTGAAAACTAATTGCTGTGCACACGAGCGCACGTGGGCCAACAACTGCGCACGCTTCTTTTCTGTCTTGCAACGTCACGTGCGCTTCTGTCCTGTTAATTGTTATGAGTTAATACAAAAGTATATTAATTTTTTAATTCTTCTCTACGAGTTTGTGTGGCATCTGGAGCCTGGGCCCGTACAATTCCTTTATTTAACGATTACTCTCCGTTTTCTTAATTACCTCTAATCATGAGATTGGGATGGTTTGATGTTTGATTACACGATAAACGGCTCATTTTCGTACAATAATTTCCCGCGTTAAACGAATCATTCCTTCATTTTCGGCAATTATTACATCAATTTGCAAATTCGATTCAGATATATATAAGCAGTCTCGTGATTTTCTTTGGATGACAAGTTTAGGGTAATATTCCACTTAATTCATGTAACATTAGGATAATATCTCTCCTCCTGGATATTATTAATTAGGTGGGAAAGTCATTCTCCACGATGGGAATTACCAACAACATTTATTCATGTTTGGTAAATATGTATCATTTGATCTTCTCTATTTAATGTCTATCGTATTATACATTTCAATTTCAATTATTAGGGAGTTGTTTTTTTTTTTTATTTCTTGTGATTTTATTATTTTAAAAAATTAAAATAAATTATATTGATTATAATTCAATTAATGTTAAATAATAAAATATATAGTTGATAAATAAAAAAGCCAAAGTTGAAATTAAAAATCAATCAATGTAGTTTTTATAAGTTATATAAATTGAAAAATCAAATAAAAATAAAAACTCAATAATTGTTGAATTTAAAAACGAAAACAAAAATAGAAAATAAAGTGGGAGAAATAAGGCTTGGGTGACTATTGTTTATGATGCATTAAGTAAAGTTGTCGAGTGGTCTTCATCATGTCTAGTGAGAGAGATCTATTTCATATATGTACATAGATATACTCTATTAAAGTTCATACAAAAAGATATAATCGAAGTAGTGGAAGAGATAAAATGCAACTTCGGCCATATTATCTGACTGGAATCCGCTTCCAGTGCTTTATGATTCAAAGCTCAAAAGTACTTGAAAACTTGATATGCTCAACCTAAGAGTTGTGTTTCGCTATCATTAGCCTAGATGAGAATGTTTGTGGATAAGAGCAAAATTAAACAGGAAGTTTCCCGAGAAAATTAGATCGGTGTGAAAATCAGCCCTGAGAATGAAAAAAGAAGAAGGTAAATATGGTATAATGTAATGTACTTGATCAAGAAACAGCCTAATTCTCGTATGTGATCTAAATTAAAGCTAACCCTACACAAACACCAGTGCACGAGTACAGTGTATGCCAACTGTAGCCGGAGGTTGAGAACCAAAGTGACCAAACTGCCACCTTCGTGTTGAAGACAAATATGGACGTCTGGATAATTGAAGCTGGTCAGTGGTAATTATTGATAGAGTTGCACCAACACATGCCTTTGATACAATTTTATATGTCTATATGGCATAGGTCACAGCCGTGTGTTTGATCGTTGAGAAACAGGCAAACCATTTTCTCTCTGGCAATGCACATAGTGGGATTTGTTTGCTTCTAACTTGTACATTTTTCGTCTCGAGTTCCTCACATATCATTCCTAATATTCTTTCTTTTGTTCCTTGGAAAACCTTCTGCTGTGTACAAAAAAACGTGATTCTCAAGAGAGTTCAAAATCGTGTAACTGGCAAGAAAAAAGAAAAAAGAACATAACAAATCACTGAGATAATCTTTTGACTGACTAGCAAGTAGTAACATTCTTGTATAGGGATATTCTTTAAGGATTGCTTTCTACAATCCTTCCCAAGTGATGATGGACATCTTGAGCTTTAGCCAAAGCCCTTCCGTTTTATTTTTAAAAGATTCTTCTCTTCTTTTGGGGTAGGAGTCATTAAGAGATGGCATTTAAGTCAAACCATGGAGGCCACTCACTGGTGGCCCATATTTTCCTAGAGGAATATGTAAACGCAAGAGCTTTTTAAATTTATTATCTCCTTTTGGTGAAAAAAGGTTAGTTTGGATGTCTACTAGCTAATGGTATTTGATCCTGCCACATTTTGACTTGTGAGATTCCTTATTTGTGACCCTACTTGTCTTTGTGTATATCCCATTGTTCTGGTCTCTCAGACATTGAGATCACTGGTGGGTTGGCATTCTCTTCTGGTTTTTCTTTTGGTCTTATCTCTTGTATAGTATTTCCACGGTTAAACCCTAGAAAATATCGTGATGATATTTATATCAGTGAACTACATCTTGAAGCTTCTACTGTTCGCTTTGAGTGGTGTGAATTATTAAGGATATTTGACTGCTTTGGAAATGAAATGTACCAAAATAACAGTTCAGCATCCACATTGGAACTGTTTTATCATTGGTTTTTCTTTTTCTTATTACTGTTTCTATAGTGTATTTGCAAGAAAATTCAACTGAACTAGTAGAAAGAATTGGCCTTTAACAGGATTTTCTTCGATATAAAGCTGATAGAGTTGGAGGCTTACTTCATTGCCTGAGGTAAAACACTGGGTTGTGCTTGCTTGATAAGAAAGGTTGGATCTTGACAGAATGACCGCGGTTGTTGGCACCGATTCTTGGTAGCATTTGATTATGATATGTTCAAAAAGCGAAAGGGAAAAGAGAGAAGAAAAATCATTAGCAAGGAACGAAAGGGGCAGAGGCTATTACTAAATTACTAGTTACCACAAATGGGAAAGAACAGAAATAGAGAAACTGCAGTCCCTCGATTGCAACAAAAACATTTCTTTTTATACGTAATGTATATTTCAATGTTAATGACTTTATAGTGAAGAGCAATTTGCTTGACAAGTTGAGGCCATGTGCTAAGGCAGTGAAAAGCAAGAACATTAGTTCTCGTGGAAAGAAGATTTCTGTATGCTTTTTTCATTTTCACTTTCTGTATTTGCTTTAACAGTACATAATGTGAATAGCGTAACCAGTTCGCTCTGTTAACTGTTTCCGCCAGTCCTTTCTGTTCACACTGAGTATGAACTCGAATTCAGAATAATTAAATATTTAACAATTTTAAAGGATTAATTTGGAATGATATGGGCTAATGGCTAAACCTACTCGAGAGATGAAAATTGAAGTGAAAAATCTTGTTCACTAAACCAATCCTCCAAACCCAATAATTACAGTGACAGTTCCTATCTTGTTACAGCAGCAAAAGAACTACAGAATGAAGCCATTAGCAATGGCTTGATTTGTTTTCAGATTAGTAGTTTCATAAACAGGGAGCTCCTCTCTGTATCTTCCAATTCCATTAAGATGATCAAGCTCAAAAAGATCAGAACTTGAGCAGCTCTCTGCCTCGCTGTCATTATCTTCATCTTCTTCAACATAAACGGAAGAAAGGCCCCTGAAATCCAATTTCCTGACGTTCCTGTTCTGATAACTTCTCAGATAATCAGCTCCTTTATTAACATCTTCCTTCAGAGAACAATTTTTAACAACTGTTTGAGGCATTGGCATCAAATCAGGATCATCTTCGTAAATACACTTGTGACCGCAAGGTCTAGAGTCCTCATCAACAATGACGCTCACAGGATAAAATCTAACTGATCTTTTTGTAGCATTATGACCGGATTTGGCTCTTGGAGGAGGAGTTTTATTCAGACAAGACCTTGAGAAAGATGTAACAGAGGAACATGCAGACTTGGACTTACGTTCAAATCTGACATCTTCAATGCCTCCAATGGAGCACACTTTCACTTTCTTTGCGCTGCTTGAACTGAACAAAGAATTAAGAAAATTTGCAATGCGACCACCTGGTGAAATTGGCTGCTTTACTTTCTTCAACTCGTCATAAAATTTCAAAGCTTTCAGTTTCGTCTTTGTAAACCCTCCTTCACACTTGGGCTGTCGTTGGTTGTCCGATAGCTGATTGCTTCTTTGTGGCGTGAAAGAGGGCAATCTTCTCGAATTGCCTTTGGAACTTGAATCAGTTTCGGAGGACGAGAACACACCTCCTGCATAGCTAGAATCTGAAGAGCTCGAAGCTGAACTGTAGTGATTAGAGCTACGAGTGCTATGCCTCTCCATCCAGCCATCAATCACTATACCTCGTCGAAGATTAGATAAATCTTTCTCCAGCTCAAAACGCGAATCACGCCGGCTCTGCTTCTTGAGCATGGCTCTTTCTCTGAACTGCTCACCCAACACTTGTTCCCCACCGTTAGATTCATCAATAGAACGGTAAATTGCGTCAAGAAGAGAAGAAGAGAAAGATGGGGTTCTTCTTCTCTGAGGGAATTCATGTTCCCTAGGAGATTTCTTCCACTTATTCATGTCTATGCACAAAAGCTAGAGGGTTGAAAGCACAAGTTTATAAAGATGGAAAAACAGGAAGTGTAAGGACACAGGAGGCTTAGTTAAAAGCTTTAGTGTCCTCCGAGACCAAGTCAAAAGCTGCAAAGACCCATTAATAGAATGAGAAAACAGAGTGTGGCCATGCCATGTGAAGAAGAGATAGAAAGAGGGAAGAGGGTCGCAGAGAAGTTTGTGGTATTGTTTAAGCTGTATATCACAAAGTTAGCGTACGGGCAGCTTTCAGGCATAGAATTTATATATATACACACACACAAGTATTGAGGCACGAGCTAGAGAACGCAGAAACCGCAACAGAACAGAACACGCTTTGGACTTGGAAAATGGATGTGACTAAGAACAAAGAAGTTGAGCATCCGTCTGCGTATAAAGGATTAAAGGGGAAACCCCGCGCGTGCGAGTTAAAAATGTACGACTGTTTCTTTGTCTTTCCAACTCCAAAGCAAGATATTCCAACCCTAGGTGGCTGGTTACGCACTTCTCAATTTTCTCTTTCTTTTTGATAATTTTATTTATTTATTTTTAACAAAACAATTTCCACTTGTTCCATCGTGAAAAATACGATTAGTTATTAATTACTATTGTGGGTCCATCCTTGCTTTAGAGTAAATATGAATTCTGGTGCACTCTGTTGGCCTCATAAATTGTACAGAAACAAACAGGTGAAGCTCAATTAGAAAATTGTTGAATTGATGATTTTTTTTAGGCACTCCTGTATTAAGTTGAACATGCTTCTATCCTTAATGGATATGTCTGTGTGTGAAAAATGTGTATGTTCTTGTGAACGGTTGTGGGGTGAACGACGAGGGTCAAAGATAGACATGATTGTGTAGAGTCAAACATGAACTGTAAATAAAAGACACGATCATGTCTGTATATGACTAATTATAACTATGTATCTCTACATTGTCGAAGATTGAGGGATATGATCACTGTAAATAATCGAGTGAGTGACCGTGTGTCTGTATTTGATATAAAAACCCCACATTTAAAGTGTAAAAAGGAAAACCGTGTGCAATATCTAAGGGAGAGTGAAAAGAATGCCAAAAAAGGAAAGGGTTAAGGAGTGAGAGAGCATAGAAGACTTTCTTATTCCAAAATTAGTATTCTTTAACAATAAAATATCTTGGGGTTTTGATGTTTCAAGATTATATTAGGAGTAGTATTGATTTGAGATATCAATTTCTACTCTTCTCTAAACTTTTGGTTGGGATCACTTGTTATATTATATCGGTGATTTGAGTTAGGGTCAACAACTTAGAAATTGAACTCTTATAAGTCGCTATTTGATTTAGTAGATTTACTTGTCAACTTGGCCCGTAATTTTTACCTCCTTAATCATGTATATTTGGTGTTTTATTTATTTTTCTGTCTTCTATATTGCTTAGGTTGATTGTTTATTATGATTAGGTCACTTAAAATTAGTTTATTGTTCTTGTTTATCATTATGGGTGTTGTTGATGTGAACCCTATAAATCAAGATCTAGGAATCCATGGACAAGTTGTTGAAAGAAATTTCCATAAAAACTAAATTAGTTCTGTTTTCAAGTAAAACCTTGACCAATGTTTAAAGAAACACAAAACAAAGTTATAAAGAAGGTTATTGATGCTACACTTTAGGAAAAGAAGAGATTGAGAGTGATAAGTCAG
The DNA here is from genome assembly GCA_027563595.1 of Erythroxylum suave. Lineage (NCBI taxonomy): Eukaryota > Viridiplantae > Streptophyta > Magnoliopsida > Malpighiales > Erythroxylaceae > Erythroxylum > Erythroxylum suave. The sequence goes on along the minus strand of JAOSBN010000178.1, from coordinate 14,222,549 downwards.
ATTAACAACACAAGGAATAACCTTGATAAGTTCCAAATTCAATGAAAAACCAACAAAGTGAATAATCTCACCAAAAACATAAAACAAATTCCATTCTGAATTCTTGTACAAAGATGACGATTACATAGGCTAAAGAAAACCCTAATCTATCTTCTAGCAATGATTTATTCCTAAAAATAAGAAATCTATGAGATTTACGAAAGCCTTTTCAAAATTGATTCCTAAAGCCAAATATAGAAAGTGGAATTTTAGGTAGCCCAAATCAGTAAGAGATGTCCTGAAACCAGCAAAATAGCATAGTCTTCTTATTAGGCCAAACAAGCAACTAATTAGGCCTATTTAATGCGTGAATTAAGGTGATAGGGTCGATTGATCTCTCCAAAACCCAAATTAGCTTATATGGTTGCTTGTTTAGCCCAGACAACCTCAATCAATCCATTAAGAGCTTCCTTCATCCTTTTAGCTTTAACTTGAGTTATTGGACCTCCACTAATGTGTAATGGATCATCGAAATATGTTGAACCAGATTGCATAATCCTTTGCATGTCCTTAGCTAGGTTTCCATCATTTTTCCTCTCTCCAAAAGGATTATTCATCTAATCTTCACCACCTACATCAAATGGAGAGAGATTAAAAACATTAAATGATCATTACACTCATATGCTAGATCTAGCTTGTATACATTGTCATTAATACATGCAATGACTTGGAATGGTTCATCTCCTCTTAGATGCAACTTAGAACAACATTTTGCTAAAAGTCACTCCTTTCTCAAATGAACCCAAACCCAGTCTACTGGTTCAAAAGATTACTTTCTTACGCCCTTTGTTGGCTTGAGAAGCATATTGTTCCATCCTTTTTTTAATTTGATGTCTAACCTTTTCATGCAATTATTTCACCAATTTAGCCTTCCTTGTTTCATCTAAACTAGCGCGCTCATCAATTGGTAAAGGTGTTAAATCCATTGGAATTAAGGGATTAAATTTATACATAACTTCAAAAGTTGAAAAGTTAGTAGTGAAATGGACATAACGATTATAAGCAAATTCAACATGTGACAAACAATCCTCCTAATTCTTCAAATTCTTTTAAACTATAGCACACAATAACATAGACAAAGTTCGATTAACTACCTCAGTTTTCCCATCAGTTTGTTGATGGAAAATTATAGAAAACATTAACTTAGTACTTAGCTTACCTCACAATGTCTTTCAAAAGTAGCTTAAGAACTTGGTATCTCGATCAAAAATAATGCTCTTTGGCACTACATAAAGTCATACTATTTGACAAAAGAATAAGTCTGCAATGTGACTAGCATCATCTATTTTATGGCATGAAATGAAATGAGCCATCTTAGAAAACCTATCCATATTAACAAAAATTGAATCATTACTTCTTTTTGACATATGCAAACCTAAGACAAAGTCTATGGAAATATCTACCCATAGTGCACTTGGTATTAGCAAAGGATTATATAATCCATGAGGCAAAGATCTATATTTGGCATGTATGTAAGTTATACATTTATCACAAATTCTTTCTACATCTCATTTCATATGTGGCCAAAGAAATGCTCAACAAGTATATCTAAAGTTTTTCAAACACCAAAGTGTCCCATTAAGCCACCTCCATGAGACTCACGAACCAGTGACTCCCCTAGAGAATAAATAAGCACACATAATCTATTTTCACAAAATAAAAAACCTTCATGTCTATAAAATTTGCCAAATGCAGCATATTTACAAACTGTAAAGACATTACCAAAATCAAGATTAGAACAATATAAATCCTTAATATACTCAAAGCCTAACAATTTAGTATCCAACATGGAGATTAAGGTATACCTACAAGACAAAGCATTTGCAACCACATTTTCCTTACCTTGTTTGTACTTGATCATATAAGGAAAACATTCAATGAACTCCATCCATTTTGCATGGAGTTTGTTCAACTTACCTTGGCCCTTTAAATGCTTCAAGGACTCATGAATAGTATGAATGACAAACTCCTTGGGCCACAAGTAATGATATTATGTCTACAAAGCCCTCACTAAAGCATATATCTCCTTGTCATAAGTTAGGTAGTTCAAGACTGCCCCATTTAGTTTTTCACTAAAATAAGCAAGGGGTCGGTTTTCTTGCATCAAAACATCCCTAATACCTATACTTGAGGCATCACACTAAACTTCAAAAGTTTTAGCAAAGTTAGGTAGAGCAAGTATTGGTGTTGAATTTAGATTATCTTTAATCAAATTAAATGTCGATTCTTATTCATTACCCCATTTGAATCCAACATTATTTTTAACAAGTTCAGTTAATGGTGCAGCAATGGTGCTAAAATCTTTAATAAACCTTCTATAAAAGCTAGCCAACCCATGAAAGTTTTGCACCTCAATTATAAATTTAGGTGTAGGCCACTTACGAATAACGTTAACTTTTTCTTAATCAACCTTTATTCCTTTACGCTAATAATAAATCCAAGAAAGACAATTTGATTAGTGCAAAAAGAACATTTCTTGAGGTTTGCATACAACTTCTCATCATAAAAACACTTAGAACTTTTTCCAAATGTTCAAGATGCTCATCTAAGTTCTTAGTATAAATCATAATATCATCAAAGTACACAATAAAAAACTGACCAATAAACATACGTAAGACATGGTTGATTAATCTCATGAAAGTACTAAGGGCATTAATGAACCCAAAAGGCATAACTAACCACTCATACAAACCATACTTAGTCTTAAAAGTAGTTTTCCATTCATCACCCTTTCATATACGAATTTAATGATAACCAAACTTCAAGTCAATCTTCGAGAAATACAAGAACAGTGCAATTCATCAAGCATATCATCTAACCAAGGAATCGGATGGCAATACTTTACCGTAATTTTGTTGATAACTTTACAATCAACACACATTTTCGATGTTCCATCTTTCTTAGGCACAAGTAGAACAGTAACTACATATGGAGTCAAACTTTCTCTTATATACACTTCAACTAACAACTCCTCAACTTGCCTTTGAAGTTCCTTTGTCTCCTTGGGATTGCCCCTATAGGCTAGTCGGTTAGAAATTGATGCACAAGGAATGAAATCAATTTGATGTTCTATTCCCCTAAATGGTGGTTATCCATTGGGAACTTCAGTAAGAAAGACATAAAAAAATTCCTGCATAAGAGACATAGTAGCATTAGGTAAAGATGGGTTAGGATCGTTAGTATTAAAATATGCCTCTTTGTACAAAAGTACAATCATTGGCTATTTTGAACAAAAAGATTTCTTAACTTCACTTTCTTTTGCTTAAAAACTTGATTTTTTTTTCTCTCTTTCACTTAAAGCTTTTCCTTTTGTTCTTTTTTATGATTATTACCTCTTTTTTATATTCAATCGCACTCTTTCTTTCCTCACTCTTTCTTTTTTCACATTCAACCTCATCCTTTCTTTTTTCACACTCATTTTTAATCCTCATTGGATCTTCCTAGATTTGTTAAGGTATTAATGGTATAAGAGTTATAGGTTTCCTATGCATTACAAAAGAGTATCTATTCTTGAATCCATCATGCATAACCCTCCTATCAAACTACTATGTTCGACCCAAAAGCAAATGAGTAGCATGCATAGGTATAACATCATAAAGCACCTCTTCATGATACCTATTAATGGAAAATGACACCAACACTTATTTATTAACCTTGACTTCCTTGCACTCATTTCAATTATTGAAGTTTATAAAGTTTAAGATGCTTAGTAATAGGTAGGTCTAATTTTTCAACCAAAAGATTGCTTACTACATTAACATAACTTCCCCCATCTATAATTGTGTTGCATACCTTGTCCTTAATGTGACAATGTGTGTGGAAGATGTTGTCTCATTATGCTTCCTCCTTCATCACTTGCATATTCAAAGCTCCCCTAGTGACAAGAATTTCACCAGCATCTAGATACACTTCATCATCACTCCCCTTCGATTATGGCATAAAATCATCATTACATTTACCTTCGATCTCAACATCACCATCTCCCCTCAAAATCATCACTCGCTTATTCGGGCACTGGGATGTAATGTGTCCCCTTGCTAAACACTTAAAACTTTTAATATCTTTATTTTTAGAGGTTTGAGAGTTAGACTTACCTTTATCTAGACTAGAACCAACATCCTTACTTTTAGATGATTCAGAATTGTTATTAAGATCAACCTTATCATTCTTCTTGGTCCAATTTGTTTTACAATAGGAATAACTTGATTTCTGCTCAAACTGTATTGATCGTTGCTTTTTTTGAGTTTCCTCTCAATCTTCATGGCCATATGTATCATATCCACTAGCTCCACATATTGTTGCAACTCTACGACTTTTTCAATTTCCTGATTTAAGCCATAAAAAATTGTGCCATGGTTGCCTCTTGATTTGCCTCCATATTATCCTTAATCATAGCTATCTCCATCTCTTGGTGGTACTCCTCCACATTCTTAGATCTTTAGGTTAGGCCTTGCAACTGCTGGTACAATTCTCTATAGTAATAAGATGCAATGGATCTTCTCCTTATAATAGCCTTCATCACCTCCCAAATTTCAATTGGCCTCTCACGATTTCGTCTCCTAGTCAAAACGAGTTAATTTCACTAAACAATAACGTAGTTAGGAAACTCAACAATAACAAGTTTTACCATTTTCACTTCAGAGTAGTTATGACAATCAAAGACCAACTCCACTTTCTTCTCCCACTCCAAGTATGCATCAGGATTGTTCTTGCCTGAAAATGATGGAATCTCCATTTTAATGTTTCCCATGTTTTGATCATATGATCTATCCATAGACCCCTTCGATCGCCTCTATCTTGATCAAATCTATTATTGGCCTCTTCTACATTAAAATCATCACTATCATCTTCCTCCTCATATTCATCATGTTATTGTCGCCTTTCTTTTCTATAGATAATTGGAATGTCAAGAACTTGATTCCTTTGTAAAGTAGCAATGGTAGCATCTTGTCTTTCCGTCTTGTCCAAGATTTCACTAAATCTAACCACTATACATTCAAAGTGTTGACACAAAGTTTAGTGTTTGAATGTCTCTCCTATCCTTTCTTCTTCAGCCATTATAGCAATCTAACAAAGAATGACTTTGCAAAGAAAGAAACTTCACAATTGTTTCACTCAATAAATGTTTCACTCTTTTAAGGCCTTTAACTAGAATGCAATCAATCACTCTTTCCTTTTACCACTCAATCCACTTAAATTAGTTCTTTAAGGAACTAAAGAAACTATTATCAAAGGTGATTAGCTTGCACTATGCACCCTACTTATCTAAAGAACTCATCAGATTAAGGAACAAAGAAAATTGGACGCGGATAATGGCTTAAACAATGAAACTGGACAAGATAGCAAAGAAAAGAAGATGAACAAAGATTAATCAAAGAAAAGGATACTAATTTCAAATTTCAAATAGGAATAAGCAAATCAAATACTTCCCTTTTTGCTCAACTCAAATATGCCCTTTTTTACAAAAATTGATCCTTCACTATTTTCTTCTTCTTCTTCTTCTAATTTAATTTAGTTTATTTTCTATTTTTTATTTTCTAATTTTATTTTTTTCTACTTCCCTTCTTCTCTCTCTCTTTTTTCTTTTTGAACAAATCACAACTGAGGCAATCAAAAGAAGTGAGAAGGAACATATATGAAATAATAAGAAAGAGCAATCAATTTAGGAAAATAACAAGATGACCAGATTTCCAAAGTTTGACGACATAAGAGAAAAGATTGCAACAAGAAAAACAACCAGATTTGCAAGAAACGTGTATGGAAGAAAACAACCAAATTTGCAAGAAACATGTATGGAAGAAAACAACCAAGATTTGCAAGATTTACAAGAAACGTGGAAGGAAAGAAAGAAACAAAAGCAACAAGAGATGTGAAACAAAATAAGTAATACACACAAAATTGATTTAGAATAACCCAATCTCTAATACCATCTAATGAGATTTGGAAACCACAAACAAGTTGTTGAAAGGAATTTCCAAAAAAGCTGAATCAATTCTGTTTTCAAGTAAAACCATAAACAATGTTTAAAGAAACACAAACCAAAGCTATAAAGAAGGATATTGATGCCGCACTCTAGGAAAAGAAGAGATTGAGAGTGATAAGTCAGATAAATGTCATAAGGAATAACCTTGATAAGTTCCAAGTTCAATGAAGAACCAACAAAGTGAATAACCTCAACTACGTAAAACAAATTCCAGTATGAGTTGTTGTATAAATACGATGATTATATAGACTAAAGAAAACCCTATTTTATCTTCTAGCAATGATTTATTACTAAAAGTAAGGAAATCCTAAGAAATAGGAAAGCCTTTTCAAAACCGATTCTTAAAGCCAAATATAGAAAGTGGAATTTTAGGCAGCCTAAATCGATAAGAGATCTCGTAAAATCATCAAAATAACATAGCCTTCTAACTAGGCCAAATAAACAACTAATTAGGCCTATTTAATGTGTGAATTAAGGTGATAGGGCTAATTGATCTCTCCAATCCCAAATAAGCTTTTATTATTGTTTGTTTAGCCTAAACATCCTCAATCAATCCATTAAGAGATTCCTTCATCCTTTTATCTTTGGCCTGAGTTATTGGACCTTCACCAATGTCTAATAGATCATCGAAATATATTAAACCAGATTGCACCATCCTTTGTATGACTTTAGCTGGGTTTCCATCAGTTGTGATTGAAGCCCAACAACCGGTATCAAATCCATCATTATGAAGGTTAGAAATAGCTTTACGATCAAATTGACATCAATTAATTACTTAACATGGAGACCTATGATTGAAGATTTTATGTATTAAAAAGATCTTTATAACCCAATTAAAGTGGACAAAAGTATAAAAGATAACGTCCTATCTAAACTAGAAAAGATGACAAATAAAGAGTTGATTGATATTAGTATATTCAATTGTATGTCCCAAGAAATCAATCTATTTGAGTTGTCGAAGAACTTGAAGAGTCTTTATAAGATAAAGAATGCCCACAATAAGGGGTTGCTGAATTTGAAATTGAAGATTAAAAAAAATAATGTCTAAGTACCTTAGTGATTTTCAGGATATTTTTAATAAGTTGACCACCATAAACATCATTTTTGATGGTGAGCTCTAACCTTTGTTCTTGTTGAGTTCTTTATTAGATAGCTAGGAGACCTTGGTTATGACCATTAATAAGGTCGCTTTAGACATTGCGCTTTCTTTGTATGTGATCAAAAATAGCATGCTTAATGAAGAGATTAGAATAAAGGATATAAGTGTTGATAATGTGTAGGCTTTTGTAGTATAAAGCAGAGGAAGAAGTAAGAACAGAGGTCCCAAATGGAGCAACAAGTCTAAGAATCAGCCAAAGTCTAGAGATGAAAAAGACACCAAGACATGCTACTACTGCACCAAACCTGGTTATATAAAGAAGTTATGTTATAAGAAAAAGAGAAACTAGAAGAAGCAAGATCACCAGGAAGATGGAGAGGACAAAATTTAAGTATAGATGATGAGATGCCATTGATTTGTGCAACTAATGAGTTTATCCATGTTAGAGACTTAAGTGTTAAGTGGCTTGTTGATACAGGAGCAATGACTTTAGGAGTGTCAAGATAGGTAACCAAAATTTTTCTAGCATCACTAGTATGGATGACACTTGGGTTTTAGAATAATGATGGGTGCATAGTGACTTTGGAAGATGTATGACACATCCTTGATATACGCCTGAATTTGCTATCTAATAATGCACTTAATAAGGGCATCAACATACATTTGGCATGGCGAGTGAAAATTATCTAGGGATTAATAATAGTTGTTCATAACATGTTATGTTACATACTGACAAGACACATTTGAAGGTGTGTGGTGAAGAATTATATATCATTGAAGAAAACACTTCTTTAAACTTGTCATGTTGTAGATTGGGATGTGTTAATGAAAAAGGGATCAAACTGATGGATAGTAAATCTTTTATTCCAAATAAATATTATTGTTTCTCTCAATTAGTATAATCATTTCTTAGAAGGAAAGCAGTACTGAGTTTCCTTCCATAAAAGGTCTAACAGAAAGATGGCTAAATTAAAGTTTGGTACACTCTGATATGTGCTCCTATTGAGATAGAGTCCTTAGGAGGAAACAAATATTTTGTTACTTTTATTAATAATGCTATACAAAAAAAAAGTTAAGTTTATATGTTAAAGGAGAAAAGATAAGTGTTTGAGATGTTTTAGAAATTTCATATCATAGTGGAAAGGGAGACAAAGAGAAAACTGAAGTGTCTCTGAACTAATAATAGAGGAGAGTACACGTCCAAGGAGTTTGAGGATTATTGTGAGAGACATTAAATAAGATATGAGAAGACAAAACCTGATACTCTACAACACTACAACATAATGGTGTTGTTGAGAGATGAACAAAACTATTATAGAAAAGCTTTGATGTATACTCAAAATATCCAAACTATCGAAGATCTTTTAGGGTGAGGCAATCATAATTGATGTTTACTAAGTCAATCTAGCTTCATCAATTCTTTTGGGTCTCAATATTCTTAAGATAGTATGGATAGGGAAAGACCCATCTTATTCGCATATGAGGGTATTCATATACAAATTCTTCAAACATATGTCAAAAGAATGGAGACTAAAACTTGATTTAAACCTTACTCCTTTCACATTTGTCAAGTATGGTGACAAATAGTTTGGTTCCATATTCTATGTCTTAGAAAAATAGAAGGTTATTAGAAGCAAAGACATAGTCTTCTATGAGCACGAGAAAGGTGAAGACCCATTAAAGGAGGTTAGATTATTTCTAATAGTTCATCTTATAGTGTTATTTATTTTCCTTCTGTCTCTACTTTTGTTGATCAACTTAAAAGTGAAGACGGTGAAGAACATGAGCAAACGCATATTGTAATGACCAAGTACAACCTGATGAAGATGAGTTGTAAGAGCCACATCTTGAAAATGATATGGATGAGGCCCATGAGAATCATAAGCTAGGGAAGCGATCTGGTCCGATGTTTGAAGATATTCAACTTCAAAAGTCAACTAAAAAGAAAAGGACTTCTACCTAGTTTAAGATATCTCATGGTCACTATTGAGGGGCAACTAAAAAATATTCAAAAAGTAGGATCACCAGAAGATAAAGACACTTGGCTTGAGGCAATGTAAAAGGAGATGAATTCTTTGAAGAAGAATGACATCTATAATCTATTGAAACTTCCCAAAGGCAAAAAGGCATTGAAGAATGAATACATGTCTAAGATAAAGAATGATGGTGACAAGCTAATGAAGCATAATGCAAAACTAGTAGTGAAGGGATACAACTAGAAGAAAGATAGACTTCGATGAGATTTTTCAACTAATAGTGAATATGACATTGACTCAGATTATATTAAGTCCAACGGGCATGTCGGATCTTAAAATTTAACAACTTGATGTAAAAATAGCCTTCTTGAATAGAAACTTGGATTAGGAGATATACATAAAGCAGTTGGAAGGATTTAAAGTTCAAAATAAAGAGGATCGAGTCTAGAAGTTGAAGAAGAGCCTTCATGGGCTCAAACAGGCACTAAAGTGGTAGTAACATAAGTTTGGTTCATTTATGATTGGCAAAAGTTATAAACAAACTTTAGTTGACCTTTACATGTATTTCAGGAAATTTATCAGTGGTAACTTCATTGTTCTCATTCTCTATATCAGTGATACGTTGATAGTGGGATAAGATATTCGTAAGTTGAAGGAGAATTTATCCAAATCGTTTGATTTGAAAGATCTGGGTCCTATAAAACAAATTTTAGGCATGAAAATCACTTTAGACAAGAAAGTTGGAAATTTATGGTTGTTACAAGAGAAGTATATTGAACAGTTGCTAGAAAGGTTTAATATGAAGTATGTCAAGCTAGTTAACAATTCGCTAGTAACTTATTTCAAATTTAGAAAGCATACTTGTCCTTCTATAAAAAAAGATGAAAAGAATATGTCCTTTATGCCTTACTCCTCTATCATTCGTTCTTTGATGCATGTCATGGTATGCACGAGGCCAGATATCACACAAACTATTAGGTTAGTCAGTAGGTACTTGTCCAATTTAAGAAAGGTTCTCTGGGAAGCGATGATATGGATTCTTGGATACCTGTGGGACACTACCAGATGGAGTTTACGCTTTGGTGCTAGTGAGCTAATTGTAGAAGGATATACAGATGTAGACATGACTAGAGATCTCGACAATATGAAATCCACTTTAAGCTATTTGTTCACATTTGTAGGGGAGCCATTTCTTGCCTATTCAAGCTATACAAGTGTATAGCTTTATCTACAATTAAAGCAGACTAAGTTATAAATGTAGAAGTAGGAAATAAGATGTTTTAGTTGAAGCGATTCCTTTAAGAATTGGATGTAAAGAGAGATAAGTATGTGATATTTTGTGATAGTAAAAGTGTCATAGATTTGAGCAATAACTCTATTTATTATTCCTACACCAAGCACATTGATGTCAAGTATTAGTGGTTGTGAACTGTGGTTGGAAGCAACAAATGCAATTGAAGAAGATTCACACAGAAAAGAATGGTGCTGATATGTTAACGAAAGTGATTCCCATAAGCAAGCTTGAGCTTTATAGGAAGCTCTAGAGATGGATTTTAAATAAATAGTAAGATGATTTATGTCTTATTTGAAATAGGCTAGAGCAGGAGGTTGTTGTGGCTCTAACCCCATTTTAAAACTAATATTAGTTTTTGCATAATTAGATACCTTCATGAATTGTAGAAAATGATAAACAGGCAAACATAAGATAGAAAATATTGAATTACTGCTATTTCTAGGAGACACACCCTTATTAGGTTGAACATGCCTATGTCCTTACGGAAATGACTATATATGAAGATTGTGTATGTTTTTGTGACCGTGTGTAGGGTGAATGGCAAGGGTCAAAGATAGAAATGCTTGTATGGAGTCAGACACGACCGTGAGAATAGGATATGATCATAATTGTTGACTTTGTAATTCAATGTAACCATATATCTTTGTGATTGTCAAATACTGAGGGACATAGTCACTGGACGTGGTCATGCAAGTGATTTTGTGTCCATGTCCCATATAAAAGCCTTACTTTTAAAGTATAAAAATGAAAAAATGTGGAGCATCTGAAGGAGAGTGAAAATAATGCTGAGAAAGGAAAGGGTTAACAAGTGAGTGAGCATAGGAGACTTTCTTATTCCAAAACTAGTATTCTTCAACAACAAGAAATCTTAAGGTTTGCTATTTCAATATTACATTGGGAGTAATATTGATTTGGGATATCAATTTGTACTCTTCTATGAAACTTTGATTGAGATCACTTGTTTTTATATTATGATAATGTTTCAAGTTAAGGTCAACAACTCAAAACTTGAACTCTTGTAAGTTAATTTTTGATTTAATGGATTTACTTATCAGTTTAGCATGTAGTTTTTTTTACTACACTAGAGGATTTTTCACTTATTTTTGGTGTTCTATTTACTTTTTTGTCATTTATATTACTTGAGTTGATTGTTTAGTGTGAATGGGTTACTTGAGATTAATTGATTTTTCTTGCTTGACATTTTAGATGTTGTGATTAGAGCCCTACACTTACTGACAAGTTGTAACTGCAACCATAAATATTTCCTTATCATATTTAGAGATATACAGTTGACATATCTCTAGTAAGATATTTATGAGACTGTAATGACTAGTACTAGGGGCACATAGACAAGAGATTCTAATCCATACGTCTTTAGAGAAACCACGCTCAAAGAACTGATGACCCTAGTCTCCTCCACTAGATTGCAAAGAATATAATGCTTAGAAGAGGATAGGAATTTCAATCTATCCATAGTACTAGGCCTATTCAACATAGCTAGCCAGAGGAGAAAGTTGGCATTTGGTTTAAGAACCTTGCCCCAAATCAGGGAACACCACCCTATTCTTATAATTGTCCCATCCATAAGTTTTTTAGCTTTCCTATTAGTGATTTTTGATACAGAAACCCCGTCCCATAAATATATATCATTCTCCCCGCGGCTTTTGTATTAAAGAATGTTCAAAAGTCTTAGTTCTTCTAATGAAAGCAACCAATTGTCATTTCTAATTATCTCTTGAAGCTTAGCTTTCTTAGAGAACCTTCCCAGCAATGATCTTGCCAACTGATTATAAATTAAAGCTTATTGATAGGTTCAGTTATCAGATCAAGGAGAGATTATATCTCCTACCTTAATTTTACATGTAATATGTTGTTGAACATCCTCCCTCAACCTGAGGAGTTAGTTGAAGAATTAATAGTAACTGTATTTAATTCTTAGAGCCCAAAAATTCTCGCCCGTTAATATATAGATGTCAATCCATTTGATCCACAGTGATTATTTTTTACTTAGCATTCTCCAAATTCTCTTGGTCATTAGAAATATGTTGTTCTTATTGGTTGACTTTAAACCTAACCCACCTGCATCCTTCAGTTAACAAATATGCTTCCAATTCACTTTAGCAATTCCTTTCTCACCTTTTCCTTTACCCTATAGAAACTGCTTCATTAGTCTTTCCATGGTTTTAATATGTCCTTTAGAGAGGAGGATGTAAGAGCACTAGTAAACTTGCATAGACGTAATTACCGAATTCAAAAGTTGAAGTTTACCTCCGTAGGACAAGGTTCTATTAGTCTAAGAACTAATATTTTCCGAATTTTTTCTATTAAAGGAAGACATTCATGAAATCTTAGTATTCTGGAAGAAATAGGAATGCCCAACTATAGAAAAGGAGGATCTTGTTTTTCATGCCAGTTGCTTATGATAAGGAATGTGATAGGTGAGCAATGCTTTTGGATAATAAGAAGTAGCTTTTATGAAAATTGATTCTCAATTTAAACAACTCCTTAAAACTATAAAGAGTACTCATCAGTAGAGAAACTGAAGAAGTATTTGCCCTACTTAGAAGAATAAGATCATCTTCAAAAAGTGAGCTAGTTAGGAAAAGCTTGTTACATTTAGAATTATATCTGAAGTTAGAGTTAAATGAAGTGTTGTGTTTCAGTATTGCTGGATCGCCTATGGCCCGGGTATTCACAATACGCAGCGGAATGGACCATACTACACAACAAGAAGTATAATCGAAATTTCACAACATGTACGAAATTACAACTTGACGCGGATTGGTATTTGTTTTTAGATTTGTAGATGCTGCAACACGCGAACGTCCTCTATTGGTATCCACATGAGGATGAACGATCAGGGCAGTGATTAATGTGTGCTAGCACATTCTAAAACACTTTAGAACGTTGTACAATTTTTCTCTCGAAAGAAGAACAAACGGCTAGGTCTAGGTGGCTAGGGTTTTTCGTTTCTAATCTAATGAGACATAAGTTCTCTAGTTATAGGGACCCTTAATCCCTATTCCTATTAGGAATAAGAATATCATAATCCTAAACCCATTAGGATTATGGAAGCCCAATAAGTTTCGACCCATATTATATCTTATATAATAAAAACTCGACAACTTAATTTAATCTAGCTCAATAAATACATCCACATATATTTATTCAGTGTCTAATAAATTAGGCCCAAGAGAATAAGCCCCGTTCACATCACTCTCTAAGCGCGACCTTATAGGCTCATTTGATGTTGGCAATGGGCTTGATCACACTTCAAGGCCCATAAGTCATAAGCGGTCTCTAGCAAGACATTATGACTACCTAAATCAAATGAGGATTGGTAATCCAATTTAACCTATAACCATGGTTATAAACTCTGTCCCTTTGTAACACGATATCAAGATTACTCACAAGGCATGGTACATGTCAACCTCCGCATGATTCATTTAATGTCCAACATAAAACCACCTATTATCTGGTTAAAAATAACTTAATATAATGTCAAAACAATGAATTCCTCATGTAGGGAACCATGATGACTTCAGGTCAAAGGACTAAATTCCAACCATATTGAGAATCATTAATGACATGAAACCATGTAGTGTTCTCTCTATGAGTCGATCCAATATATGTTCTCTAACATATATCTATGTATCTGATTTGATAACTCATAACTCATATCTATGATCAGTAAAACGTGATCATTAATCAAAACACATACTAGTCTTAATTCATTATTGTTCCACCAATAATGATCGACTAGGGACATTTTAGAATAGTATTATAATGCTTATGGTTTTACTATCAAGTCATATAATTGATGACATAAGCCTAATATTATTAATGGAATGTAAATCACATTATGTAAACAATATACGGGCATATATAAAAGAATACCTCGTAATATATTATTAATAAGTCAAAATGTCAGTACAAAAGTCACATATGTCCATGTTAAGTCAGGAGGACTTTACGATGTTTTAATTTTGATGACAAACAAATAATAATAATGTTAGAAACAAATAAACGATTTGACAAGTGTGTTAAGTGTGCAGAAGAAGTACAAAGGATAGACGAAGCACAAAGCACAGAAGAAGTACAAAACACAGAAGAAGTGCAAAAGACAGAAGAAGCACAAAACACAGATGAAGTGCCAAACACAGTTGAAGTACAAAAAACAGAAGAAGCGCAAAGCACAGACAAAGTGCAAAACACAGAAGAAGCACAAAACACAGTCGAAGTACAAAACACAGACCAAGTACAAAAGACAGACGAAGCTCAAAGACAGAAGAAGCACAAAACACAGAAAAAGCGCAAAACACAGACGAAGCGCAAAACACAATCGAAGTACAAAAGACAGAAGAAGCGCAAATCACAGACGAAGTAAAAAACACAAAAGAAGCGCAAAGCACAGAAGAATTGCAAGACACAGACGATACTTAGAAGAAGTTACGTCAATACATCGGATGGTTACTTAGTTGAAGTTAGTTACAAAACTCAACTAAATAACGGTTTTCAAGAATCAAGAAATAGTTCTCAAGATTCAAGAAGCGGTTATCAAGGATCAAGAAGCAGTTAGAGACTGA
>JAOSBN010000178.1:14193840-14207472 GCA_027563595.1 Erythroxylum suave | reverse complement strand
GCAGATATCTTTACTAAGCCTTTGAATGAAGAAAGATTCAAAGAAATCAGATGAAACTTGAATATGGTAGTGTTGAGGGACCAATCGTCTGACACGTCATGACCCAGATGATTTTTATAGAAGGAAGATAAAAAGCCATAAGTCTTCAAGAGCTAGTAACTGGAAGTTACAGACGATAATTATTTTTAGAGGGAAACATATAGGAAATCCTCTCAAAAGGTTCAGAACATCACCGACTCTAGAATACTCTTCAAATCCTCTGAAATCGACTTTTGCAGAACTCTATTCTTGTTTCTAAGCCCTTTCAGTTACATATTCATCTTCAAATACTAATCTCATTACTTTGAGAAGTTTCTACTTTCTAAAAGATCACAATGGAGCAAGCTATGATTTATAGAAGACATGTTGTTTTCGACTCCTTGAAGAAGAACCAGATGGATATTGAACCAGAGGTAGATGCAGCTGGATGGAAAAGCTTCTTTTAGGTTCGTGAAGCAGTTTATTTGAATGAAGTTTATGAGATTAGGAAGAATGCGAAAGTAGTAGACGATACTGTAGTATCGATTGTAGATAGATTGTTAGTTATTGTGACAATGGAGCTAATCGAGAAGGTTAGTGGATGTCCATGTGTTGGAGTAGAAGTGTCTCATAACATCAGATGGATGATTGAAAGTCGTGTAGAGAAGGCACAAGTAAATCGACAACTTTATGGAAGTAGTGAACTAAAGGACAAGAAGGCATCAAATCTTGTTCCGAACGCTAGGGTTCTACATTCTATACTTTTTCTTTGTATTCTACCAAGAACAGGATCGAAGAATGTTGTGTCAATAGTAGATGAACAATGCCTGTTCTATTTACTCAATTAGTGATAAATCTTCCACACTTGATTTTGAGGTATATGATGAAGATGAAGAAGGATTCTAATGCCTTACCATATGACATGTTGTTAACAAGAATCTTTAGAGATTCTGGAATTCTTCTTGACAGAGGAAACAGGACAAAGATGAACATCAAAAGCATTATAAATGCTGGGACTATCTGTAGAATGGGATTGAAAAGTCTAGAAAAGAAGAGTACAACCTTTATGGCGATAGTAAGGACTGAGTGGAGATGTTACTCCCAAAGAAAAGAAGAAATCTCAATCCTTAGGAAGAATGGTTATAGAAGAAACGAAGAAGAAATCGTCAGAAGTAGGAGCTAAAGCTGAGACTATGCTACAAAGAGAAGAAAGCCAGGTGTATCTATTTGACAAACAAGTGACGTTGAAAAGAAAGGCAGAGACACTTGATTTTGAGAAGGTTAAAAAATTAAAAAGATCACTAAGGTTGTTAACTCTCCAACAAGATGAACGGAAGAGAGGGAAATGATTGACTCTTGGTAAAGATTATGAGAAGATAGAAAAGGCACCAAGGCTGCAAGATCTCTAGTCTCAATTTTGCAGCAAGAGCAGACAAAGCCAACTAAAGAGACAGGAATTAAGAGGAAGTTGGAGTTTGAAAAGAAGAGACCCCAACCCCAACGACCTTCTAAACTGATAGAAGAAAGTAAGAAGTTGAAGGCCAATCGAAAGAAAGTACTTCAACTGGTGGTTAACAGAAGGAAAAATCAGTTGAACACGGATTCGTATCTCATAGTCCTATCAGAAAAGAGGACTTGAGAATGAAGGTGGTAGAAGAAATGGTACCTATTAGATGTAGAAGCTCAATTATAATAAGAGAACTTGTGAAAAGGTTAGTCAAGGTACAAGTTGAATCTATATTGATCAATAATCGGTTATTACATCTTCAGAATCATGAAGAAAGAAGATTTTATAGGATTTTGAGGGATGAAAAGTCAGAACCATATCCATTGAAGATGACTAAAGATCGATACACTATCTACCCAGTTATGAGTAGAACATTGATCAAGATTGTACCAGACATACAACCTAGAGCTTCAAACATTGTATGCAATGTAGAAAAGGGGGAATAGAAGATGTACCCTGAAGGAAAAACAAGTGACCTTATAGACGAACAAATTCAAGAAGCTGTGAGAAACATAGATGAAGCATGCAATACGGAGCAATCAAGAGGAATCTATGTTTCACACCATATTTCAAAAGCATCAGGAAGTAATTGTGGACGCTTCACCATAGATGCAACTTCTCAGGTAGTTGGAAGAGTGACTAAAGGACAGTATAGAACTATCAAGGTTGAAGGTATTTTTGTCAACTTAGAGACTTTTGTGCACCTGATCATGCACTTTAGACCTTTGAGTTCTATATCTTCAATTAAAGATGTCCTTGACCTTCTTGGAAAACCTATTCCAAAACTACCTAGACCTGATGATCTTGATCTCCCTGAAGGAAAATCATTTTTCAAACTTCCTATTCTAAAAATCATTGAACTAGATGTTATACCTTTAGAAACTTGTGTTGCTACGAACTTCTATCCACGAAGTGCACCTCAACAAGCCACTACTATTGGAATGGAAGAAGTAAGACACTCTTAGCAGTGGAGTCAGGAAGCCTTGGTAAGGGAAATTGAAGAAATTCATGCTAAGGTTGATAATTTGAATGACTTAGTTGGTGATCTACATGAGGAAATAGCCTATCTATGAGTTTCAATAAAAGAAGACCTTAAGTTGATCAGAACTGATATGCAACGCATGTTTTCTGAAATAATGAAACATCTGAGGTAAACTTTTTGATTAATAACAAATAGGGGGAGCAAAGAAGAAGATAGGGGAAGAAAAGATAAAAAGAGGGAGAAAAGAAGAAGTAAAGAGAAGAAAGACAGAAGAAAGAAGAAAAACAGAAGAAAGAAGAAAAGTAGAAGATAGCATACATATGTGTATTTTTGTTTGTTGTCTTCTTATTCTTTGTTTGTTTTCTTCTTATTTATTTGTTGTCCTCTTATTCATTATCTGAATAAAGTTTCATTCACTTTGATCTTTCTAAAATTATGATTATTTGTTATCATAAAAAAGGGGGAGATTGTTAAGTCAAGAGGACTTCACGATGACTAATTTTGATGACAATGAAATAATAATATTGTTAGAAACAAATGAACGTTTTGATAAGTGTGTTAAGTGTGTAGAAGCAAAAAACACAGATGCAAGGAAAACACAGAAGAAGCGCAAAAGATAGAGGAAGCGCAAAACACAGACGAAGCAGAAAATACAGACTACGTGGAAAGCACAAACTAAGTGGAAAAGATAGACGAAGCGCAAAACATAGATTAAGTGGAAAACACAGATGAAGCGCAAAAGACAGATGAAGCGCAAAACACAGACAAAGCGTAAGAACACAGTTGAAGCGTAAAAACACAGACGAAGTGCAAAACACAGACGAAGCGCAAAAAACACAAATTAAGTGGAAAACATAGACGAAGAGCAAAAACATAGACGAAATGGAAAACACAGACGAAGTGCAAAAAACACAAACGAAGTGAAAAACACAGACGAAGTGCAAAAACATAGACAAAGTGGAAAACACAAATGAAGCGCAAAAACATAGATGAAGTGGAAAACACAAACGAAGCCCAAAATTAGACGAAGTGGAAAACACAGATGAAGCGCAAAAACCACAGACGAAGTGCAAAAACATAGACGAAGTGGAAAACACAGACGAAGTGCAAAAACATAGATGAAGTGGAAAACACAGACGAAGCACAAAACATAGACGAAGTTAAAAACACAGACGATACAAAGTAGAAGTTACGCCAGCATGTCGGACGGTAACTTAGTTGGAGTTAGTTACAAAACTCAACTAAATAACTGTTTTCAAGATTCAAGAAGCAGTTATCAAGGATCAAGAAGCAGTTAGAGACTTAGGCTATAAATACTAGTCTTATTCGAAGATTTTACAACCTTACGAATCTTACAACTTTGGAGTAATCATTTGATCTTTGAGCTTGCAAGTGCTTACTTAGAAAAGAGAAATTTAGTAGTGCAATGCTTAGAGAGCTAACCCTACTGTAAGAAAAGCTTACAATATCTTTCTAGTGAGAGAAAGAAAAGGCTAAGGGCCTGGAGAGGCTACGTTAGCAGAAAGAATACTTTGTATAAGAGACCTGAAGAGGCTTTAGAAGGGAAGAAAGAACACTTGTAATTTTTTGATTTATAGAGAAACATTCAGACGAACTCTAAGGACTGAACGTAGCCCACGGTTTGGGGTGAACCAGTATAAAAATGGCAGCGTCTATCTTCTATCCTTTTATTTCAGTTTATTTTGTCGTTAAACAAGTATATAGAAGTTATTTACGATTTAACTACGTAACAATTATAGTATAAGTTATGTGATATCTTTTTAACAAGTTAGAGAAGTTCTTAGCAAGATTTTGTATTCACAAAAAGGATACACCATTCAACCCCCCCTTCTTGTGTATCAAGTTTATTAGAGTAAATTCTTACTTCATTTTCTTTGAGGAAAGAAGCCCAAAAAGAGACTCTTATCATTCAAGTTTTGGTTATGCATGCATGAGAGGAGTGAGTGAGTTAAAAAAACAAAATGCAAGAACACTTCTTCCTCTCTTTATCAATTTCAGTTATCATGAAAGAAAGATGTGATGTGCATCTAATGCGTCACTTCATTCTTTAATCAATCATAAAGAAGCCAATAAATCAAACTCTTCTCATTTGTTTAAGATGACCATATGAAAAGACCAATAACCTAAACGAGACCTTCTTATTTTCGGTTATAGATGAAAGAAGGAAGAAAAAATACATTAAATGCACCTCTTCCTTTCTTTAATGAAATGAATTCTATAAGGTTACATTACATGCCATCTTAAAAGACAACAATTAGACCATTTAATGATCAGATCACTATCCCATTTAATGATGATAAAGTATGATAAAACAATCTTTAATTTAGCAATTCAATGCTAAATGTGCAACTGCACACTGCACATTTAGGTATAAAAAACCGAAATATGCCCTCCTTCTTTCTTTAATAACTTTGTTTTAATTTAATTAATATAATTAATCAAATCAAACCAAAGTCAAGCCCAATATTAAATGCTCATTTTGGCTTCTAATTAAAGTAAGCCTAATATTCGTAAGCCCAATATTCAATCATGGTTTTTAAAACCTCTATTTATATTTCTTACTTTGCTTGATAACCTTCCTAGAAGCCAAATGGAGAATCTAATTGGACTTTGACTCGAGCCTCTTCGTTCTTACCCTTGGAGGCCAAATCAAAAATATTTTTTTTCTAAAGATTGCAGTACAGAATGCAGCCTTGGGTTGTTTTGCTTAATCGGAACCAATTAATGGAACTAAGCTAGCCTATAAGTCATGTTATGCAAACAAAATTAGCAAAGAAGAGGGGGGTTTTCAATCCTTGGAATTTTGGACTAAAGCAAGTGAATTGTAAGAAAATGTAATAAACAGTATTTTTGGATTTTTTGGGAATGGAAAAGCGAATAAATAAAAGCAATGATCAAATGATAATAGTATCCTCTTGAAAACGAGCTTCGACTATCATTGTTCGAAACGAATTTTAACGGGAGTGAATCATTAAGTTTCAAATGGTAAACCTTAAAGTACTCTTTAAGTCTAAGGTTTCAATTAATGAACTCCATTTATTAAAACCTTGTTGAATGCTCTTAGTGTGTGCAATGGGTAAGCTAATGCAATAAGTCATTTGGGATCTAGAATCATCTTCATACCAAACACAACTAGGCAGATAAAAGAGAATAAACCAAATCACGAATAAACATATATGAGACTTTATATATTCAAGCTCAAAATTCTACATCAACAGATCCCAACAACACATTAAATATCCAAAACTTGATTAAACTCTAATCAAGAACATTCAACTACAAATTACAAATCCTAAACCTAAGAGTTCATAATAATGTAGCTGAGCATGGGATGAATTACTCCCCTTTGAAGCCCATTGAACTTTAGTCGTTGCTACATTTTTCAAGAGGAAAGACGTGCCTAGCTAAGAATTACTCCAGGAGGAATCTCAATCGGGAACCCACTGGAAGCATCCATGGTAGCAGTTGTCGGTGGAGAAGTCGACGGTGAAGTGGAGAGGAAAGGTAATGATAGTGTCTGAAGGTATTTTAGAGAGTGAGTTTGTCTAGAGATAGTTGGGGTGTATTTTTTTTTAAATGTGTGTCGACTGCTTTTAACCTAAAATGGTAGGTTTTTAAGGAAAATGGGTTATAGATCGAGTTACACAGTGGGTATCTTTCCAAAAATGGTTCAGGTATTTGAAGGTTCACCACGACGAATTTTTCCCGAAGGTTTTTCTGTTTTGTTGGCCCCTTTCACTGCGGCTAATTTTTCTTGAAAGATTTTGCTTGGAACTCTTCATTCTTTGCCGCGGTGACACATCCTCTTCATCGTGGCGAACTTGCTGTTGTGACTGTTGACTTGTTGACTTGAATTCAACTCTTCCACATCTTCTTCTTGAGTCTCCTACAATGAACAAATGGTAGTTTGAAGTATTAGTTATTCTCAGAAAATTAATTAGTACAATTAACACTCATTTTCTACAAATTTTACTCTCAAACTACATAAAATAAAGGTAGACACTCAAGAATCAAATTAAGCCTAAAATCTAGAAATAAGAGCAAAAAAGTGTAGTAAAGGTCATGAAAATGTTGCCAATTTATATAATAAGCTTGGGCTTAATCAGACTTATATAATTACAACTCTAATAAACCCGAAATTAATTTAATCTTATTAGAATTAATTCCAGCTTATTAATCAAAAGTCATTCCATTAAAGACAATTGATTAAACTCTTGAATTACTAAGTATTATGCGAATGCATGTTTCAAATAGGATGTCCAATTGCAAACTTTATTATGAGCCATATTATAGCCATCCACTCAATAAACAGTAAAATTACCGTTTTCCCCTTATGTTGGTTTTTCCTTCTAGATCTCTTGTTTTACTATATATGGTGATTAACACACAAGATCTTATCTTGGCGCTAACACTTGATGCGTGGCTAGTCCATTAAACTAATGGCAACAATTTAATCACCAAACTCCGTAAAAACATTTAAAAGTGTTGATATCATCATTAACTCTTTATTTAAGTGAATGTTCCCTGATACATGTTTCAATTAATAATTCCAACGTCTAGACACTGGATTGGTACTCTATACAAATCCATTCCGATCATATCAAGAATTATAATAAAACACATATGAGTTCATCACTCATCAAGATTGTGGTTCGTAATAATAGAATGCTAAAGTCTATGTTTTAATATTAAAGTAACGACCCACTTTATTCTTTAAAACATACTTGATTCCAATTTCATTTAATAGTGCCATTATCGATATTCAACTACTATCATGATATGAAACTCATCATTCCCTTGAATAAACTCTTTTACTTACACGAAGATAAATCATAATATTACAGCCTAAACCATAATCAAGTGACCAACTTGATTATTCAACTGTGAAGCAACTAATTTAGATTATAATAATATACATATTTCCCATACATCTCCATGTATATGTATATTACTTGCAAAAGAATCTTAGTACCTTATGACTAGATATATATAATGCTTAAACAAACAAAACCAAACTCTTTTGTTTTATTAATATTAAATATTTTTCATTACAAAAGTAACTGGAAGAAAATTAAGTTATATGTAAATACACTTGCTTTCTAGGGCACTATATTTACATAACTCCAACAATCTCCCACTTTCCTTAAAGCAAGTTTGATATATCCTTATTCCCATCCCTACTATTTGGTAAAACTCTTTTGAGACAACATTTTCGTAAATGGATCAATATGGTTTTGCTCTTTGGGAATCTTTACCACATTCACTTCACCATGTTGTATTATCTCCCTTATGAGATGATACTTTCTCTCAATATGTTTGGAAGCTTTATGGTTCCGAGTTTCTTTAAAATTAGCCACTACCCCACTATTATCACAATAAAGTGTAATGACCTTTTCTACCTTAGGAACTACCTCCAAGTCATTCAAGAACTTGCGGAACTAGACTGCTACTTTTGCTGCTTCACAAGCAGCAATATACTCAGCCTCCATAGTCGAATTAGAAACAAAAGATTGCTTGATACTCCTCCAGACTATGGCTCCACCTCCTAAAACAAATATAGAGCCAGAACTTGATTTCCTTGAATCAACATCTGTTTGGAAATCAGAATCTGTATATCCTGTCTGAATAAGGTTACTTCTAGAGTAAACAAGCATTAAGTTCTCTGTCCTACGAATATACTTTAGTATGCACTTAACCGCAGTCCAATGCTCCATTCCTGGACTGGACTGGAATCTACTTACCAATCCCACTGCGTAATAGATAACCAGTCTAGTGCAACCTAGATTAGACTGGAATCTACTTACCAGTCCCATTATGTAACAAATATCCTGTTTAGTGTAAAGCATAACATACATTAAACTTCCAACTGTTGAAGCATATGGAATGCTATTCATGCGTTCAACTTCCTCTTGGGTCTAGTAGGTGTGAAACCCCTCTTGGAATCTTGCATGGAAAACTTATTGAGCATGTTCTCTAGGTAGGTTATTTGAGACAAGGCTATCAGTTTCTTTTTATGATCCCTAGAACATAGCTAGCCTCTTCCAAATCCTTCATTAAGAACTATTCAGTCATCCTTTAATTGTAGATAACATTCCTACATCATTCCTAATGAGCAGAATATCATAGATATATAGGATTAGGATAGTAACATTGCCTTCTTGTATCCTTTTATAGACACAAGGCTCATCTAGGTTTTGTATAAATCTATAGGTTTTGATACACTTATCAATCCTAATGTTCTGAGACCTAGATGTTTGCTTAAGTCCATAAATGGACCTTTCTAATTTGCATACCTTATACTCATTACCTGACTTAATAAATCCTTCTGGTTGGTCCATATAAATGGTCTCATCAATTTCTCCATTAAGAAATGTGGTCTTGACATCTATTTTCCATATTTTATAATTGAAATAGGCTGCTATGGCCAAAAGGATTCTGATGGACTTATGCATGGAAACTGGAGAAAAAATCTCCTCATTGTCTATACCCTCATTTTGAGTATAACCTTTAGCTACCAATCTAGCTTTAAAATTCTCTACCTTTCCATTTGATCCTCTTTTCCTTTTATAGATCCATATACACCCTATGGCTTTTACATCTGGTGGTAGATCTACAAGGATCCAAACTTCATTGGTATACATGGAGTCTATTTCCGATTCCATCGCCTTGAGCCATTTTTCTATATTAACATCATTAATAGCCTGTGAATAAGTATTGGGATCCATTTCTTCTTAGTCCAAGATAGAAATTATGCCTTCTCCTAGACCTAGATACCTGTATAGTTGTCTCACAACCCTCCCATTATGTCTAGGCACGACTTGATGTTTAGGATTCTCTTTTGATTCAATTCTTGAATACATTTTGACATCTTGTTCTGCTATATCCCAATCAACTCTTGGTTTGGATGAAATAGCTAACTCCTTTAGTACTACTTCTCTTCTTCCTTCGTGATTTCTCATAAATTCTTCCTCCAAAAAGGTTGCATTTGTTGGCACAAATACCTTCCTGTCCTAAGGATTGTAAAAATAGTACCCTCATTTACCCTTGTGGATTCAGGCCTTAGAACATGGGCTGGGCAGCCGTAAGTCCCTCAATGAAGGCACTCATCTAGTCCACAACTCCCTAGGTGTTTTAGGGACCAATTTTGATGAAGCAAAGTTAAGAAGATAGGTTGCCATTTGTATGACATATCCACAGAACAATTCTGTAAGGCTAGCGTAGGACATAATTGATCTTAGCATTTCCAATAGAGTCTTATTCCTACTCTCAGGTACACCATTCTGTGGAGGTGTTCTGGGAGTTGACAAGTTGGAAACAATTCCATTGTCAATTTGAAATTGTTGGAACTCTCTAGATAAGTACTCACCACCTCGATCTGATCGAAGTTGTTTTAATGGCTTGCCTAGCTGCTTCTCAGCTTTAGCTTTGAATTCTTTGAACTTTTCAAAGGACTCACTCTTTTTGTGAGTCAAATACAAGTATCCATCACTAGAGTAATCATCTATAAAGGTTATGAAGTATTTATAACCTTCTTTAGCTTGTACGTTTATAGGCCCACACATATTAGTGTGTACCAGGTCCAATGTGGATTCAGATCTGTTTCCTTTAGAAGGAAACGAGGCTTTGGTCATCTTTCCTTCATTATAAGATTCACAGGTAGGTAATGGATCATTATCCGAGCCCGCAAGGATCCCATCCTTCACTAACCTGTCAAGTTTGTTTTGATTGATAATGATCCATTCTTACATGCCACATATATTTTGAATTAAGGTTAGTCATTGGATTGTCTTGGTTTTATTAATACCGTAGTGTATTACAAATAAAATCCTTATTCTCAAATATTGAAACAATATTTTCAAAATATAAGGAATAACTAGATTTTATTAGATAAAAATAGAAATCATGTTCTTTACAATCGTTGGGATGTAATATACATCCTCTAAATATAACCTATGACCACTAGGAAAGTCCAAGATAATTACTCCTATTGATCCTGCTGAAACATAGGATCCATCTTCTATCTTGACTCGAAATTGGCCTTTACGTAGACTTTTCCTTTGCTGGAACCCCTACAAAGAATTGTAAACATGGTTTGTGGCTCCTAAATCTAAAATCCAAGAATCAGAATCTGCCACGTTTCTAGTTCCTAACAAACTTAGGAAACCCATACCTTGTTTTCTTTTAAGGGACTCAAGGTAGACCGCACAGTTTCTTTTCCATTGACCCTGCTTACCACATTGGAAACACTTTCCCTTGGTGTCTGCTTTGGCCTTCTTTTTCATGGGTTAGATCTTGACCCCTGTTTGGGCCTTCTTTTTCATTGGACCCTTCTTCTTTTTCTTGCCCTTATCCTTGGGCTTAGAAGAGGATGCTACATTAGCTTTTGGCCCATGAGCCTTGATATTTAATATCTACTTCGTACTTTGGAGGCTATTCATCAACTTACTCAAGGTGTAATCCTTGCTATTGAGCTCATAGTCCAACTTAGACTACTAAAAAGATGAGTTTAAGTTATTCTTGATCATAATCATCTGTGTGTTTGCATACATATCTGCCCCAAGCATCTTAGCCTCAGTAACCACAAAGATTACCTTCAATATGTAATCCCGCACTGGTTCACCAGGTTTTTTTTCTGAGATTATGAAAAGTTTGGATAGCTTTTATTATTGCAGACCTGGTCCTCACACCAAACATCTCATGTAGTTGATGGACCATTGCACTAGTGGTTTTCATGCAAGCAATTTGCTTTTGCAACATTCCACAAACAAAAAGTAGAATATAACACTTACAAGTCTTATCAGCATTCTACCATCGCTCATGTTATTGGACTTGTTTAGATGTTGAATTACCACCCGAAGGTGTAGGCTCATTGTCCGTTAATACCCATGAAATTTGTTTATATTGAAGAACAATGTCCAGGTTACGTCTCCATTCATTAAAATTCTCTCCATTTTCCAATTTTTTATTTGTTAAGAGCAAAGTGAGTGGATTCATATTGTGGTCAATTATGTCTGAAAATATAAAATTTTAAAACAAGAACATACTAGTCAACAGCATTAGAACTTTGTACAAAATCATGATGAATGTATGCATGATGATAGAATTAGCAAAACTTAAGAAAATAAAAATTTATGCGACAGTTATTTTTCTTTTCTATAACAGACTAAGTGATGGTGGGCCATCTTATCCATTAAAAAAAAAGAGACCCTCCCACTAAAAAAACTACCAATCATCTTCATGCCTAACTTTTTGAGAAGCATCATGATTTGGTTCATTTTTTTTACCAACAGAGCTACGGTGGGTAGGTTATTGATAAAATATTTTGAATGTGTAACCATTTGATTCATCCATTAAAGGTACTTACAATCCATGCCTCGTTGGGAGGTCATAGTTGTTATCGCTAAGTAGACTTATCCTTAAGGAGACCCAAACCATGCAAGATCTAGGATTCATGTCCACCTGTGGGAAGTAACACTTCACCATATGCAAAAGGGCCATCGTATAGAGACCATGGACTCTTACATGAGCATCCTTTCCCACTCAATCTTTTTTCAGTCTTTAAGTTTTTAATAAATATCGTCTTGTCTAGATGTAATTTATTATCCATCCTATATTATTTCATTATATGTCTTATACATAATGAATGTATGGAAAAGCCTAGGGTTGGCAATTTTCTAAATGACATACAATCATTTAACATCCCATACTATTTGCATCCATTTATCCATTCATCTCATGAACTACTAGGCCATATTTGATTGTCCATCCTAGAACATAATAAAATTACAAGGCTTTTAGGCCCAAAACAAAAAATTTCTTTGACTTGGATCTTTTGCTTCGAACTCTTCATCCACATGACTTGACCCATTTGGTAAAAATGTGCAATGGCATTTTCATAAAGCCAAATTTTGTCACTTTGAAAACATAAAAAAGCACTTGTTTTCATCAAACCGAAACCTTGGCAATATGAAAAAAAATCCAGCACTTGTTTTTGGAAAAACTGACACTCAAAAAGCATTCCAGCACTTTTATTTCATCAAACTGAAACATTGTTAAAACAAAAATTCCAGCACCTTGGTTTTCACAAAATCGAAACTTTGTTAAAACAAAATTCCAGCACTTTGGTTTTCATAAAACCGAAACTTTGCCAATACACCAAAGGATACACTGAAACCATTACCTATGCTTCTCTTTGATCCATGGTTGCTCCATCTTCAATATATCAGAATTTTGTACATAACAAAATCAAAGAAAACAGAAAACTGAAACCAAGGAGGAAACATAATGATGATAGCCCATCCTCCTTGTTACAAACCAAATGAAGAAAAACTTACAAGGTAAAACTATATTCTATGGACAACCAAAAGAGCAAAACGTACACATATATATTTCTATTACATAAAAATATGTAGCATACAACATTTAATTGCCAACCCATGAATCACATATAGGAACCAAAATCATGCATAAGAAAATGACTCTGATACCAATTGTTGGATTGAAAATGAAAGCATGCAAGATTTGGATAAACAGTAGATTTTAAAACTTTTTTGACTCCTTGCTACAGTGTTGACTCCTTGCTTTTGTATCCTCTCCTTTGTCAATCTATCCTCTCCTTGTTGTTGTATCCGGACCAATCTGATCTACCACTTGTTCTTCTTGGAAAACTTTGTTAACAAGATCCTTTGGTGGGAAAGGAGAAGAAATATTTTTAAGGAGATTTTTCTTAGAAGAAAGAAGCCAAAAAAAAGACTCTTCCCATTCAAGTTTCGGTTATGCATGCAGAAGAAGGAGAGAGTGATTCAAAAAACAAAATGCAAGAGCACTTCTTCCTCTCCTTGTCAATTTCAGTTATCATGAAAGAAAGATGTGATGTGCATCCAATGCATCATTTCATTCTTTAATCAATCGTAAAGAAGCGAATAAATGAGACTCTTCTCATTTGTTTAAGATGGCTACATGAAAAGACCAACAACCTAAATGAAACCTTATTTTCAGTTATGGATGAAAGAAGGAAGAAAAAATAAATCAAATGCTCCTCTTCCTTTCTTTAATGAAATGAATGCTAAAAGGTTACATTACATGCCATCATTAAAAGACAACC
>JAOSBN010000178.1:14128540-14182062 GCA_027563595.1 Erythroxylum suave | reverse complement strand
TATATATATCAGGTATATTAATAAACGATGACTAGAATTTTATAATGTCTAAAAATAGCATCATTAAAAAATGAAGCAATAATCTCATTTTTATCGATGACTATAAGAGAATCCATTTATATATATATATATATATATATCAGGTATATTAATAAACGATGACTAGAATTTTATAATGTCTAAAAATAGCATCATTAAAAAATGAAGCTATAATCTCATTTTTATCGATGACTATAAAGAATCCATTTAACAAATCATATATTTAACAAAGAAATTATCATGAATCAATAATATTTACTGTATTCGTTAATATAACAAAATAAATGTAAGAAACCATATGTTTTAGAAAGCAGCTTAATCATACATTTAACAAAAAAAGTAAATAAAGAAAAAACAATCATCATATTAACGAGGAACAAATATAAACAAATGATATATATTGATTTTTTTTGACAAAATTAGACATACCTGAATATCGCAACGAACAAAGTTGTGGTAAGAGTGAACAATAAGAAAACCTAAAAAAATTAAAGGAGAAATGTGATTAGGAAAAACAATTCCTGGAAATGAAATGTTTAGAAATTTCAGAGTGGATATGTCGTAATAGTTATGCAAATGAAAACTTTTTTAAATTGTTTATCACGTATTTTGGACAGACATAACAAGCACAAACATAAATCTAATAATTCGATTTAACGTTAGATAGTAAAAATAGTTATGATTAATCATATATAGGTGAGTAAATTTTTTTTATTGTTATAATTTATGAAAATAAGTTTTTTAATTAATAATTTTTCATATTTAAGATATAAATAGATTAAGTAACATATGAAATCATAATTATGTATATTTATTAAAGCTTAATGAAATAAATAAGGACGATTAACAATATATAATTAATAATCATAATAATTAAAATCAATTTTTAATTAAATTAATCTAATATTAAAAGACATGATTATGACTTTTTAATATATAAAGTAATAGTTAACAAGAATTTTGAAGGTAAGGTTTGAATTTGTATACGATTACGGTCATAGAAGAAATAAATAGAAAGGAAATAATATTTTAGAATAGTAAAAGTTGATCATTAAAATTACTTACGACTGTGACTTATTAGTCGCAGTCGTGAATGCTTTAATATAAATTAGTAAATAATACATAATAAGTCAAATAATTATAACTTTCTTAAAAACTCTATTTCCAAGTGACGGTAAAAATTTTTATATAAGAGTTGAGGAAAAGAAATTAAACAATTGCATTTTACAAACATCATCAGAATATTATTTTAAAAATCTAAAAATCAACATAATATAGTCGTAAAAATGTAATAGCTGTTATGTAATTATATAAAAATGAATATCATAGACGTGATCTGTGAGATGTTCAATTTGAATACAAAAGCTTATAACAATTTAATAGACCGAATATGCAGAATTAGAATCAAACTTAACATTCTAAATCACAAATGAAATTAACAAAAATTTAATTAACAAAAAAATTACGAAGAAGGATGAAGGATAACTTACAGATTGTTGTAATCTCTTTTTTGCTGAAACTGGAAAGCTGAGTCGTCCAGAATGTACACTTTTTATAGTCCAAAGATGGAATATACACTTTTTATAGTCTAAAGATGGAGAATTGTGTTTGGAGAAGTTAGGTTACAGAAGTTATGATGGAGAAGAAAATATAAAGATACTGTTTGATTCATTTAGTAAAAAAAAATGATTATCATGTCATGTCTTTTAATTAGAAAGCGGCTGATTCTAAACGACGGCGTGGTGTGATTGACTGATTGATTTACATATCATCTAAAAAAATTTAATTTTGAACATCTTAATAAATATATTATAATTTATTAAAATTAATTAATTAATAAATTTCTTTATTAATGATAATGTTTAGGATATTTAATGTTAATATATATGCGTGCCACAAGTGTATAATATATTATAATTAACCAATAAACCAACGCTCATATGATTAACGAATAAAATAAATAAATTTTCAATTAATTGATTGATATTATCATTATTATGATCGTTATATAAATAAATTTATTCATCAATAAATTAATTATATATTAATCATTATTAATTATAACTGAATAAACAAAACAGTTAATGATTAATAGTTAAATTATAAATAAATTATATTTTAACAAAAAAATTATTTTTATATGTAGTTATATATTAATCATTATTAATTATAAATGAATAAACAAAACAGTTAATGATTAATAATTAAATTATAAATAAAATATATTTTAACAAAAAAAGTATTTTTTATATGTGTTAAATATATAATAATTAATTAATTAATTAATTAAGTTATAATTAATTAACTAACCAATAATATTTGAATTAATTAATTAATATTCTAATAAAATATTATTACTTTATGTAGTTGTGGAGAAAAGGAAATTAACGTGGACGGTTGTGAGTTAAGAGAGTTAATGAAATGAAATATGAAATAGTTGCCAGGTTTTAAAAAATACAGTAGCTTTAGGCAATATAATAATCTGATGCGGCAGCTTGGAAAGAATATGATAACTAACACTGCAGCAGACAAAAAGAGAATATAATAATATGATGCAACAATATACTACATTTATTTACTTCGGTAGCAATTAACTAAAATGTAAAATTTGCACAACTCTCAACGCAGCAAGTGATGCACATCATATCCTCTTCTTTTGTTCCTTTCAAGAAATTAAATGATAAAAAAGGCATGCAATAAATAGTTGTACAAAAGCCATCTAAAAAAGAAGAATGTGTTTACTAAGAGTCTAGATTCTTTGTCTAGATATAAGCCAAGTGCCAACTCAACCACTTTCTCGTTTCTCCTAGATAAAATGTAAGACCGGATCCTTCTGTCTCAAACTCAAAATACATCATTTCTTTTTAAAATTTAAAATGTATTTATTTTTTACTTTTTATGGTTTTATGATAATTTTAATTACACTACTATGACTTTAATAAAAATTTAAATTTTAAAAAAATTAATTTATTTATAATAAATAGTATAGTTACTAATAATTTATTATTAATTTTAATAATAATAAATAAACATTTTTTTATTTTAAATTTAATTTATACTTTTTAAAAAATAAATTACAATTTAATAATGGTATTATTAAATTTATAAAATTTTAAAATTAAAAAGATGCACTAGTTTTGAATTGTTTTAGTTGTTTTGAAATAAAGTTAAAACTATAATGAAACAAACAATTTATTTTAATTTTGAACAATTTTTATTTTAATTTGTTAATTATACTACAATGATTGTATTAAAAGAATAAATTAATTTGTAAAATCTTAATTATTTCTTTAATAAAATAAAATAAAATAAAATTATAATTATAATTATGTAATTATTAGTTTTATAAAAAATTAAAATAGAAAGAACAAATGCATTAGTGAATGCACGGGGTGATACAAATGCACGCCCGTGCATTCTTAAATTCAATGAGAAAATGAAAAGTTTAAATTTTATATTACTTTAATATAAAATAAAATAAAATTATAATGATAGTATTATTATTTTTATAAAAATTAAAATTTAAAAGATGCAGTAGTTTTGAAATTGTTTTAGTTTTTATATTAATTTTTAATAAAATAAAATTTAGAATGAAGAAAAACAACTCATTTTAATTTAGAACATTTTATATTTTAATTTTGTAATTATTCTACTATTATTTTAATAAAAACTAAATTAATTTGTAAATACTTAATTATTACTATAATAAGAATTAAATTACATTAAATTATAATTATTTAATTATTAATTTTAAAAAATTTAATTACTATATGCACAAGTGTGCATTAAAAAATATATATGAAATATATGAAACTTCTTGCAATGCATCTCTCCTTAATTTAAAAATATATATGAAATATATGAAACTTTTTATTTATCTTAAGCGCACACCCATGATGACAAATTTAACAATCGTTGCTATTGATATCTTATAAAATATAAATTTTCAATTATGACAAACTTAACGATCATTGTTTTGTTAATCTATGAAAAGCCAAATATAAATACATATTCTTATGGTAGACAAAAAGATTTCATCAAATATGTATTTGATCGTATAAAAAAAGATTTCATCATATATGATAAAAATAAATTGTACACTTTGTAGAAATTAATTCTCATTCTAAAATCGATGAGATAAAGAAAATTGAGGTCGTTTGAGACGAGTCGGTATATTAGGTACCAAATTACCGATCGAGGCTCCTATAATTGACTTATAAATGATCTTGTTATAGTTCCGATAAAATTTTAAATAAGGTAAAAAAGCCCCGTTAGATTTACGAGATCTATAAGTTTTCTTGAAAAATAAATACATAGCAGGTGATCGAAAAAAGGATGGTTGTGGGGTTTGTGGTTTAGCAATTTTAATTGGCTTATTAATCCGCTGTGGAATAGGAGTAAATGGGAATAAGCTTTTATTGGTAGCTGTTGCAAGAGCATTAATATGTTGATAGCGTGTTCTACCAATCGGTGATGCAAAAGGAATAGATCTCGCATTTAACGAATTAATGTATGATGGGGTTAAAGACGAATAGGTAGCGGAACCAGAAGTTGGTATGGTTAACGTAAGATACCACGATTTATTTGGGTCAGAATATGGCAATGGTGTAAATGAAAACCTTGATGAATGTAAACCATCTTCAACCGATGATTGTATGCAAGGGTCTTTAGGAAATTCCAGTGATTCTTCAAAATCCAATAAAGATATGATTGTGGTGATGGTTGAAAATTGAACAAATGGTCGAATACTCTGTAATAAAAATAAAATTTTGAATCATATATTAATACAAGACAACACATCACTAAAATAACAATAAGAACGTAAAAGGTATGAACTAACTGTGCTATTAATATCATTATTTATATTTTAAAATATAAAAAGTTAGCATTTTTTATAAAGACGTTAAAAGTTAGATAAATTAAACATAAAATTTTTAAAAAATAACATATACAAAGAAGATGAATACGTATCAATATTACCTTCCATAAATGAGAAAACAAAGATGGCAGGTCGATTACAAATACTTTGTAAAGTTTGCAAGGATAATAATCACCAATAATTTTCAATGTCGATAAACATACATTTATGAAATTGAAAGCAGACCTGAAAAAACCTAGATAGGTAAACAAAAAAAGTTACGAGGTAGTTTTAAAAAGTTTAGTTTTTTATAAAATATTTACTATACTTCGATATAGATTATGACATGAGTTTTAAAAAGGAACATACTTGCGTCAAAAAGGATCACAAATTGTTCGCAGTTTTTGCACATAGTTGATACAACAACTTCCAAATTAAAAGCAACGAAGCATGTAATCCTAAAAAAATAAAAGCAAAAGATAACTCACACCAATTATTAAATAAGAAGGATAAAAATAGGAAAAGATATAAAAAATATTATACATATTTACTTACAGTTTTCGTGAACGAAACTTTCAATAATTTTTTTTAATGCGAAAAATCTTCGAGCAAGAACAACAGAGAAAAAATAAAACTTTTTAGTGAGCTTAGAAGTGACAAATGTTCAAATGAAACTTAGAAAAGATATATGTAAATAATATTGTTAATAAATTTCATAGCGTTTGGAAAATAAATAAATAATTATACATAATTAACAAAATTTTAAAATTACCAAAATAGGTTTATAATTTTGATCGTGACTTGCTAAATAAGCAAGGCCTTCCGTGACTTCAGCAGAAAATTCATATGCTTTGAATTTATCTACATTTTAAAAGAAAATTAAAAAAAGGATAATCAAAAGAAGGGTGTATAGAAATTATCATAAAAAATAGAACAATAAAAAGGAGTGTTTAAAAAATATCGTAAAAATACCAATAGTAATGCTTTCTCTCCAAGAAAGGCAAGTCTTTAATTTTTTTACAACTAATTTAGCGTCGTTGTCGTGAGCTAGGAGGAACCATTCAATACAGTTCTTGGTACAAAATTTCTTCTGTTATCAGGTAGAAAAAAATGTTAAATGAAGCAGATATTTTGTGCAATATTCATATGATGTTGCTTCTTCCTAGCTAAAAATAGGAAATAATAAAAAAAAGTATTTAACCTGGTTTTGTGACAGAGCAGTTTACTTTGTTAGATACCGAATAACATATTTAATTTTCTGAACGTGATGGACAGTTTCTTTGTGATTCATTTTGAACAAGTAGGACAAGAGGAAGCTAACCAAATTGGAATTGAATTAGAAGCTAATGGAATTGTTGTGAAGAAAAATTTAAATAAAAAGAAGACTTCTTTACAAAAACATCAAAACATATTACATGTTTATTAAAGTAACATTAACTATTTGCATTTTTCGTTTCTAACAACCGAATAGACTTCATTTATGAGAGTGCGTATTTGAATACCTGACTTATCAATCGAAAATATTGCTAGGGTCAAACAGTTCAGCGTATGTGTCTTTAAATAACAGTCGTATCAATTAAAAATATTGACATCGACATCTATGAAAAGATTTTTTGCGATACAGCAGCAGACAATGAAGGTATCCCTAAGAAAAATAAAAATTTCTCACGATCTGCAAAGAATAAGTTTACTAAATATTCCTCGCAGAAAATGAAAATATTCACGGATATCTGTGAAAAGATTATTTGTGATTCGGTGGCAAATTCTCTTGAAAGCAATTACAATTAACGAATTTTTAGGAGAAATATAAATAAAAAAAATTAGGAACTGTATAGTGTAATGTATTTGTTATATTTGTTATAAATGGATAAAATATACAAAGTAAGTACAAATATTATAATATCAACGTAAAAGGTTAAAAAAAATATTACCTGTGACTTATTAAGTCATGCTCGTGACTAGAACAAAATAAGTTAAAAATGTTTTATAATCAATTAAATATTTTAGTTAATTAAAATAATAAAATTAAAAAACTAATTAGGTGTAACATGTTATTGCTTTACACAATCCAAACATCATAAACATAGAAAATAGATTGATGAAAATGGTAAAAATACAAAAAGATAATCTCACATACCAATACCCAACTGAGTAACCATTTTTTAGTTTTACATCCAAAATTAATTATTAATTATTGTTATTATATTATTAAATACTCTATCTTAATATTAATTTTATATGTTATTTATAACCCCCTTCGCCATTTCATCTAACGGTTAGGTAAGTCTTCCTATGTCACACCTGTGATTCATGTTCTATCAAACTAATAACATAATTATAATTTAATTTAATTTTTATTGCAATAATAATGTATTTTTAAATTTTATTTCTTTATAAAATTAATAACAGCATAACTATAATTTAATTTAATTTTTTATTAAAGTAATAATTTAATTCTAATTTAATTTAATTTTTATTAAAGTAAATGTTTTTGTTAATAGCTCGGAAATTTTTTTAATCTTACATCCGAAATTAATTATTAATTATTGTTATTATATTATTAAATACTTTATCTTAATATTAATTTTATATGTTATTTATAACCATGCTTTATTCATTCTTCATTGTAATAAATTTTTATATATTAATATAATAATTTCAAAATCAAGTGTCACTCTCGTGCAGAAGCACAAGGGTGATATCTAAATAGTGACTAGCTTGTCATCCTCGTGCACAAGCATGAGGGTGACATTTAAAAGGTCACTAGATTGTCACAAGCACGAGGGTAATATCTAGATGGTGACCAGTTTGTCACCCTCGTGTATAAGCATGAGGGTGACATCCAACGTGAAATTCAAACTTATAAATATCATATATTTTTTTTATTCTGATGCCAAAAATTTTCAAACTTTATACCATTGAAAAATTAAGAGGATAAACTATAACTTTCATCAAGACAACTTTATCAAAATCGGCCTACATCAATTAAAATTTTTATTAAATTAAAAAATGCTTGCAAATGAACGCCTATGCATTTGCGTGAGCATTTGCTTCCAAATGCATGGCCTTGCATTTGATGCACGGGTAATGTAGTAATAATGTATTTTTTAATTTTAATTTTTTACAAAATTAATAATATCATAATTATAATTTAATTTAATTTTTATTAAATTAATAATTAAATTTAAAATTAAATGTAAATTTTTATTAAAATAATAATTAAATTCAAAATTTAATTTAATTTTTTATTAAGGTAAATGTTTTTGTTAATAGTTCGGAAATATTTTTTAATTTTACATCCAAAATCAATTATTAATTATTGTTACTATATTATTAAATACTTTATCTTAATATTAATTTTATATGTTATTTATAACCATGCTTTATTCATTATTCATTGTTATAAAGTTTTATATATTAATATAATAATTTCAAAATCAAGTGTATGCATAAGGTTGATATCTAAAAGTGACTATTTTGTGACCCTCGTGTTCAAGCACGAGAGTGACATTCAAACTTGTAAATATCATATTTTTTGATTCCAATGTCAAAAAATTTCAAACTTTATATCACATTTTCTAAACCCAAAATGTTATCACATTATATCAAATCCATAATTTACATTGTTTCATATAGTATAATATCATCCATGTTTATACAACATTGTCCTATGAACATAAACAACTCAGTACACACCAAATACTATAAACTTGAAAGAAACAACTATGCTCTCAATCCTAGCTGACCGACCTTTGAGCCAAATTTGACTGTAACAGTTGTACAAAATATGCTTTTACAGAGTCTTAGAAGCTAGGTCGTCTCACTCTCGAACCTGAAAAGCAATGGTGCAATTTTGATGAGTTTTGCAAACTCAGCTGAGTAACCATCCTCGATGGTTCACTCATGTTATAAAATAAGATCAATTATAATATGCAATCATACAGTTCAAAACCATTTGACAAGTATCAAATACTATCGTGGATAAATCATTTCTCAGTTAAACATTTCAGTCATATAACGACATTCACACCACTTTGCAAATCATTCAACGAATTCAAAATATATGCGGATGCGATATGTGTGAGACTCACATTCATTTTTATATTGTTATGACTGTGTGCTTTTACAGTATCCCGAATTATCAGGCTCAGTCAGTCAGTTTGTGACTCATTGATCATAGTGAGCCATAGGCTTGAACCACATATGCGGAAGCTTAAAGCTCTTTTTAGTAATAGTATTAGTAGCAACACCAGTCATAACTCCTTTATATTACATGCATCGGAATGAAGTGCATGTCACAATTTAGTTATCAAATTCAATCACTTTCATTTGCATGTAATATAACAATATATCAGTCACAGTATCATTTATAGTAACAGTTACAGTAACAGTGGTCATCGGACTAGGTCTGGCATTCAACTTTCCAGTTAAGGATTAGAAAATCATTTAGGTAGACGAATTCACATTCAATCAACACTTCCAATATCATTCTCATGCATCAAAACACCTTGGACAAATATTGTCCGGAATCCAGTACACAATCAACACAATTCAGTACAGTTCGATAAGTTAGCAATACAGTTCAATAATGTACAAAACAATAAGGTGAGATCATCTTAGGTTACTCACAGTATGCTCCAAATAGCTATTGCTTTAAAGTACCAGTAATGTCTATATGCTATCGTTCAATACGTTCCTCTATACAGACAATACATTCACATATCACAATATTACACAATTATGTATTCAATTATGCACATTTATGTATACTGAATATGTACAATGCATGCTCTTGACAATTCCGGGTTTCTTATCATCAATCTAGTCATAATAATCATTCGGATATCCACATTCAATTTATTAACTCAGATTTGTTTAAAGGTATACTTTCAGGTCCATTTTACACAATTAACTTCATTAGGAAAATAAAGGAATTTGGTAACACTTCCTTTTAACAAATTATTCTCCTATGTCTTAAGTCCCTATTGATACCAAGATTATTCAATTTGGTTTATTTTTATATGAGTTATGCTCAAAATACTGTAGACTAAGCACATTTGAAAAATCAACTATTGCATGATCATGCTATCAAGTTGTATAACTCATATCTCTCAATTCCAATATCCAAAAATTACAAACTTTATATCAATTAAAAGATAAGATATTAAGCTAAAACTTTTTGAAGACACTTTTATCTTATTTGGTCTACATCAATACAGTTTATTCGAAAACTACAAGAAATGATTTCTGTCTCGGGTAGTGTTATAGCCTAAACCAAGACTCAATTTCAAGCCAGATTTTGAAATTATTAGAGACAGAAATAAAATTTGATTCCTTCAAAAAATTTGTATCCCTCTATCTCTAGTTTACTCCAAATAAAAAATCATTCCATTTGGATACATACAGATCAAGATATTATCAAAATACCAAAGCATGTTCAGTAAAAATACTTCAGTTATAAAATTCTAGAACTCCTCATCAAATTTGTCCGAAATTTATCAATCAGTCTCTCCAAAATAATTTCAGATGGTTATAATTTTTTATGGAGATGTAAAATAATGTGTTTGGAGTCTAATGGTTCAAATCCCATGTCATTTGGAGGTCAGGTGAAGAAGTTATGGCCAAAAGATCAAAGGATGTTCAAAACCATTCAAAGTTTCAGAGTCGCGATTGTGTTCAACAGCACGATCGCGACCTCCTTCATTTCTCATCAGAGTCATGATCGTGCTGAGGCACGATCGTAACTTCTTTTGTCTTTTAACAAAGTCGCGATCATGCTGCGTCTTCTTCTCTCTTTTCTTCGTTTCGTGCCATTTTTGACCCACAACCACCCATTTTTAGACAATACTTCCTTATAATAAACTGTTCCTCTATGTCTTTAAGTTTCTAACGCAATCAAATTCATTCATTTTGGTCCAGTATCGTGCAAGTTATGATCAAAATACTCTATACTACTCCTTATATCTCCACACATTTCTATTCTCAACTTCTAGCTAACTTTCAGAGCTCTTATAGACAGAATTTCAATTTGACTTCTTCAATAAAGATGTAAACATATGTTTTTAGTTTCATATGAACCAAAAATCAACTCATTTGAAAATCTATATCTCAAGATAAAATCAAAATATAGAAGCTTGATTTATGAAATTTCTCCAGTTTATTCCTCACTTTGATTTAATCACTTTTATTTTTTCAAATCAGTTCAAATGATTCTAATTTGTCATTGGGAGGAAACACAATGTCTTAAAAGTGTATTGGTTTAACTAGCAAGTCATTTGGAGTTTAAAAGAAAAAGTTATCACCAAAAGAATCAAGTTGTTCATATATAGACTTAAACAGTAAAACCATACATGTATACTTCTTCTTCTTCTCTCTTTTGTAACTTTTGTTTTCATGAACAATAACAATCCAAAATCCAAAATTCAAACATAACCCCTATTAAACACAACTATGCATTGCTCTATGTTCCATTTCTCACTTCACTAATTTCTCAGTTAACTCATTCAGAACACCATCAAAATTACTCTTCTTACACACTCAAAACTAGAACAGAGTATACATATATATATTCATCTGATACATTTTTCCACTTCCTTCTACACTTTCATTTCACCAAAAACTTGTCATTTTTATATCATAACTAACTTACATACTCCCCTTTCAGCTTAATAACACACAACAAACCAAATTCGAAATTCAAACATAATCATCCCTCGACCGCATATTACTATTCATGCAAATTCTATTTTTATACACTTCTTTATACTTCTAGTTAATTTCAATTTAGTTCAGATCATCGTAACAAATCAAATTCCATAAAAGTCAGAACATAACTTACTTGATTTAGCAAATTTTCCAATATTGTCAGTAAAGAACAGAGCTTCGGTGGTTGGGAAAGGAAAACAATAAACCACCGAATGCTTTCTTCTTTTCCTCAAAAGATACATCACTACTTGTATCCCTTGCATGCGAGCCATGTGTAAACATGCAAGGCTACCACATGTCAATGTTTCATTGGTCCAAAATTCAATATTTTTTCAAATTAAAAATACTTCAAATTTCCAGAAATTCTCTAAAATTCACCAAAATTCCGAAATAATCTAAATGTTCTCCAAATAAATTTTTAGCTCAAATAATTCACAATCCACATTTTAATTGCATTTTTAATAATTAATAATACCCAGAAAATGTCAATGAATGCATGTGCAAGATCAATAATATCATTTATGTGTATGCCATAGTATGCATAAACATAAGTTATGCTTCCTAATTTCTTATTAATCTCTAATAATCACCATTTTAACCCTAAGTGAAGTGACAGGATGTTACATGATATATTCACCCTAATTCCTAGTAAGACATATAATTTTATAAAATCTAAGGAATACTTTATAATTTTAAATTTTATTTAAAATAGTACCCAGTATCAATACTATACTGTACCAAAATAAAATTCCACTCTAAATTTGGTATGATATTCATAACATTGGTAAATCTTTTATTTCCTAAAATCCAAATCTAAGACATTGCACCTTTTCTCTCTATCTAGTCTCATTTCTATTTCTCTTTTTTCTTTCTCATCTCATCTTATTCTCTTCTTTAATGGTCATGTCTTTTATCTCATTCGTCTCTCTCTCCTCTTATTTCTTTCTCATCTCATCTTATTCTCTTCTTTGTTGGTCCCATCTTTTGTCTCATATTATCGAGTTTAGTCTCCCTAATGGCCCTATTTTTTAGGGACTTATAGGTATATATGCATGTTTTCAACTAGTGAGTATACATTAATACTACTTATGCATATGTGCAACTATTATATATGTTTGACATGTATTGTTTATGCTTTATCTTCAAACTTCAACCACCTCCTTTCTAAGACTAATATGTTGTTATCTTATTGTTATTAAGCTATGTGATAAATCTTGTAAATTTTATAGGTACTCTAAATTATTATGCTAAATGTATTGCTACCTAAAAAGACATTTTACCATTTTTTTCAATAATGATAAGGATATAAAGCTTATAATGTTAAATTTGATTGGTTATACATATGTAACATCTTCTATATAAAGAATTAATGTATCTAATCTCTAATATGATGCTTTTATGGAACAAATATGGTTTTAAGAGATAAATTGCTACAGTTAACCAACTACAAAAGGCTTCATCTTTGGGCTTTTTTTTTACAACTCTCTTCTCCCTAAGTATTTTTGTGAGTTGCATTAAGGATCCATTCCTACCTTTATACCATTGAGGCCAAGCCCTAATGACTAATATGTATGCTTTGTTAAAAAATGTTTATCTAATAAATAGAAGTTGAAGGTACATTTTTCTCCTTAGTGATTTAGCCAAATTTTAATTTAGACATTTAACAATGTACAAAATAGATCTTATCATTTTATAAAATGTTTAAAATAACAATTCGGTTAATAAAACACAAATGTAATTTTTTCCCTTTCTTTGTCATGATCCAACACCAAGTGTTAGACCCTTAATTCCTAATCGTGGAATCGTGCAAGCATTAGGGAGCCTTGACCAATGTTTGACACTTAGGATAATGGAACAAGGAAAAGACTTGCAAGTAGGCAAGAAAAATAGGCATTGTCAATGAGTTGACATGCATTGGTGCACACCAGTGGAAATCTTTAACGAGATGCAAAATTCAAATATGAGACTAAAAGATAGCATAAGATGGACCTTGGGTTAAAGGTTAGCTAGATCACATGCATGAGAGAGACATGTGAGAGCTCTAAGGACTTATATGTGCTCCAATAAATAGATTATGACGAATGGATTTGACATGGGTAAGCATTGGATTGGACCAGCATGCTATGAAAGGCTTTGGGCTTGGATACATCATCATCAATAGATAAAGATCAAGTGGAGATCTTGGAAGATGTGGTGAATAAGATTACAATAGACATACATCACCTCCAAAAGATGAAGACCATATGGGAGGATATAGATGTATCATTCCTAGTTAAATGTAATCTTTTATCTTATTGGTTGTGATATAGTTAAATCCTATCAGATAGAGTGATATTTAGATAGGAGTGTCATCCAATAGTTAGTGTAATGTAATTTGATAAGGATAGAGGTGATCTAGTTAATTCAGTTTAATTAGGATTCTAAATTGTAAAGCCAAAGGTGTTATAAATAGCTTATTTGAGCTTCACTCCTAAAGAAGAGCGATAAAGAGGAAGAAAACAGATGGAGAGATCACATTACTTTGTATACTTTTAGGAAGGTAATAAATGTTAGTTTTACTATAACTCTTATGTGTTTATTGTTGCCTATGATTATTTAATACTTTTATAGCATTCTTAGTCGAGTACGAGAATTAAACATTTCAAAGGTTGTGAGGCATTCGAGAATAGTTTCGTTGGTCAATATCACGTGGGAAGGCTGAGTCTTACTTAAGTGAACCTAAGTGAGATTGTCATGTAAAGCAGTATGCGGGACTTTGGTATAAGTTTGATGTCCAAGAAAACCTTTGTAACACCAAGCATAATGTTCTAATATCTTCTTAATGTTCCTTATCCCTTATTTCGAACAACTTTGTTTGAACTAGATAGTTGTTTCATGTCTCCGTAAGGAAATAAAATTTACCTTTCATTATTCTCTTTATGACCACCACTGTATCTATTTTGAAGGCTAAGTCCATAAATTAAAAAGAAAGTGTTAGTTTGAACTCTTGCAATTATAAAAGGGACCTTAAAGTATATAATATGTTTTAATTAGGCATAAGTGTTGGAATGAAAGAACCACACCCTTTGAATTGAATCTAGTTCTTAACAACTCGAGAGTTAAAAGATAAGATGAAATATAGGAAAAGGAAGTGTTGTCATTTTTTTTTTGTTAGTTTCAGTTTTTAAGACTTCAACATAATAAGGATTAGGGTTTTTAAAAGGCTATATTAGGACAATAAACTAAGAGAGATAAGATGAATTTGGGTATTTATGATTTTTGAAACCTTAATATAAGGTTAGCTTCTAATATTGCTTAAACAGGCTTCTAAATTTTTTTAAAAAATTTTCATCAATATAATTCATGGAACTTATTAAATCAAAGATTGTTTAAAATATTTTTTGGAAATGTTAGGGTTTTTTTTCATGAAATGTTAACATCTAACTTAAATTTTTCTTAAAATGTTTGAAGGCAAAATGTACTTTTAGTCAACAAAAAAATTACATAAACATTAATAAGAGAATACTCCAATTGCTCTTATTAAGACATACTAAAGAGATTAGAGAAGGGTAAAAAGTTGCATTCATAACCTATCAAAGTTCAAATTACTACCGTTAGGTAACAACGATGGACAGAAATAATAACTAGCAAATTTTTAAATATTCATTGACACCCCAACTAGATTTCTTTGTTATCTTAATAATAGGTTTTTGTAAGGCTATTATTGCTTTCCCTATTTATTCGGCCTTGTTTACAATGTTGATAATGCTTTTAATATCAATGAATTTCTAAGCATTTGCAAATTCGTGGATTTTGTAAGGTCATGGATATGTTCACTTCATATGGTATTTTAACATCATTTTTATTTCAATTATAATGTATATAGTTTATTTAACTTGTTGATTTGTCAAAAAAATAATTTCAAAAATGGAATTTGTAGAATCTAATAATTCTAGTTATAATATTACTAATAAAGTGGTTTGCTTATGTGGGATGAAAGCTTTTTAAGGACTTCATAAAACAATATTAATTTTAGGGGGCATACTTTTAGGATGCACCAATTACCTAGTTTGTAATTGTAAATTTTTCAACAATTTGACAATCAATTTCCTTAGAGAAATATCTGTGTTATTCAAATTTTAAGGAAAGATAAATTCATATCATAGAAGTGGATGAAGCAAGGAGAATTGTAAATGAAACGAAGTTACTTGGTGATCAAATAAAAATTATAAAGCAAGATACCAAAATGTTAATTGGAGAGAAAAAAAGTTGAGGTTGATGTTATTCAACATATTTATAGAATTTATTTCAATTTGGTTTCATTGTTCATATTCTATATGGTTGAGAAATGGATTTGATTTGATCCCTATATGTAC
This sequence comes from Erythroxylum suave, assembly GCA_027563595.1. Classification (NCBI taxonomy): domain Eukaryota; kingdom Viridiplantae; phylum Streptophyta; class Magnoliopsida; order Malpighiales; family Erythroxylaceae; genus Erythroxylum; species Erythroxylum suave. Next base: position 14,166,105 of record JAOSBN010000178.1, on the reverse strand, counting down.
ATGTATCATTATCAAGTTGACTAGTATAGATGTAATTGAAGTACAAGAATATATAGATTTATTTCAATTTTGATTTCATTGTTCATCTTTTATGTGGATGGAAAATGGATTTAGTTCAATCCTCATATGTTCATGTATCATTATTAAGTTGACTATTATGGAATTATTGTATGCTAAATCATTTACTTATGGATTTAAAGGAACAATGACCTAAAAGAATTATAAGTTAACAATTATAGAAATGGATTTTATATAAAAGTGCATGACTTTTACGTGAACATCAATTGCCAGTATACAATGTAAACATATTAATTCACTTAGCTTACAAAATAAGCTAAACATAAAATAAACTATTACTGTATGGTTTTAGGCAAAAATCAATTGTGAACATAACAAATTAAATATTTTAATTCACTTTTTTAACCAATAAGCTAATCACAAAGTATAAAAATAAACATGTTTAAATGTCTTGTTTATCAACTTGTTGGCCGCAACTCCTAATTATTACTCTCCTTTTAGTTGATATAGCTTGTAATTTTCCTAAAGTGATACTAGATTTACCTTTGAACCTTAGATTTCTTGGTTCAAAAGATAACTTGAAAGATTTTGGATCTTTATGTCCAACTTTCAGTTGTCATTTTTATGGGATTAGCAACCTATGAAACAACCTGGGAATGTCATACTAATTAATCAATATGTTGACTCTTATATTATTAATAATGAATATAAGTAATTAAGTACTTATTAAACTCATGTTTATACTTTCTGATTAATTGAAATATTGCTTTTAATGTGAGTTTGCTTAACAAAAATTTTGTCAAAGGAGTAACAAATTTCATATAAATAAATTTTTGTGAGAGAAAAATTGACATGTTGCTTTTAATGCAAGTTTACTTGTGAATGTGCCTCAGTTGATGCTAATCTTACTAATATTTCTCTAACTATTCGCCCCTTTATTGAAATTGTTGAGACCTATAAGATAATAGACATAATGTTAACATTGAAAACTACCAAAAAAAAAGAAGAAGAAGAAGAATGTTAAGCCAGTGGTTACTTATATTGACAATATATTCATTAAGTCTTGTTATATTACACCTTTTGCTATTGTGTCCAGAAGTTCCACATTTTATATATTTCCATACTTACACACTTTATGACATTTTGTTTACACTAGGCGTTTAGGTTGATTTAATTTTAAATCTCCTTCTTACCTTTTTCGACCTTTATGGCATCACTCTCTCAATTGGTATACAAATATACTCATAATCAATTTTTTAGTCAGAAGCTTAGCCCCCTAATATGTTACAAGACTTGATCACACACCTTTAGAAAAAAAAAATTCTTCCTATAGCAATCATTGACATATGCCTCATGTCTTTTTTGGAGTGACTGATCGCACTGATATCATATTTGCATAGATAACCATATACATCACGTACTCTACAGCTACAACAACTATCTCTTACTACTATGATAACATGCTTTTCATCTCCTTTACTAACCTTATAGGCCATCCTTATTCCATACAATACTCTATTGCATTACCTCCTTAATTTTTTATATTTTTGACAATTGCAGGTGTAATATCTAATTTCTATGGATACACATATACCCTCCATACAATATGGTTCTTTATAATTTTTGTCCTGATGGTTTCTAACATACTAATTATAGGTATGTCCCTTGCTTGTAGTATCCACTTGTTAAAAATTTCACTCATCTTATTATCAACAATTAGATAAATTGACTTAAATGATTAATATGACCTATCCAAGGTCTCCGTTGGATATTCTAGGAAAGCTATAACATATCAAAGTCTAATTTTGTCCAACCACTTCAGTTGCTCATTGAAATCGTCAACATATATTGACCATGCACATGCCCATAATTGCCTCCTTAATCCTTCTTCACTCTAGTATGCATGCCAATTATGATAAATATGTCTGACACACTTTTTAGGAAAACATTAGACAACGTGATCTTAATAGCTCTCTCATACACACACAAACATAGACACTTATATATGTATAACATATAACAAGGATGTTTTATATCAAATAATCAACAAAAATGTATATATATTTTCTATGTCAAATGTTACGGTGATTCTATCTCTATGATCTAACTCCAAATCAGCTAATAAGAGTGATATGAACTAGCATCATAAATTAATATTTTTTACTTCCATATCATCAATTGTATAGAATAAATACCTCTGCCTTTTCCTTTACTACACTGACAGTTTCTCTTAGAATTTAGTCATTAAGAAGCAACCATCCATCCTAAGTATGGGGCCTTAAGTGTTTCCATCCACTTCATTATAGCAAAATAAATATGTAACCTCTTGAATTATAATAATAAGATCATATTGATTCTTTGACAATTGTAGTTCCATAATTGAACATGACTTATTGAGTTTCAACTTATGGATATAACCTTAAAACATGGAATATTCATAAGGATACTTTAATGTTGTCTTCTTCTTTAACTTCCTCATATTATGTTGAACATCCGTTTTAAGCCCCAAATTAACATCAAGTTAAATGTCCCTATCAAACATAACATTATTATCTATTATAACCAAAACCTTTGGAATCAAAATCAAAATGTCAAGCTTATATGTAACATACAACTCAATTATCTCATGTCTTTTCAAAAGGTTTATTAATCTAATATAAATGTCATTAGACGTAGTAAGTCTTAAAAACTCATTGAATCTAATCCTATATATTTGATATAAGTCTTGTCAATCTGTTACCACCCAACTTCATTCTGATATCATAAATTTGTCTATAAATGATAAAATCAAAGTTAAATTTATCGTAATAATATGATGACCCTCCATCATAAGTCAACTTAGGATCTGAATTAAAGTGACTGCTATAACATAATTTTAAGCTTCTGTATTGAGTCATTAAAGCAATAAAAAATGATAAGTGTATAAGCAAATACAAATTTAAGAACAATACATATATAGGCCTATATCATGAAACTATATAGACACTGATAATGATCATGAAAGTATGTATATAAGAAGGATAATGACAACACAAATTAGAACTTAAAACTTAAGAATAGAATTTGTTAACATTGTCAAGAAGGATTGAGTTGTATTCTCTTATGTACAATGAACATATATGGAAATCTAAAATGCTTTATATAACAAAGTTTATGCATTAGGTATACGTGTCCTTGTTCTATAAATTGGAGATTATAAATCATAGCCAGCATAAGGCATTGATAAGTGTTGATTCATTTATATTTTTAGTCCTAAGTTCAATGCATTTTGTATGTTTATTCGAGATATTTTGTTGTTTATGGTTTTTAATTTGTTCTTGTAGTGTTTCTAGGTAGTAATCCATTTGTTTTGAGTAAAAGGATCAAACTGGGACAAGTTTAGGATGATTTGAAACTGTTTTGACCAAGTTATAAAAAAACTAAAAATCAATATGGGCACCACCATGCCTATGTTGATGACAACAGGCCTTTATTGACATGTTTCATATAAAATAAATGGTTTTAAAGTTCTAGAGAGTTACAACATCATCAACATGTCTATGTTGATACCCATGTTCACACTTTAAGCCTTTGTTCATTTCAAATTTGAAAGCTTTGTTATTTTTAATCAACATAATAGATATTATGCTTGTGACGATGCCTATGTACGACTCATAACCTTAATTTTTGAACTATAAAAGGTAATATTAAAAGAAAAAGTAGGAGTGAGGTTTAGAAAACACAAATTGACAACCTAAGAAGGTAGAAAGAACAAAGAATAAGTAAGAAAACACATTTGGAGTGAATTTCCACCGATTTAAAGTGGATTTTATAAAGTTTAAAAGGGATTTCATCATGTTACTTTTAATTTTATGTTTTTCCTTCAGTTTTGATATCATGTTTTCTATGATTATCAATTGCATCCTTTATAGTAAATGGATTAGATGAACCTCGAGATAGATTACATAATGGCTTTAATTTATTTTATTCTTAAGTTTTATTAAGATCTTTCACTTAATTTATTCATAAGTTTTATTGAGATTCAATTATGCGTTCTTGATTATTCTTGAATTAATATTACATGTATATTAATTCTTATGTGAATTCATGTGATTGGATTGAGAAATCTAATGTATGAACAGAATTAGTATAATTGAAAGGAGTTGCATGCAAACTTATAGATAGGTCAACTTAAATATTCTGAATTAGTGTCAAATCTAACACTGAAATTCACAAATCGATTAATTCAATTATAGGAGTTTTAATTAGGAAAAAGATTTCATTTAATTAACTTAGAATTAGGTGTTAATAGTCTTGAGAAAGATATTAGCATAATTGAAGAATTTCTACAGTACAATGAACTTTAGAATAATTTGATTAGTGAAATCATGATTACATAAGAAGTCCTAGGATAATTCGAATTATGGGTACCAAAGTTTCCATTGATTGTTTCTTGTTTTAATCTCCATTCTAGCTTATCCATTGTGTTGATTTATTTTAGTTTATTATTTTAATTTTGTGCTTGATTAATCATCATGACAATAATTAGTTACACTAGATTATAAAAAGACAGTAAGTATTGTTAATTCTAGTCCTTATGAGATTGAGCTATACTTGCTAGTGCTAGCTTTAACTACACAATACACTTACGATTAAAACCAAAACATCAATCTAGTATGGCTTAATTTTAACAACTAGTTAGAGAAATATCAGTGTGTAGTGGTTGGGACCAACATTGAATCATACAACTTGATTTTATAATATCTCATTCGATTAATATTATGAACTATATGAATTATACCATTGGGTTCTTATTACAAGAGATATCAACTTCTTATTAGAATGGAGCTATCATGTTGAAGGCCAAACCATAATTTAGCCTATCTTTGTGTTGAAAAGAAGGGTTTTTGTCTAGTATAGGTTCGAAGGTATATATTTGGCTTTTATTCTTGTGCTTTACAATTTGTCTTAATATAATAATCCCTAATTATCATCAACCCATTGCCTTTGATGTGCTTCAATATAATAAACGCCAATGACGCCAAAGTCTTTATTGTGCTTCAACACCATTGTCATCGATTCACTGTCATCATCCTTAGGATAATATATGCAAATATTACAAGTTGGGACCACAGGTTAAAATCAAAAGCATCTAGACAATAGACGACAAGACTACCAACATAAAATACTAAAGAATAAATCAAATAATACACTGATAAAATAGGAGAGTAATGATATGGGACCAGTGATCAAGACAACGAGATAAGATGAGACGAAAGAATAGCAAGAAAGAGACAAGATGAGAGACGAGAACAACCAAGAAGAAAATGATACGAGGTGAGAGAGAAACGAGGAACAATGTTTGTAATTTATGTTTAGAAAAATTAGAGATTTGATTTTAATTCCACTCAAATTTATAGGACTCAAATCCTCTATACCTTTTTCCATAACTAGGAAAGAGAAAAATTGGATGATTGAGATATTATTGACATATGGGAGTACAGAGAAAGTGGCACAAAAGATTTGAATACAAATTTATGGGTCCCATATACTAACAATGATGTCCAATTGGCAAGGAGACCTATAAAAATTTTTTAAAATCAAGGCTAGAAAAATAGATGAAGACTTTTGTGTTGTATTCAAATAGGGGTTATATTAAATGTTTCACAATTGCTGAAGATTAATTTGAACATTTAATTTAAATTAAACTTTAATGAAAACCTAACATTCAATTTAGCTCTTTACTTTTAAATATTCTCTTTTTAAATACTTAGATTCTTCTTAAATACTTGTACCTAGTTAGCTTACAATTTCTCATAATTTGATCACGTGGACAAATCTCGATAACTTTTATACCTAACACCTTAATATAAAAAAGAAATGACCATCTAAATATTTTATGCCTTTTTATACCAATATAAAACTTCTTCAATTTGAATAATTCTTGCATAAACATTTAATCTGAAGCACGTCATAATATATCATAGAGCTTTTGTCAATTTGATCAAAGATATTAGAAATTTGCCAATCTGATTAGCACATACGATATTTTTATAATCATTCAAGTATGAATTAAATAAATTATAAAAAAATGAATAATAACTCACAAATTGCAGAATATCAGACGACTTGCTAAGCAAGGATTTACTCCTCCAAAACCCTCCAAGAGACTTAACGATGTCCTTTTAAGTAGGACAACCGTCTTCATGGTGAACCAAAAGATATGTACTTTTAAATTAAAAAAAAACGAGAAAAAAAAAACGAATGTTTGATTTGGGCAAAGCCACGGGGCCGAGTGAACTGAGAGCCGAAAGCATATTGTCCGAGATTAGCCAACTTACAGCAACTCGTCGAGCCCATCCAGCCCACAGCTCTTATCTGCTCCTCGTAACATGAGAGCTTCCGGGTCAAATAGCTATCAAATACTTAAAACTTGCTTAAGCCGATTGATTAACACTCGCACATATTGACCATGATTGATGGATTGGCAACTAAACGATCTTCTTGATTTTACATTGAAAAAATGAAGGACGTTCAAACTTGGCGATCTCTCCTTGTTCTGTCTTTTAATGGCTGTAAAATAAGAATGTAAAGATTGCGAGTGAATGGTTAAACATTAAACTATTTGCAAGAAAAGTTTCAAAAGTTATAATAAATTAACAAAAGTGGGCATTGTAATATAAAAGCATTCAGAAGACATTCGTTTAAGCTATCAATCCATCTATTTATCTATATTTATATATATATATGCCAGCAAACTCACAAGATTAGGGATTATCTACCATTACCAATTGCTCGCATCTCGAGTGAATAGGTAAAAGGTTTAGCGAGATATGCTATATGCCTGTGCATTATTTCTACTCGTCATTGGTAAATTAAAAGATCATATGTCTTCTCTATCTCCCTTGTACGGCGGCCTGAAGAATCAAAAGCGTTTAATATAAATAAATAAATTGCCAAATACATGAGGACAAATCATGCTGTGTCATTGCATATAATCCATGGTTTGCTCAAGAAGCTCTAGCTTGTCCTCTACGTATTTGCTTAAACAAATGTCTTGATGCTTAGTTTGGGTAATGACTTTCAATGTGTTGAATCAATCTCCACTGAAGATTACCTCAAGCAAAATAATAATTATACACGGATACATGCCCTTTGATATCGTCACATCGCACCTCGCGGAAGACATTTTTCTTAGAGTTTCCGGTTATGGATAAATATACACACGCATTATTTGTCTAGCCGCCCAATCTTTCACCATATCTCATATATATTAATGATAATAGCTAGGCTGCAGTTTGACTTCACTTGTTACTTGTTCAACAAGTATTAACTCAAGCTTTGCTTTTGATTTGGATTTTTTTAGTAAAAAGAAAATCGCCAAATGAGAGAGTACAAACTACAAAGGATGTAAAGAATGGAAATATGTCTCTTTATGCTAAGTTTTGCGGCGAAAGTTGTTGGAACTATCAAAGGACATGGTCCAACAAGGCAAGTACTAGCTTATAATATCCCATGTTGGGTAGGCATTCTGCTTGTTGGCTTAAGCTCCATTTGAGTTTGGGATTAACCTACTTTTTTTGTCTGGTCTAATGAGGCAGGTGCTTGTGATTGCCTTATGGTAATGTGCTATTCCCTTTTCTTGTGTTTCATTGTGCACATTCCCGATGAGACAAATCAAATCAAAGGTACACAAATTGAAGTTAACAATGGAGACAATATTCCTCTTTCTTGTTGATAAAATATTATCACAGAGAATAACATCACTTTCATACCTTTCAACATTTTACTCATTTCCTGGCATTTGCCAGCAAGGAATCCATGTATAGCTTTTCCTCGTGCTCTTTCTTGTTTATTATTTGTCATTATTTATTATTTATGGAGATTTAAGTACTTGTATCAAGTCTAATTGAACAAAATCACACCATCTCTCTTTCAATTCTTTCTCACTACCAATTATTTGGTAAATAAAAAATTTAATTAAATATCAATTTTCTTCCATTTTAATAGTTATTTATCTTGAATATTGATGTATTTTTAATATGACCCTGGGGAGGAATTGAATCGGATCCAAGTGAGCCCGTATTCAACCAACGACATCATATCTCAACTCACAACCTTAAGGTACTAGGTTATGAGTCATATCTTTGTGTGTAACTCACTTATATATGTCTCTTTTTGATGTGGGATAACTTTACTTGTGAATTTCCAACATCTCCCCTCACAAGTGGATCTATCCACATCAGACTACCTCTCTCTCAACTCATAGCTCATGCGAAGTCATTTGAGTCACTCTGATCCAAATCCATGAATCTCTATTTATCAGACTTCATCAACTTAGCTTTGATATCAATGAAGGATTTTAAAGGACCCTGACGGAAATTGGACCATATCCAAGTGAACTCACATATAACCAAGACATCATATTTCAACCAAAAACTTTAAGGGACTAAGTTATGAGTCATGTCACTACAACAAAAATAACATTTGATTACAAAAAAATTCATCACTAAATGTCCCAAAATCGTCGCTAATAGTCATTAGTGACGATTCGTCGCCAAAAATGTCTCCAAATCCTTCGACAAATCCTTGTAGTTGAAAACTATAGGCGACGTTTTTCACTAATTGTCGCCAATAGTTTTTGCTTATGTTTTAAGAAAAATTATTAGCGAAAAACTATTTGTGACCTTTTAAGAAAACATCGCCAATACTTTTTGGCTGCGTTTAAGTTTCATAGCTAAAAGTTATTAGCTACTTTTCCAATAAGGTAGTTAATTGCTTTTAGCTACGTTTTTGAAAATGTAGCCAAATGTTTTTAACCATATTTATAAAATATAGTCAAATTTTTGGTATACATTTTAACGAAATGTATTATATCATATTAATTATAATTATTTGTGAAATTTTTAATCCATATTATAGATTTTTTGTGTTAATTTATTATACAAAAATATGATACAAAAATAGTTGATAATTTGAAGCATTATATAAAAAAATATTATTAAATTATACCAATAAAAAGAATATTCTTCATATACAAGACTTTAATTACAACTTTAACAATCCTTATAAACAAAATAATAAATGCAGAGACTAATTTACAAATTATAAATAATAAGATTACAAAAAAAATTACAACGTAACTAGAATGACTTTAGGTTTGTCCATGTCGATGAGAGCAACCTCATACGTCAGCCATCATATACTAAACATTAGCCATGAGAATCATGAAAGCAACTTCAAAATCAGTAAAGTGCTTGAAATTATGCATAATTAAGCTAAGACATGAAATAGAAGAAAGCGTCAAACCATAATTATCTAATTTATGTGATATAAAAGGAAGGCCAATTATACCAGATCATTATATCTAATTTGTTCATAGTTGATGCTTGATGAACCCAAATGTTGTTATGAAACTATCAATCTCTGTATTCAACAGGCTTGCATATGAACATTCACAAAAAATTTTGATATGTGCTTTTGTTATTGAAGCATAAGTTTTACCCTTAATTATGGATTAGATTACAACATCTAAACTAAAAATTCACGTTTAATAGCTTTAAAATTTTGACACATAAGTGAGAGAGCCTAAGAACTTTAGCCAACTCTTTAACAATGATCCTTTACAAATGGCTACGTGAACTATGAAAAAGATCTTGAAACAAACTTTTTCATTCCATTAAAAAGTGTTGTCGTTTCAAAGCTGGACACTTATGTAGGCTTGAAATTAGTTCCACTTAAATACAAGCCAGAAATCACTATGATAATGCTTGCACCAACCCAGAAAAGGTGAAATGACAAAAAAAGGAATCATTTAAACCACAACACATTACCAGACCTCAACTGCTCAATCTTTGATAAACATCCTGCATATAGGAAACTTTCGTCCAATGATCATAGAACGAAAAAATTGCTGTTTGATCTGTGGCACATTATGTGAAAGAACAAGGTCTTATTCATCCAATAATCACAACTATTAGTATATAAGAAGTATAACTGTGAACAAAAAACATGTGAAGAACACACAAAATCCACCAAAAACCTATTGAAGTTTAATAGTGGTGATAATATCAAAATCTTTTTGATGCTCTTTTCAAAATTAAATCTATCACACATCCACCGACTAAGTAAGTAGATCTTCTTTCTTGTACAATTCCTTAACTGAGTAGATTTTCTTGCACAATGAAAAGACAACCCAAACTGCAGTTGTAAATACATCTTTCTTGTTCAACTTAGTTCTAAAAAATGAGAACCTCAATTTCTTGTTCCATACGATTTAGACAAAATAGAAAAGAGTGAGGTCATCTAGGCACTAAAATGGTAATACTTGAATAATTAGTGAAAAACTGAAAGTGGGTATCAATAAAAAACGGATTTTGAAGCAACAGTCACCATCTTTCTTGCTATCCAAACAACTAACTAGTTGTCACTACCTTGGGAAGGAATTGAAAAATAAACCACAAAATTAACAGAGAGAAGAAATGAAAGGACTAAGTGAAAATGAATCATTTTCGTTAAATTACATAAACAATATGGTAAATGGGTACTTGAAAATGTAGCGAAGATGATGTATTGGCAAGAGGTAAGAACACGAGGATGAGGTTGGAACATGACAACTGGAACATGACGAGGAGACTAAAAATGCAAGGAGCTGAAAATACAAAGAGGATGTTGGAGGAAGCTCGAATTGTGAGAGAGGATGGTGGAGGATGCTGGAAATGCGAGAGAGTAAAACAGTGGAGGAGCCTGGAAACGCGAGAGAGGAGGATTATAGAGGAGAAGGCTGGAAAGGTGAAAGAGTAGGACGATGGAGGAGGCTTCAAAAGTGTGAGAGAGCAGGATGCTAGGAGACAGATATTAGGTTTCATAAATGATAAATCGTCATTTTCGTTCATAATAACTAGAATTCGCTACGCTTTCAATAAATTGTCGCTAACCTTTATTGCCCCTAATTGATCATTTTAATTTGCCTTTGGTGATGATTCTAGAAATTGTCACCAAACGCCAAATATTTGTGACGTTTATTCAAATTAGTCGCCAAATTCGTTTCTTTACTTGACTTTTAGCGTCGATTTTCAAAATTGTAGTTAAAAGATTAATTTTTAGTGACTATTTTTCTAAACTAGTAGCTAAATGTTGATATTTGGTGACAATTTTTAAATTAGTCGAGAAAAGTAAACCTTTTAGCGATTATTTTCCAAATTGTCACTAAAAGTTATTCTTTAAAATTGTCAGCAAATATTGATCTTAAAATCATAGCAAGAAAAACATAGCCTTTTCCTTACGTTGTAGTGTATCTTTATATATAACTCACTTTATTTATACGTCTCTTTCTGATTTAAGATGACTCTATTTGTGAATTTCCAACAAGTTCTAGATCTAAACACAGACTATAAAACCTTCAAATTCAAGTAATTGAGCTCTGATGAGATGATGCATATAACAGTGACTACAAGAAAAATGTCATTTTTGTGATGGAAATTACCGACGAAAAACATCAACATTCCGTTGGTAAGTAAGTTTAGCAACAGACTTTACCGACAAAAAAAGGCATTGTAAAAACGACTTTAGCTAATAATTGCCTACAAAATAACATTGTTCGTCAGCAAATTTACCGATGGACCATTAATTAATCATTAACCGTCAGTAAATTTGTCGAAAGAATAATGTCATTATTCCGTCGGTAAATTTACCGACGGTTTGTTCATTTCCGTTGGTAAGGTTATTAAAACGTCACCAAAATTTATGTTCCGTTGGCAATATTAACGACGGTAGTCTAGTCTTCTGTAAGTAAATTTAGCGATGGAACTGGTTCTTCCATCTACGATTACCAACTACCGACAAAACAATGATCTTCCGTCTTTAAATCATTTACAAATTTTTTAAAAATATATGTCAATATTTTTAATTTGATGATGTTATAGTTGATGCATAATTTAAACAGTTATGAATTTAATATTATACATTTAATTTGTTTAGATATAAATTTGATTGATGATATAAAGTTAAAAATATCTTAATTGATAATAAAAACATCACGTTGTACATAATAAGTATTTGTAATTCAAATTAAATGACCAAAAGTACACTATTAATTTGGAGACTGTGGATGATCTGATTGGTGGGATGAGGTGCTACCCTTATCCTTCAACTCATCAACCTCATTACAGAGCTGAGCTATTTACTGCATCAACTGTTCCAATTGATCCATCGACTATTGCAACTGAGTTACCAATGTTTGACTAAATGTTGATATACTGGACATGGAGGATTACAAATAATAAGTGTTCGTAAATGAACTTAAGCCGAATATCCTCCCACGACGGTCCCTACCACCCACTGTATCAAGATAAGTTTCAGTCTCATCAACATCTTCAGTCTACTGAGACTGTTGTTAAATGCTTTCTTGTATTTAGTCCTATCAAAAAGCAATGTTTATATTAGTAAGTGATAATTATTAAGTATTAATGTTAAACCATAAATTTCATGCACATTTAATTCTCTACATTAGCTGTTGATGAATGTTACATTGTCATGCTTTTTAGTATGAGTGTGCAAAAAGAGCTGATGTGATGTAGGCCTCATGCCTATAGACTTTTCCTGCATAAGAATAAAATGTTATAAATGTCCTAGAATTTATAAAAATTTTGACAGAGTTTTGTCTATTTTTATGATATCTACCCCTTGTTGAACAAATAAAATAACTCAAGAACACAGTTATATATGGCACCAGACATTTATAACATTATCATTGTCAACAAGAAACGTATATTTTCTTTCCAAAATTCACATATCAAATTCAATTAAAATACAACAAAGAAAAGAAATGAGAATATAAATGTAAAGTGTAGATACTTACAAGTCTCTCTGCATGCTCGTGGTGGGTAATAGATCCTTCAGTATGTACGGGAAGACACTCTTCCCCCAGTCCTCTACATTTGTTGGCTCAATTACGCTCTGAAACGGACATTGCCTCAGGTGATGTCCAATACTGTAGCCAATGACTCCATATTTTTTCAGAAATGTAAGGTGGTCGTACATCGGCTCTGTGTATTGTAGCAACAAAGTCGCGATAACGTGTACACTCTCGTCTCTCCCATATTTCATAAATGATCGTGTCAAATTGGGAATCCCAAATTTTTTTGGTAAAACAAAAGGAAAAACATTTGATAAATACTTATGACGTAATAATATTTATCTAATTAATGTATAGAACTGTTAATTAAAAAAGAAAATAATAATTTTTGTAGTATCTCAAACTCGTGATAGTAAAATTCCTTTGTCGCCTGAGAGATATTCTTCCATACATAACCCTCAGGATCAATGTTCTCCTTGATTTTGATGTCATGTTTCTTGAGCATGGTCCAGATGGAAATAACCTGATATAAAAACAAATAAATTTATACCATTTTTAAAATTTAAACCTATTACTTAATTATAAACATATAATTTTTCATGTATTTTCATTTACATATTATTGACAATTGTGATGCATTTTCTTTCATCGAGTCCCTCAGATCCAGGTTGGCAGTCATCTCCTTCATTCGCATTGTTTACCCCTGATATCTCTGTCGGTATAGGGTACAGAATGATGTAGGGGTGGTGGATGGTGTAGCAGCAGGTACATAAGGTGATGCCTCATCTGCAAGTGTAATGGGTGGAGGGGAAGGAGGTGATTCACCTCCAGTTGCTACACCATGATACCATTACACTTGCAGATGAGGCATCACCTTATGTACCTGCTGCTACACCATCCACCACCCCTACATCATTCACTACCCTATACCGACAGAGATATTAGGGGTAAACAATGCGAATGAAGAAGATGAGTGCCAGCCTGGAGCTGAGGGACCCGATGAAAGAAAATGCATCACAATTGTCAATAATATGTAAGTGAAAATACATGAAAAATTATATGTTTATAATTAAGTAATAGGTTTAAATTTAAAAAATGGTATAAATTTTTTTGTTTTTTCATAGTCTAAATCTTGGTCACATCTTATCCTGTCTTCTCTTTGGTGACATATTTCAACTTAAAATTAATATTTGTTTGAATTTTGTAAAAATATTACAATTTTATTTCAATATTTTATATAATATATTGAAAAGGAAATAATTGATTTGTTGAATATAATATTCAGTTACAAATACAAATTAATCGTTATCATCACTTAATTGTAAATCAAAATCATCTTCTTGTTTTGAAGAATTTGAATCAAACTCAAGCTCTTCTTCAGGCCTTATCCTCTTCAGATAAAATTTCAACATATTCATTACATGAATCATTCAAATGTTCAATATCCTCATATACGACAGATGCATTTGTCAGGCATCTTCCTAAAACGTTTCATTTTCAATTCTCTGTTCTCTTTTTTTCACGTGATTCAAAAGCACCTCTAGGTTTAACTTTGCAAACAACCAACTAATCTGAGTTATCTTATCGTAAGTTGGAAAAAGGGACATAATACACCTAGATCGCTTGCATTGCTAACACAAAAGGTTGAAAATGTCCAAATCTTCTTCACTTGTTGATTTCAACTAGATTGTATCGGTTATACACTTTTGTACTAACATTTAGAGTTAGATCAAACTAGTCACACTTAAATATCACACTTCGCTCTATTAGCAATGTAGGGTACTCAATTTCAAGTATCTCAATAATTTTGCCATAGTAATCCATCAATTCTCCCTGTATGCAAACTTCACTTATTATTGTTGTCATACTATGGCCATGATATTTGTATCTATTAACGAAATACACCGGATATGATTTAACAGTTTGCAAAGGTCCCTTCGTGCGATAATTTATGAACTTGTTCTCTATTGGATTTTTTAAGGCCTACCAAAAAGAAAATATCATATTAAACAATAAAATTTCATTTGAGCACTTAAATCTTATAATTCAATCAGTTCAATATTTGTAAGTGAAAACTTATATATTGCTCGAACCATCGAGGAAAGTTTCTTCCAATTTCTTTATTGATATCATCTTGTGAATTGTTAGGCATGAACTCGCCTAACAATTCCTCATTTAATCTAAAAACATTATTATGTATTTTAGTTATGAATAACACTAAATTTCAAGACCGAAATAATCACTTGATACTTACTGCATGAAAGGTTGAACCTCTTCACAGTTCAATAAAATGTAACCATGGGTAGCCTCAATTTCTTCCTTTGTTAACATTCTTCTTGTTGAATGTCCATATGTTTGTCCAGAATATCTGAAAATGGATAAGTTATCAACATCACTAGTTCCTCCCCCATCGTCATTACGAGGAACTTTTCTTTCTCTTGTGTGAACATGCGACTCAAAATAATGTGAACAAAATGTACTAGCTTCCTTCACTAAATAAGCCGTATATATCGAACCTTCAACTCTAGCCTTGTTCTCACATTTTTCCTCAAGTGATGCAAATACCTATATGAGCAAATAGGGTTAGTTCAATTTAGTTTTTAAAACATGCTATGACTTCAATTACAGTTATTTTGTCAAATTACCTCTTAAATGGATACATCCAATGATATTGAACTGGACACACTAGTTTAGCCTCGTATGCTAAATGGATAGGTAGATGTTCCATATAGTCAAAGATGCTAGGAGGAAATATATCTTCTAACTTGCGCAAAATTACTGGAATTTCACTTTCTAATTTTTCCATTTCAGCTAACTTGATTTTAGATGGTATTAAGCTTTTGAAAAGCAAACTTAATTATGTTATTACTTCCCAAACCTTATTCAATAGCAACTCCCGAAATGCAATTTGAATTAGCCTTTGCATAAACACATGACAATCACGACTTTTCATCCCAAATAATTTGCACTTCCTCTTGTTGACACACCTTGCCAAGTTTGAAACATAACTATCAAGAAACTTTAGACTTTTCAACCATTCACTCAATATTTCATCATATTTTTTTGTCCAAATTGTAATATGTTTTCGGATATTTATTGGTGTGAAGATCTTTATGTAACTCATTCCTTCTACAAAAAAGTTTCAAATCAGCTTGTGATTTTGCATTGTCTTTTGTTTTCCCTTCAATGTTCATTATGGTATTGAACAAATTGTCAAAAATATTTTTTTTCAATATGCATCACATCTAGATTATGACATATCAAATTAGTTTTCCAATATGGCAAATCCTAAAAGATGTTTCATTTTCTCCAATCAAAGTTTCTACTATTGCTTGTATTAATTTCATCAGCTTCAAATTCTGTCACTTTCAACGATCCTAATTCCTCAATCTCCTGCAATATCTCTTCACCAGCTTTGTAAGGGGGAGGAGGTGCTTTAACCATCCTATTCTTAATGAACTTTTGTTTATTGTGTCTAAATGGATGATTTGGAGGAAGGAATGTTCTATGGTTGTCAAAATAATATATTTTGCCCCCATTTGGAAGATAAAACGCATCAGAATCATTGTCACAATAAGGACAAACCAATTTCCCTGCTGTGCTCCAGTCAAAGAAAACATGGCATATGATGAAAAATCACTAATGGTCCATATCAAAGCTGCTCTCAACACAAAATTTTGTTTCATAGACACATCATATGTCTCAACACCATATTCCCAAAAATGTTGCAATTCAGATATCATTGGTTGTAAGATTATGTCAATTTTATGCTTTGGATTTGTAGGTCCTGGCATAATCACTGACGAGAACATATATGCCTCTTTCTTACACATCCATGAAGGCAAATTATAAGGAGTATTATGATTGGCCATGATGAATATTGTTGTCCAGGTTGCCTAAAAGGTTGAAATCCATCCGTCGACAATCCCAACCTAGCATTTTGACTTTCA
Organism: Erythroxylum suave; assembly: GCA_027563595.1. Classification (NCBI taxonomy): domain Eukaryota; kingdom Viridiplantae; phylum Streptophyta; class Magnoliopsida; order Malpighiales; family Erythroxylaceae; genus Erythroxylum; species Erythroxylum suave. The sequence goes on along the minus strand of JAOSBN010000178.1, from coordinate 14,149,302 downwards.
ATTGCAAACTCATAATGAGTGTCATTGAAATGTTTCCATGTCTATGCATCTTATGGATGATTCATTATTCCATCATCATGTTCGTGTTCATTATGCCATCTCATATAAGATACAGTAACATCAAAAACATATAGTCTTTGAAGTCTCGGATTTAGCGAAAAATAATACATCCGCTTCTAGGGTACTAATTTATGTTTCATAAAACGTTTTCTATGCTTGAAACTAGATTGACCACAAAATTTATACTCTTGTAATTCCACATCATCTCCCCAATACAACATACATCCCAATCTACAACAATCAATCTTTTTAACAGGCAAACCAAGACCCCTAATAAGTTTTGTCATATTGTAAAAACTATTAACCATTGTATGATTAGGAGGTAATGAGTCATTATACCATCCAAGAATTTTATCAAAACTATAATCAGAAATATACCCTTTAGACTTTATGTTCAATATTCGAGCAATTAAAGACAATTGAGTCATTGTCTCACAATTTGGCCATAGTTCTTGGTCAGCTGAGTGTAGCAAGTCAAAAAATTATTTTGAATGAGGGTTTGGTTCTTCTTTAAGATTTTCTATATTTTCTTGAAAGGTATAATCGACTGCATCGTAAACCATTTGCATGTAAGGATTTTCATTTTCATCCACATTATTTTTTCTAAATCCAACCCCCTTTTAAACTCATTTAAATTTACTAACGATTGTGCTTCATTACCTCTTGAGGTGTTACAAATCAATGGTTCCCTATGTCGTGTCGTCCACTCAAAATAATTTGGGACAAACTCTTTTCTCAACAAATGCCCATTCACTTCATCAATAGGAAGGAAACGAATGTTTTTGCACTTTTTACATGGACATCTGATCTTTGGGCCATCCATATATGTAGGTTGAGAACATGTATAATTAGTAAAAGCTTCAACTTTCTCAACAAACTCAGGATTAATGAAACCATCAGGTGTTAATAGTCTATACATCCAAGATCTATCAATATTACTCATTTATGCGAAACTGTTAATTTGGAACAATGATTCCATAGTTAGTATCATTCATGTTCCCCAAAGTTTACAAAACATTTAAAATTTACACAACATCCCTTAAGTATTAACCAATTGAATTAATGGCCTACAATTGATTTCAAAACTATGGTACGTGGCATTATTTACACCTATAAATCAAGAAAACAAGTTCTCACTGTAAATCCTAGGCTCATGGAAATTTTCACTGATAAGCGTCACGGGAGTTGCATCACAGGTTTCCAACCGATATACCGTCCTAGGGGTTTATTATGGAACAAATTGTCTTGTCTATGAAATATATTAATTTCTTGTGTTAATACTAAGTTTGCATTAATCACATCAAAGTTGAATTATTAACCAATTGAATTAATCACCTACAATTAATTTCAAAACTATGGTACGTGGCATTGTTTACACCTGTGAATCAAGAAAACAAGTTCTTGTTGTGATTCTTAGGCTTGTGAAATTTTTCACCGATAAGTCTCACGGGAGCTGCATCACAAATTTTTAGCCTATATATCATCCTAGGGGTTTATTAATGCCTCAAATCATCCATAACATCTCAAACTCATTTACACTAAATACTTAGACTATTAAAGAAGAACCAAAAAACTCATAATGATTATAAGAAAATTCTAATATTCTAAACAATAAAACAAAATCAATACCTCCTTTGTATTTACACAAAATCCAAAGGTATCAGAATCTTATTATTAAAGCAATACATATGGTAAACTTTAGTTCAATGACTAACCTGAATGGATGGACAATTTCAGACTACAATGAAGAACAATGAGCAACGCTCTTCATCATAATATGGTTTGCAAAAAAAAATGAAATATTTAATATAATATAATTGTTTTGTTATTAGGTGAAAGCAAAATACAAAAGCAAAGACTCATAAGGGAACCATTATGCTATAAATTAAAAGGTGACATAGCATATCAACACAAGTCATCTTAGTTTAATAGTGCAGTTTTAGAATTGGGATAGATGGTAATTAAATGATCAATTTAAAGACTATGCTTCAAAAATTCTAGATTGATCCGACAATTTGAGAAAATTGGCCATATGTAGAGTTGTGTCAAAACTAAAACCGATGAAAAGTGCTAGATTATGACAAACTTCACCTTATGATAAGCACTCATAAGATTATTATAAAATATTATTGAACCTTACAAGATAAGAATATACTAACTGATTCTATATTGAGTGACATTAAGCATATATTTTAGCATATCGTAGAAGCATAACTTTAATTGCTATTCAGAAAAGAGATATTATTTTGAAGCACACAAAGTAGACATTCTTTTGAATTACACCCTAATGCTGTGTGGGAGGCAATATTGACATTATGAGTCTCGTTTTATTATAAATGTCGAGCACGATTTTATTGTTGAAATTTAATTTGGAAGTCATATTATAGAATAACTTGTAAATTATCACCAAAATACGTGATTTTAAGGTTTTGTAACAAAGAATTAACGATTAATTTAGAGTTCTCATACATATTTTCTCTCACACATTCTGCTTGATATTCTACTTCTATGCTAAAGCAAAAGATAACTGTTTGTTTCTTAATGTGCTATAAAATGGGAGTTATTTTAAGGAAGAATCAATTATTAGTGTGTAGCGACATTCAGTTAGATGTATAGTCCAGACAACATTCAAATATGATCATTACTCTAGTGGAGAAGAATAATAGAAGTGAAGACCATAAAGAGATTATATTTGATGTAATGAATCATATGAAAGAATAGTAGAGAAGTGAGTGGCAAAAAGTGTTACCATATATTGACTGACAGTATTAACAATAAAAGTGATATAAGAATAGGAGACATTGAGGTATATAAGATTGCCAACTAGCTAGTAATAAAGAATAACATTCTTGAGGAGAGTCTCATCTTCATATCATTAGTATAAAAAAGATGAACATTAAATTCAAGAAAGTGCTAGTAGTTTCAGTGATAGTGATACAGGCATCCAAGATAAGATTAGTGGCATATTTTACTTATGATTGTTAATAACTAAACTTATCAAATAAAATGTCAAAACCTAAAAAAATCTCAAATTTCTAAAATCCTTCACCTTAAACTAATGATGTAAAAAGGATTTAAGAATGGAAATACTCTAAGTGTCCTTACTAGTAATTATCATACCGTCAACATAAAATAAAAGAAAAATGTACCTTTAAGTCATTTTGCGAATGAATAAGGCATAAATATAGGAGTTGGATTGAAAGTCGAACAGAACAATAGTAGATCTAAATTTGGTACGTCAAGCTCAAGGAGCTTGTTTTAGTTCATATAAAGCTTTGTGAAGATGACAAATCTTATTTTGTGAATGATCATAATCATATGGAAGTTGTAAGTACATTTCTTCGGTAAGATCACCATTAAGGAAAACATTCTTAGCATATATATGTCAATTTAAAATTTATAATTTTATGAATTTAAGTTACTTTTTGAAATGCTAAGCATTATCTTATATTTTAGAGTATATACTAAGAATTTACTTGATCTTCTTTTCTATATTCTATAACAAAATTGCAATAAAACATTTAACGTTTTATAAGTTATAATTTGGCTTAAATTACCCTCTATATATTCAATAAGATCGAAAATGCATTTCAAATCTTTGCTTATTTTCAATGAGTTTCTTTTAGGACTATATGAATTAAAAAATTTATGGTAAACGAATTTTTTAGGAAGCTAAGTTTAAAGTTAGATATTTAATTTTCCTTAAGAGTGAGGCATTGCCAATGCTAATTGTAGATGCCATTTTGTGTTCACTTATAAAATACACCTAATTAAGATGTACACAATATATTTTCTTCAACCTTGTGATCGATCTTGGACCAAATTGTCTAAGTTATTATATAATAAGACTTTTGAAAATACATAACTTAATTATAGTTAATTTTATGTAATACAATATGTTAACAATTACATGTATAATCTTTTCATCACAAAATAACTCAACACAATTAAGTTTTGTTTTAAGAGACATTTCATCAAATAACTCATAAGCAACCCGAATTATCTTTAACTAATAACAAAACAACTGCATTTTTCATTATTTAACAACAAACCATTTAAACAACAAATAAACCAATAATTCAACAAAAAAACACATAAACCAACAATTATAACAAAACCCATCCACCACCGACGGTATATATATAACCATCTAAGGCACCTTCATTTTGTTGACACAAAATAAACTCAATACACGTGTTACCTGAAAATCATGCACGATGGACCAAAAACGAAGCAAAAATCACAGGTGGAACCAAAAAAACCAGAGAACCGACGGCGTAGGTGGGAGAAGAGAGAAAATAACTCAGAGGAGAAAGAGAATGGGGGGTAGTCGAGTTGTAAACATTTATGACAAAACTACGTCATTTTATTTAATGATCATTTCGACACTTACCGTCAACAGTCCGTCAGTAATTTACCGACGGAATTGTGATGCTATCAGTATTCAAGTTGCAAATCTTCCCTACCAGCTGTTACCATGTAATTTCCCGACAGAACTTCGTTCTCCATCGTTAATATATGTCCAAAAACTTGAGGGGATATTTTCCCTCCACGTTTACCTACAAATTTTTAGTCAGTTGGTAAATCCATCAAAGTTATCTACCGAAAGTCAATTTCTGTCAGTAATTTACAACAGAATATGTTCTGTTGGTAATTTTTCATCAGTAATGTCTTTTTTTCTTGTAATGACTTTAGAAATTGGAGTTAGTCACTTATATTAGAAAAGAAAAGAAATTAAGTAATGATAATAATGAATTGCCCTTACCTCGATAAAATACCACATAACTTTAGGAATTCATCAACCTCTAATCACACGATTAGTACATTAATCTCTTGGCATGGAATTCAAAATATTTGTCTTAAGAACACTAGGAAAGAGTACCCCAAAGATCAGAGCCTATGATTTTCACTGTTGCACTCCCACCAGGGACTCGATTCAAGTCCCAAGAAATCACTCTTAACTGGGCTGGAGTTCCCAAGACACAGGGTAGAATACATGTAACCGAACTGGTCCAGGGGACCATCTGGCTGAACCAACCAGAATCAAGTGCTATATATAACTCTAGCGTATTATAACCCATCCTTCCTAATATTCCCATGCAACATCCTGCTTTACCTAGTGAACCACCATCTTCCTTAGGCATCTAGAGACCTCCTTCCATGAACTTGGGCCCACGAGGCTCGAAAATTCTAGCTCCACCTTCACCCCAGATGCAACAAGATGCCTCTCTTAACTTGAATGAAACCACAGATTATGATCCTAAGGAAAATATGACAACCTATGTGCACCAAGTCGGACCCTCGAACCCGGTGATGCCAACTACTTTCCAGCGATGGAAACCTAGTTGATACTGCTATGAGAATGGATGTAGAGGGAGTTCTGGAGATATAGTGGAACACTCTTTAGGATCCGTGCTAGGATTCGAATTCCAGCCATAGTTGCTGAAACCTATCTCTATGCCTTTTGCCATAAAAGTTTTTAGTTGGAATTGTCAAGAAGTAGGTAGTAAACTGTTTACTTATTACATGATGGAACACCTGTCAAAGGAACAATCGGGAATTTTAGTGATTGTTAAACCACATATTAGTGGCATTCGGGCGGATCGGATCTGCCAAAAATTACATGGATTTCAGGTAGAAAGAGTGGAGACGGTGCAATATTATGGGGGTATCTGGCTGGCTTGGAGAGAGGCGGACCTCACAGTGGGACTTTCTTCCTCACAGCAGTTTATGGGAGCCCAGATGCTTCGAAAAGACATCATCTTTGGGAACATCTGTGTGCAGTCGCGGTTCCGTCAGGGGAACCTTGGGCAGTCATTGGTGACTTCAATGAGATCTTATCTCCTGATACAAAAAAGGCGGTGCTCCACACATGACAATGACTTACCGAAGATTTGGAGATATGGCAGATTTCTGTTGACTTATGGACATGAGCAGTAGTGACCCGCGTTTCACTTGGAAGGGGCCTCTGTTTCCAGGATATGAAAATTTTTCAAACGCTTAGATTGCACTCATTGTAACATCGAGTGGAGCATAAGGTATCCTGATAGTGGCATTTGAGTACTTCATCGCCTCAAGTTAGATCATCACCCCATTCTGCTGCACTTAAAGCCTCTCCCAGAGAAGACACGCAAAAACTGACCTTTTCTATATATAGTCGCATGGCATGGTCATCAACACTTTTGGGGTTTCTTGAGAGACATATGGGAATAGGGATATACATTAAAGGATAAACTCCTGAACCTACAAAGGGAGCTTGTACGATGGAATAGAAATGTTTTTGGGTTTATTCAGACCAAAAAAGCTCGGCTACAAGGAAGAATCAAAGGCATACAGCGTAAGCTGCAAGAAGGGCCGGCTGGCCATTTACACAGATTGGAAAATTCACTTTTAACTAAGCTAGGGGAGGTACTTATCCAAAAAGAATTCTTGTGGTTTAAGAAACTTAAGACTGATTGGATCCACGTTGGCTATAGGAATACCAGATACTTCCATACGAAGGCTATTATTAACCAGATGCATCTTTAAATTGAAGCCTTGAAAGGTTTGCATGATGAATGGGTCACCGATTGCAAAGCACTGGAACGCATGGCGGTTAATTATTTCTCCAATCTTTACATGAATGAGCATCCTACTTCAGGTGGTCAACTTGCAGGAGGATTTCCACTTTAGACAACCATGCAATTCCCTGTCTAAATAGGGGTATATCTAGGGAGGAAATCAAGCAGGCCATGTTCGGGATGAACCACCCCTAGAAAGCTCCTAGACCGGATGGCTTCCATGCAATATTTTATTAGGAGAATTGGGCTGTGGTTAGTGAAGCTACATGCAACCATGTGGAGCATATCTGGGTCGGCGAGGAATCAGTAGCTATAGTAAATGACACCTTACTTGTGTTACTTCCAAAGGATGCATAACCGTTGTCATTACACCAGTTCCGACCGATTAATTTATGCAACATTTCTTACAAACTGGTAACTAAGCTCCTGGTGTCCCACTTACGGCCACTCATGTCGACATCAGTGTCTCCTCGACAGTCAAGTTTTGTGCCAGGTAGACATGTATATGACAATATTGTGGTAGCCCAGGAGATCATGCATACCATGAAGCAGTCAAGAGGCAGGAAATTCTTTATGGCGATAAATGTGGACTTAGAAAAAGCGTATAATCGTTTACATTGGGATTTTATACGTTCATCATTGGAAGATGCCAGTATCCCTCACCACCTTCACTCACTTATTATGGATTGTATTACCTTTGCCATATGCAAGTGCTCTAGAATGGTGGCATTTCTGAGGGATTCTATATGGGTCGGGGAGTTCAACAGGGATGCCCACTGTCCCCATACATCTTTGTGCTATGTCTTGAATGTCTATAGCACCTGATTGATCTTGCAATAGACTCTGACGTATGGAAACCCATTAGGGTAGGGCAATCAGGGCCACAAATTTCCCATTTATTTTTTACTGATGATCTTCTGTTACTTATGGAGGCGTCCTTGGCACAAATCAACACTATCCTCTCCATTCTTCAGCGATTCAATGCAACCTTGGGGAATAAGATCTATGCATCCAAAACCTAGCTATTTTTTTCCCGAAATATCCTACCTCCACTTCGTAATCTTATAGCAACTAGATCTAGTTTCGCCATCACGGACTCATTTGGGAAATATTTAGGCATGCCTATAGTAAATGGCCGTGTTGGATGTCGCCACTTTGATCACGTCGTGAATTAGGTTCGCAGTCACTTATTAGGATGGACAACCCATACCTTATCCATGGCAGGCAGAGCGACCTTGACACAAACTATCCTATGTTCCATTCCTAACTACACAATGCAAGTAGCTAAATTTCCCTCGTACATTTTTCAGGACCTAGAACGACTCTGTTGCAGTTTTCTCTAGGGGTACAGGGTGAAGGAGAGGAAACTCAATCTCATTTCATAGGCTCATATTTGATGTTCGAAAAATAAGGGCAGATTGGGTTTCTAAAAAATGGCTCCGCTCCGACCAATGAGGCTTTCCTAGCTAAATGGGCATGGCGTCTCATCTCTCAACAGATGCTCTCTGCTCCTAGGTATGGCTAGGAAAATATTCGAAGCAATTGGCTACCAATTTTGGTTTACAAGCAGGCCATACTAATTCTTATATCTAGTAGTTAATAGTTGGTGCATGGAGCAAACTCAGGGATAACATGTCGTGGACTGTCGAAGATGGAAACATCATTAACTTCTGGTTGGATAACTAGATCCCAGGTCTTAGGAAGGCCTTAGTTGATCGCACACATGTCACCAAACTGAATAGATTTCATGAGACAGTAGCGGATATGGTCGATAATAATGGCATCTAGCATTGGAAGGAAATCATGAGCACCCTTCCCCGTTATGTATGCTCCTTGATAGAGGCAACCAAGCTACAGCAGGTGGGCGATGGCCTGGACTTACCTATTTGGTCGAATGAGCCTTCAGGACGGTTCTCGATTAAGTCAGCTTATTCACTTTTGGTAGATGATGCAAAAGAAACGCCCACCAACTTTTGGATGCACATATGGGAGTGGCAAAGTCCTTAGTGTGTTCGAACCTTCCTCTGGCTTGTAGCTCATAACAGTCTTCCTATGAACTCCCTAGAAGAACTTCAACATTTTAGCACTAATGAGTACTACCGTCGTTGTAAACTATACCCCGAAACCGTCCTACACGATTTACGGGATTGTCCTGCAATCCAACCCTTATGGGAAGCTATCCTCCTCGCAGCTCATCACCAGTCATTCTTTAGGAAGAATCTACCGAATTGGCTTGGTCAAAAATTGCATTGTCTTGGAATCAACTTTCATATGCCAAGCTGGTTGACTATTTTTGGTACAGGTTACTAGCTAATTTGTTCATGGCGCAACAAGGAATTGCGTGTTCCCGACTTTGAACAGCCTTCACATGGTGCAACCTATATGATCAGGATGGCTAATCACTTTCAAGCAGCTATGTTGCAGGAACACACTCTTTACTCACCGCACAAACATTGGTTGTGGATCAGATGGCTATCTCCCCAAATGGATTGGATTAAAATCAATACGGATGGAGAGGCTAAGGGGTCACTGGAGCTTCGACTTGTGGTGGCTTGATATGTGATTCCTTAGGACAGTGGCAAGGAGGTTTCATACATAAGATAGGCGTTTCTACAGCTATAGTGGTTGAGCTTTGGACAGCACTCGACGGGGTGCGATTGGTCAAACTCTTGGGGTTCCGTCAAGCCATCCTAGAAATGGACTTGAGCGCGACATTCACCCTTATCACGCAATTCTAGTGGGCTCACACCACACTAGGGGACTCCTTTAAGCCATCTAGGAGGAGATGAGCAAGGACATCGTTATGCGCATACAACACGTGTATCGCGAAGGAAATGGTTGTGCAAACTAGTTGGCGGATTATGGTCTTTCTTACAAGGCCACTATGAGGAGCTTCACCGACCATCGAGGGGCATTGTATCACTCCTCAATGTAGATATTCTTAGGGTTTCTATACCTCACTTTTGTGTTCTTGAAGTTCGAATGTTACTAGGCCATTGGCCTCCTATTTACCCAAAAAAAGACTACATATGTGGGCTTCATTCGTCCCTTGTAATTCTAACTTCATTTATTATGAAAACTATGCTAGACAGGTGACTGACGTTGTAAATGATTTCGAACTCAACAGCCTCTTGTCATTACAACCTCCACTATGTGCTAGATTTGTTTTATGAAGAGATTATTTTGTGCTTAACTTATTAGAAATTAGTTAGATTTTTTACAATCGACAAAAGAGGGTTTCTTACCTTTTTTTTCTTTAATATAATCAATTGTTTTTAAAAGTTGATAACACTTATCAATTTAAAGTTCTTTCCTTTTTCTTTTTCTCTTTTCTTTTTTTACCCTCTTTAAGCGAGTTGCTTTACTCTAATTAGACAATTTTTTACTTAAAAAAACATAATTGTCCCACCTTTTTAAATCATTTATATCATTTTTAAGTATTTAAGAACGTTACTCTATTTTTCAAGTGATGTCCCACCTTAAAAATAAAATTGCCTCATCTATTTACATGAATTGCATCTCTCTTGAATATCACTTTTGGGTGTCTAACATTTTTTTGATATTTAATTTACTGCAGTTAGTTTGCCTCTTGTTGTAACTTGGTCTTGGTGCACGTGTTCCTAAACTAATTACTCTCTTTAATTTTAATGCATTATTATTTCTTCAAAAAAAAAGTGTGATTTTATGCTTTAGGTTAATTTTCCTATCTCAAAGGTACAGTACTCTTATCTACCTAAAGTAATTAAATCACTCTTAGACATTGAAAAGTGTATTTGAAAGAAATTTTACTTCTATGGTCTAGATAAGTTGCTTCACTTTATTAGAGTAATTACTCACTTTGAATATGTAATTATCTCATATACTTATCCTAATTATATCAATTTTGGCACTCAAGAATAAAGTTAGGAGCAATTTGATCATTTGATAGCCCTATTAAGATACCATAAAGATATGGAGATTTTACTAAAAATATGTGACTTAGTGACTTTCTTTATGTATTACATAGGGATTAAAGATGCCCATTTTTAGTTGCTCCTTTAGTAATAGGAAAAATATAGTAATTATCTTTTGGGTGTATATTGAGTACATTCTCATATTGATGAGATAACCTGTAAATCACTTGCTTTAAATTAGCTACTTAAAACAAAAAAATTAAGCCTAAAAAATGAATTCGATCCAAATGTTTGTTAGAGTCATCTAACGCATTGTAACCCCATCCTTACAATATTTAGAAATGTTTATAAAATTACTAGAACTCAAATATAAGACTATATTACTTAAAAAGTTTACAAACCCATTAAACTACCTCCAAAAGGGTAACTTAATATTGGTATTACACTTTCCATTTACTAAGCCATTTCTTTGATTCGTAAAGTAATGCTTAAAAGAGTCAAGTAAAGCATAACATGGGAAAGATGATTTTAATAGTCAAGTAAGAACTTGTTGGAGCAAGTGAAATCTTAACTTTTGATTTTTATCATAACAAAATATATTGCTACTAATATTCTTACCTTTGGAGACATTAGTAGCTTAATTATAATAAAATTCAAATAATAAGTGCAAGATCAAGTTTGATGGAATGACAAAGTGACCCAAAGTGTAATTAAATATTTTGAGCAATCAAAAGATGTGCAAAATGAGTTTCAAATAAATTTAAGTGAAAATTAAGAGTAAAAAGGAACTAAGCACTTTAAAATATAACAAATTAGTGTAATTTTTCTTATAATCTTGATTATTTCAGTGGTCTAGGGGTTCAATCATTGCACGATCATCTATCTGTATGCATGTGTATGTGTGTTTATCCAATGATTTTGTGTGTGTGTGTGTGTGTGTGTGTGTGTATGTATATATATAACCATAATAAATAAATCCTTTCATAATAACAAAATTGTATTCAACTTTAAAGAAATCACATTGATTTTTTAATGAACTTTTGAAAATTTTTAAAATGATTTTGAACCAAATTCTTTTTATCAAAAGAGGAACTTTGATGATAATTTTAAAAATTTAGTGTTAAAAATTAAAGATTTAAAACTTTTTAAAAATTAGTTCCTATAAAGCTTGACTATCATGAGGGTTTGGTTTGACTTAGCCTATCTAAGAATAAAAAGTTACAAAATGGAGGGTTTGGTTTGACATAGCCTAACCCAAGAATAAAAAAGTTACAAAATGGGTGCAACTTGTTGGGTTAAGGAATAGGTTAGTTAAATAAACATAAGCTAGGCAAAGGTATGTGGTCGCTAGTAAAATACCTAAAAACTAGTTATTGTAATGATTGGTTTGTGGTTCTAACAACTATCTGAAGTGGTTTTAGATAAGCAGACCAAAATTGAGTTGTGGAAAGAATATTTAATATATTAAATAATTGTTAAGGATCTCAAAAGGTTAGAAAGTGCACTTAAATGCATGTGTACATTTCATAAAACATATTGAACCTAATCATTAGTATGGGTGTAAAAAAAGGAAGCTTTTGAGTTGTATATGGTTGTATTGTATAGAAATTTTGAAGAATCACTCATAATACGAATTGTGAAGGTTCTTTTTGGCCTTGAATAAGAGGTGTAAATTATTTTTTTTCTTTAGTGATAAAGTAAGACAATTGTAAGGATTCCCTTCTACTTAAGATAAAGAAGATATTATGTTAAAGGCTCTTTTTCACTTTTGAAAATGAATATGTTATATGGAAAGTTTTTTTTAAACAACCTTTTGAAGGAAGAAGATGGTAAATTCTTGAGTCCAGCTTGGGGAATAAATGTAGGTCAAAGGTTATATAGAAGAACCACTATAAATATGTCTTATGTCTCTTTTTCTTACTTTTTTATTATTATTCTGTTGTATTTTGTGATTACTTTATATGAATTTTCTATAACCATGTAATTAGAATAGAAAATTCATTCGTTAGTTTTCTAATAAGCCAAAAAGTATACACAAATAATTCTCGCATAGTTATATGCCATCTAAGGATTAATAATTGGTATTTGAATAGGTCTTACTTATTACACAGATTTTTAGCAAAATATGCACAAAAAGATTATGACATAACTGTTATTACTTTTTAGTCAAGCAAGATAAGTTATTAATATTTTTACATTCTTTGATAAAAATAATTACTTTTATTAGAGAAATAGGATGAAGTTTTTTCTTAAAACCAAAGATTTTAAATTATGGAAGACTGTAAAGAAAAGTGAGTGAGGTACCAATGATGAGAGATTGAATGTTGTAAATAATCAAAATTTGTTAAATAGTGTCCCGACGTATAAAATGCTTATTATACTTAGTACACATTTTAAATTATAAATGACGGAACTAATGAATTAAACAATATAGTAGTAAAGAAACAAAGAAGTGAAAAGGAATGAGGACTATATGATAAAGAAAGCACTAAATGCCGTATTGGATAATAAAAACAATTTGAAAAGTGAAGAACTTGAATTGAGTCGAAAAGCATCTGCTTTATGAAAAAAATGACGAGTTATCCTCAAGCTTAAACTCTCTTAATAATAGTGATTGTGATGAAGAAAATGACGATATTGAACTTTCATATGATGAGTTATAGATGTTTAGAAGTCATTAGTATAGAAAGGAATAAATTATTTTTTTAGGTGCAAAGAGGTTACAAAACTCTTATTTGCATGCATTAGAAATTAAAATGTGAAATGCATGAAATGTAAGATTCTAATAGTGTAGTTGTTTGCAATATAAAATAGATAATTTTTTATACGAGAAGATTAATATCTTTGAAGAATCACCGTCTAAGTTTACTATACAAAATAAAATATTGAACAACATACTTAAGCCTAAAAAAGCTAAAATGAGAGGTATGAGAATGTGAACACTTGTGAAAGTGCATTACCTAATATCAAGGTAATTTTTACGAAGAGAAAACATTACCTAAAACTTATTTTGGTCATTCTAATAAGGGTACAATCATTACATAATCATTTATATTTAAAAAATGCTCATACTATTTCATAATCAATAAAAGATTTATTGAAAAATTTTTTAAAATATTGATCTTTAAACAAAATTTAGAGATAGTTTTGAACTATTTTTTTAATCAAAATGGAGTGCTTTGATGCTGTTGAAAAATTTTAAATGTTGAAAACTAATGACTTAAAGTGTTTTTGAAAATTAATTTTTATATGAGTTTGATTAGTCTAAGGGTTTTGTAGCCTCACTTAGGAATAAAATATTACAAAATGACTGTAGTCTATTTAGGTAGGAAATATGCTTAGAAATTAGTTATTGTAATAAATAGTTTGTATTTAGTGATCATTTGAAGTAGTTTTTGAAATAAATAAGCCATAATGAAATTGTGGGAGAATTGTTGACACATTAAGTAGTTGTTCTATTTAGGTAGGACATATGCTCATAAATTAGTTATTGTAATAACTAATTTGTATTTAGTGATCATTTGAAGTAGTTTTTGATATAAATAAACCATAATGAAATTGTGGGAGAATTGTTAACACATTAAGTAGTTGTTAAGAGCCTTGAGCTAGAAATATATTTGAATACATATGTATATTACATAAACCATAATTAACCCTAATTTGTTATTGCAAAGTAGAAAGGAAGGATTTGAGTTATGTATGATTGTTCTTATATAGCAAAAGGAAGAATTACTTGGGATACACATTGTGATGTCTCTTTTCGTCTTGAATAAGAGCTATAGAGAATTTTTTTCACCTATGACATAACAAGATGAATATAAAAATTTCTCTTCCCCCATGAAAAAAAAAGTATGCTACATATAGAAATGGTATAGATTTCATACCGTACCGGTCGGTATTAGCCTTACTAGTTAAAAATGTTATGAAATTTAAATGTACCATATCGGATATAAGTATTGGTTGGTATCAACTATTTCACTTGGTACTAACAGTAATAATGATAAATATAGGGGGAATTTTCATAAATATAAAAAATTGGAGGATTAAAAAGACCCTAATCTAATGATGAAGCATCTGCCTGTCACCTCTCACGATGTCAAACACATACATAACCAAACCTAAACACAAAAACACATTTCTCTTTCTCCCAACTCTCTTATCTCTTGCTCGCCTTCATTTGCTTTTGTTTCGCACTCCATCCTGTTGCTTCTTTATTAGTGCTAGGCATCGTCTCTATTATTGGTACTGCTTTATGCCACTTATTGCGACTTTTATTGCTGCTTCTTCATCCGACATTACTTGTTTTCTTATCACATGCTTTATATTCTTCAGCACTTTTGTTTTGTGTTTCATAAGCCATCCCAAACTCAAGGCTGGTGAATGATGATGGTGATATTCAAAGATGTAGAAAGCTTTTTTTAAAAAAATGCTTATCTCTTAACATGTGGCTTTTAGTTTTTGACTCTCTACATAGAGATTAGATAATATAAAAGCTAGTAGAATGTAGATATGGCTTCATAAGTTTGTGGCTTGAGCCTTGAATGCTTGATACTTAAATTGCCAAAGGTCATTGGAAATTTAAATGTTAGAGGAATTTGTGATTTGTTTTATCAATTACAAGTTTATAACTAAAATTAATTAATTACGTCAAAGTGTATAGTAAGTTAACTAATTATTATTAATTAGCTATATTCCTAATTCAACAAATACGATTATTTGGTTATAGAATTTAGAGAAACATCAATAATTAAATTTTAAATTTGTGAATGTTAACTATTTTCTCATGAATCATATCTAAATTATATAAATTAGTGTGATTTTTTTATTTCATTGTTTCTAAACTTTCATTACTAATTTATTTAATTAGTTTACTAAATCAATTAACAGTACACTAAATTAAAAGTATTCATTCATAATATACAAGTTAAATATGATTTATAGAGGAAAAATGGAAAGAATGATATTTAACAAAAATTAAAATTGTAATATTGACAAAAGCTAGAAAGTTGTGAATTTATGATTGAATTATATAATCAAACATAATGAGTTACACTTGTAAGTTTATATTTGAATTATTGAATCAAACAAAAATCGATTATGGTTGTGACTTTATATTTGAATTATGTAATCACACAAAATAGATTGTAGTTATAAGTTATTGTTGAATTATGTAATGAAACATTGGGTTATAGTTGTGACAATGGGTTATAGTTGTGAGTTTATGGTTAAATTACGAAATGACACAAAATGGGTTATAGTTATGAAAGTGTAACAATCATTTATATAAGTTAGTGAAGTTCACTTGTACTTCTATATCATATGATTATTGAGAAGTTATTGTTGCTCTATTTTTTCTTGTTATTTTACACAACTTATTCCATATTTTTATGTCATTAGTAGTTGGTAATAATGATTCTTAGACTATTGATTGTGAATATAAGATGTCTGTATATTTATAAAGTTTAAGTCGCGTGTATGTTTTTAGAATATAAGATGTGTATTTGTGTTTGATTTGAGTTAAGCAATACACATTTTTTTTATAATAGTTGATAACTAAATTATTAATCTAATTTTGATATGTGTCTTTATTTATTTTACATATAACTAGAGGAAGGAGGAAAGTTCTAAGTATTCTTGATAATTTGGCCACTTTAAGTTTAGGAAGACTCGATGATTTAGCTTGGGCTTATGCCTGATTAGTTCTTGAAATAAAGAATCATTCCATTTATTTGTATTGCAATAAACATTTGAAAAGTGGAGAAATCATCATATTCAAGAAACATTGGGCTAGGATCAAAGGTAATATGGAGCCTTGTAAGAAAGTGAGTCATGATGTGACACTAAAAGAAATTGTATTTTTAGTAAAAGTAAAAATTGTCACTAAAAGCATTAATATTAGTAACTATTATTAATAGTGTCTAATCTTTGAAGTCCTTACCTCCCGTCATAAATACATCCGTCATTAATGCAATAATGACTAACTTAAAAAATGGTCATAATTATACAACACCTTTTGTGACACAAATCCTGACACTAAAACTTATGAAATTTGTGACAAAACTATATGGTCTCAATAACTTTACATATTTATGACAAGTTTATCGTCACAAATAATATAACGTAGTGACAAATTAAGTCGTAATAGTACTTCATTTTATTGTGACGAAAGTGCCGAAACTAAAACCTATCAAATGTGTGACAACACTATATGGTCTTAATAACTGTACTTATTAGTGACAAGTTTGTCAACACAAATAATATAGTAACGAATAAAGTTGTAATAGCAGTTCATTATATCATGACAAAAGTGTCGACAGTAAATCCTATGGAATGTGTGACAGCACTATATGGTCACAACAATGGTACATATTTATGACAAGTTTGTGGACACAAATCATATAAAGTAGTGACGAATAAAGTCGTAACAGTGCTTCATTTTATTATTACAACAATATTGCCACTAAAATAATTATAAATAG
This sequence comes from Erythroxylum suave, assembly GCA_027563595.1. Taxonomy (NCBI): domain Eukaryota; kingdom Viridiplantae; phylum Streptophyta; class Magnoliopsida; order Malpighiales; family Erythroxylaceae; genus Erythroxylum; species Erythroxylum suave. Next base: position 14,132,310 of record JAOSBN010000178.1, on the reverse strand, counting down.
TGAAAAAATAATTGTCACTAATAGTTTAATAAAAATGTCAACATCATTTCGTCACAAGTATGAAAGTTATTTGTTACAATAATTTTGTCACTAAATTAAGAATATTTGTTACAATAAATTTATCACTAATGTTTTCGTGTTTATTGCAAATAATATTATTAAATTTTACAATTTAATTACTTAATTGATAAAAAATTTTGTATTGGTGGCCATAAAATAAAAGTTGTCACAAATGATATGGATTTTTAGTGCAAAGATATTATCAGACAAACAAATAAAAATTATTAGTATATATAAAATATATAAAAATCACCAAAATGTTCAAAATTTTAATTTCCAATATATAAAATTGGAAAATTTAATATTCAAGAAAATTATTTATTACAATTATCTCAAACTGCTACCTACTAGTTTAAGCTAAAACTCTCTTAGGCAAAATTTTCTGGTTAGTCTTCAGGATGAAGTTCACTGTTGATTTGTTTCCTCCAAAATAAATAAAAATAAAATCAGTTAATTACTTTATAAAATATTAAGCTATAAGTTTAATACTAACATTTTATAATAATATAATGATAATTATAAGAAGTGATACTAACTATTCTAGATTTTATAATTTATAAACGTACATGAATAGTTGGGATATTTAATGATGTAGCACTTGATTGATCTTCAATTAAGGCAGAATAATTGGGTAACAAAATAGTAATTACTCCAGTATTTACCAAATGTGTAAAAACTGCTGAAATTTGTTTCATTTTTGGTGGCTTGCTTCTAAATAACTACATCCTGAGCTTGAATCTTTTCATTTTATGTTTCTGTAATTTCAGTAAGTCTTGTAACTTCATCGTCTAAATCACTTGCATGTTTCTTTGCAATTTCCCTTTTTTTCTCAGGACCTAGATGTTATCCCTTTAACACCTAAACCGCGTGAATAGCCTGACTTTCTTTTAGGACAAGATTGAAATGCTTAACGAGCGGTAGAGGTGCAGATGAAATCTTTTATTTGTTTTTCTCTCCCTATTCTTAAAGCTATTCTACATATTTAGATAGAATTTGAAAATTTAGTAAAGTAATTTTAAAATTTTCAAAGAAAATATAATTTGACTATAACTTCCATACCATTATTTCTTCTTTATTTGGAACAGACTAAGTTCCATTTGGCTTTTGCCGAGATACCTTCCAAACTTTAATAGCGTTAAACCACTCATCATAATCTTTATTTTTCTAAAAAGAAAAAAAAGAAAAAGAAAAGACAAAAATATTAATGATTAATTGGAAGTTGTTTTTTTTAAGAAAAGTAATTTTAATTTTAAGTAAATAAAATTTTACTTTACCATCCTGTATGCAATCTACACAATCGACTTTGTACTATAACTGATTTCATTTCTTAATTTCCCCTATTACTTGTGTTTATTTCACTTTGCTCCTATACATCAATAAACAGTTTATTTTTAATAAACAGAAAACAACTAACAAAATAAGTTGAAAGTACATAAATTTTAAATTTACCTTAAAATTTAAAGTCTCCTATTTATTCTCAATCAACCATTACCAATCACCTTCCTCTGCATCCTTAGTGCAATCTTAAAGATGAGGGGTAATGATAATACTGAAGTCAATTAAGGAAGTTCTGGTTCAAGCAAACACTAATTGAGTACATGAAGAACAAAAAGATAGGAAAAAATGGGAAAAGAATGTGAAGGATCTCGTATATTCTAACCAAACTTTAAGGTACCAAAGATCATCCTTGTATCGATGTGAATGCCAAAAGGTATGCACAAATTGTTCATAAATGACAATGAATCCAGAGCTATCTCCTCTAGGTGGAGATGCCTCCTGAACCCATTTGATGAACTTGTTTTGTTTCAAAGAACAAAGAAGAGGTTAGATTAGAAATTAGGAATTCAAGAATCATATCAAGCAAACCCAGAAATCTAATATGTTAATACTCACTAAAGCCAAGGAAGAAGATGATCATCACCTTCGTACTCATCAATTGCCTCGATTAACTTCCTAGAGTGTATGCATTAGAGATTTAGATTTCAAAAAATTTAAAGAAGAAGAACAAAAGAAAGACCTTCGAGTGTAGAGGAGAGAGTTATTAAGAGTATTTTTAGTTTAGGATTTCAGACTTTGATTCAAGACATCAATGTTTCGACCTCTTTTCAATGGTTTGACATTTTCCTTGAACAGTTCCCACTTGTTCCCAGTCTCTCGTGTGGATGTAAGGAACCCCGTCTCAGGATCCAACCATCCTTCTTCTTCTTCTTCTTACACCTTCCTAATTCTATTATAACTGATGATCGTCTCCAGCTCCATTCTTGTCACTTGTTCTAGCACCTCGAGAGGATGAAATTTGAAATGAAAGACTAAAAGAAAATGCACCTTAGTCTTGGATTTGAAATAAAAAATTTAACACAAACCGCACTTGGAAGCTACTCCACATACTTGTTACATAAAATTACACAAGTACGAATATATATACGACCAAAACATAAAGGTTACTATTCCTATTCTCATTATTTGAACCTTAAAAGTAGTAATAGAGATTCCTGCCTCTTCTAACTTTTATACGAGCCAACACTTGTGTGAGGCAGGGTTAGTGAATTGATTTTGGACCACAGATACCTTTTTCAATTCCCCTTCAAATGTACCAATATAGTTAAAACTTAGATAACTTTTTTTTTTTCATTTTTAATTAATAAGTATTTTATATTTTCATTAATATTCTAGTGAGCTTTTTAAAATCTAAAGAGATGGTTTCAAAAGTTTTTAAAGGTGCTTCCTTTTCTCATTATACGCCTTTTATACTTTCTAATTATTATGAAAGGATTGACAAGATAATTAAAATATATATAATTTTAGTTACATAATTTATAAGTAGTAGTTATATTTGAAAATAAAATAAAATTTGATAAATAATAAATTAATTGAATATAGCAATTATAACCAATTATTGGATTGTATTGTTATGTATTTAATTAACTTCTAAATTATTATTGCCAATCATCTTTTTTCTGTGATACTGACTTTCGATTGGTCAATTTCAATTTTTAAATTTTGATCAAGCTTCAACAGCTTTCCCCGGTCGGTGTCCATAATTTTAAGGGTACATTAATGTTGAATTGTTCAAGAACTTTCCTTCAAGATTCTATGAATCACATATGTAATATACATTTAATTTATTACATATTAAAAATAAATAACTTAAAAATAAATTCAATATATAAATTCAAATCTATTTTTCCCCTTCGAAAGGATAGCATCTCTAAATCTTGCAATTTTACTTCTTATAAAATTATTTCTATATTAAAAGAAAAAGAATTTAGTCTACCATCATACGGAAGACTTTTAAATTGTAAAATGTAAATTATATTCCAATTGCAAATAATAGTAGTCATTATTATGAACAATACAATTATAATTATGATTATAATTACAATAAAGAAATCACATTCACAATATAATGTAACTTAAACTCAAATATGATATGACAAATTTAAAACCATGCCTAATTGAAAGATGATCAAGGCTTGACTTGATACTCCAATTTTGATATAATCAAAATTTGAATTAAATCAATATTATTTTAATTGTTTATTTTTATGAATGATGATGAGACAAATTTACTAAGTGAGACGAGGAAGGCGACAATGACAATGATTGAGCATTGGTAAGTACTTTTTTTTTTAATTTTGAATAGGTTCAGAGTTTTGCTTAATATTTTGGAGCAAGGTTTTCATTATATTCAAATACTTATTTATTTTGAT
>JAOSBN010000178.1:14104057-14120955 GCA_027563595.1 Erythroxylum suave | reverse complement strand
CTCGGTCACGGTTTTCTATTATCACATTAAATGGACGAGCTTTCTTTTCTTCTTTTGCTTTGTGTTACCGTACCTATATATATTCTATATGAAAGACTTGTAAAATTATTGTGAATGTTCTCTGGAGATTCAAGTTGTAGATTCAATATTATGGTACTTGAGGCTTGCAATCTAGTTTATCAAAATGTACCTTCGCATGAATAATTGCCAATGGCATGCAAAAAATAACTACACTTGGAATCATTACTCACAATGGATGAAAAGGCACGTGGCTTGACCAATGGTCTCTGCCTCTCAAGTCATTTGCACAGGAAATGTTTGTTGTTGTTATTTGTCTAGCATTAAATAACTGAATGCTACTAAACTCAAAAAGAATAGAGAACTAAAAGAAAGTAAGAATATCGCAAGAGCAAATTATGAAGACCAGAGAAAACAGGGAAGAAGAAAAGATGAGAAAACTCAGTGGTATATTGAGTATGAATCTTTACAACTTTGCGAATACAACTAATTATAATCTCTCAACCTCCTTATAACTGTCATTTAATAACTTTTCTTGAATTCTTTGAAACAAACTCTACACGTTGCTTGTATTCTAAGAAACCAACTATTCTGAACTTCTGAACTTTTGAGATATTACTACGACATACTTCTCCTTGGCTCAGAAATTTAGCTTCTTAATACCTGCCAACTTCCTCAAATGTTCAAATTGAGAAACATGAAATCCCTTTGTGAACAAATCAACAATCTAGTCTTCTGTGTTGATATATTCAAGTTTCAGCTCCCCTTCTCGTTGCACATCCCTCAGATAATAATACCGAAGATTGAAAAACTTAGTTTTCCCATGAAATACTGGATCTACGAAATGGAAATGGCAGCTTGATTATCAATATACACCATAGTAGCAGATGTCAAGTGAATTTGCAAATCTTCAAACAATTTCTTAATCCATATAACTTGCTTAGCAGCAGCTATGGCTGCCACTAATTCAGCTTCTACAGTCGAGAGAGCCACCAATTCTTGCTTCTTTGAGCTCCACGAAAAACAAGTTGAACCCAGCGTCAAACAATACCTAGATGTACTCTTAATGTCTTCTGTTGCTCCACCCTAATCACTATTCACAAAACACTTAAGTTCACCGTAACCTGTCCTCTCATATAGAAGTCCATATTCAGTTGTCCCCTTAAGATATCTTACCACTCTCTTGACGGCAACCAAGTGTTGCTTCCCACGATTGCTCAAATTCCTGGGGAGCACATTGACTGGATACAAGATATCTGGTCAGGCATCAAACAGCCCACCATACTTCATTGTTCTTGCTGTCAACCTCATCTTCATTTTCGTTCTTCACTAGCTCCTCTTTCAGACAGATGGGAATGGATACTTGCTTACATTGATCCAGTTTGAACCTTCTCCTTAGCACATCATACACATACTTCTTCTAACTTACTGCTATGCATCCTTTAATCTGATGTATTTCTATTCCAAGAAAATACTTCATCAAACCCAGATCAGTGATCTTGAAAGTGCTACTGAAGTGTTGTTTTAAGAACTCAATTTGAGCTTTTGAGCTCCCAGATAACAATAGATCATCTACGTAAATTCATACTACTGCAATGTCATCTAGCTATAGTCTTACATAGAATGTTGGCTCATTGTAACTTCTCTTGAAGTTGATCTGTAGCAGAAATGTATTAATTCTCAAGTGCCAGCATCTAGGAGCTTGCTTCAAGCTATAGACTTCTTTGTTCAATTTATATACACTCTCCTCCTTTCTTTCTATCACAAAACCTTTTGATTGTTTTACATAAATCTACTCCTGCAGTACACCATTAAGGAAGGTAGATTTTACATCCATTTGGTGCACCTTTAAACTTTTTTCAGCTGCAAGTACTGAGAGAAGTCTGATTGTTTCGAGCCTTGCCAGTGATGCAAAGGTCTCTTCAAAATATACTCCTTCTACTTATGTATACCCCTTCACCACTAGTCTAGCTTTATGCTTGTTGATAGAACCATCAGGATTTAGTTTGGTTTTGAACACCCAATTGAGTCCAATGGCTCTCCTGTCAGGTGGTTTGTCAACTAAAGTCCAGGTTTCATTCTTGTTGATTATGGAAATTTCTTCCTTCATGGCTTTAAACCACTTAAGGTCCTGAAGTGCTTCTTGGATTTTTGAAGGCTCCAACATTGCTTCATTGCTTCTCTCATAAATCTTTGCTAAACTCCTTGTTCCTCTTATTGGCACATTGTCAATATCATCACCTTGGTTTTTTGAAATTTGCTCCTCCTCAGAGTCCAACTCATGCTCCTCAGGCTGGTTATGATCATTAGCAACTACAGGTATAGCAGGAGGCAGTCTATCTACCTGCCTATCTTCTTCACTTTTCTGTTGTCCTTTAGAGCAATTCCAATGTTCATCTTCAAGAAAGTGAACATCTCTGCTCACCTTCACCTTCTTCAGCGCTAGATAGTACAACCTATATCCCTTGGTCACTTCAGAGTACCCCACAAAGATTGCAGGTTCAAATTTGCTGTCCAACTTATTTCTCCTAACTTGAGGTATATGAGCAAAACATAGAGATCCGAACACCTTCAAATTCTTCAACCTTGGCTTCACTCCATACCATACTTCATTTGGTGTCTTTTCCTCAAGAGCTTGAGTAGGCAATCTATTCAGCAAAAAACATGCAGTGGAGGTAGCTTCTTGTCTTCCAGCATGCATCTCGCCATCTCCACCATTGTTCTATTTCTTCGCTCCACCACTTCGTTCTGTTGCAGAGTGTAGGGTGTGGTTAGCTGGTGTTTGATATCTACATCCTTACAAATTAATTGAAATTTGTCAGAAACAAATTTTGAGCCATTGTCTATCCGAACATACTTGATGCTCAATCCAGTCTAGTTTTCAACTAGAGTTTTATACTCCTTAAACATTTTTGCAACTTCTTCTTTGCTCTTGAGACAATATATCCAGCAATGTCTCGAGTAATCATCAATTATCAACAGGAAATATCTGCTCCCATTCAGTGATTCTACTAGCGTTAGATCACATATGTCTATATGCAGTAGTTGGAGCTTCTCCTTAGTCCTCTGGCTTGACTTTATAAATGGAACTCGAGTTTGCTTACCCATCATACAGACTTTGCATTCTGAGTGACAAAATGAGAGGGCTGGTAGGTCATCCACCATGATTTTCTTCTTCATAGCTTCTAGCCTCTTCAAGTGGTAGTGCTCGAGTCTTATGTGCTAGAGATCATATTCTACAATGTCACTCACCAGTGCCTTTTGTTGCATCTCTTCTGGTCTCATGGCAAAACTCTTGTTCTTCATCTTGATGCTGAGAACTTCCGGCCCTGATCTGTCAAACACTCTACACACATCAGATTCAAAGTGTATTGACATACCTCTTTCAATCAATTGGGCCACATTAAGGAGATTATGTTGGATCTTGGGCATCAGTAGCAAATTTGGGATGATCTTGACTCCATTTTTGGGAGAGATCTCTACCACCCCTCTCCCTTCAACTCAGATGCAGTCTCCATTTTCCAGCTTCACATTTGCCTTCACCTTTTGATCCAGAAACTTGAATAGACTTGGATCTGGAGTCATATGACTCATGCATCCATTATCAATCAGCCACTTTAGATGGATATGCTTTAGTAAGATCACATGTGACAACAAAGAGCTGCTTTTCTTCTTCAGCAACCTGCATATTAGCAGCAACTTGAATAGCTTGTTTCTTGCATATTGCTTCCATGTGTCCCTTTTGGTGGCACTTCCTACCCACCACATTTGATCTCTTCTAACATCTAAAGGCCAGATGATTTGATTTTCCACAATGAAGACAAGGATTATACTTGTTTTTCTTGTCACCTCCTGCATTCTTGCTAGCATCTTTCTGGTGAGTCTACATATTCTGAGAACTTGAGTCAGACTTGTTTCTTTTGTTCTTGTTCTTTTCTTGATTTCCAGCATTGTATGCCCCTTCAGCTGTTTCAGTTCTTCTCTTCAGATGCCTTTGCTCTTGAGCCTGCAAGGCACTCACTACTTTAGCAAGTTTAATCTGTGAAATATCTTTGGAATTTTCAAGAGAGATAATGGTAGCCTTACATTCGTCAGGTACAGACACCAGTAGCTTCTGAACCAACCTCTCATCCTTAAACTCAGCTTCTAAGACTCTAATTTGATCAGCAAGTTGGATCAATCTCTCTCTGTAACTCTTGACAGATTCATCTTCCTTTATCTACATTATGTCGAATTCTCTCAAGAGATTCAACTCCTTCATAGGTTTCACCTTCTCATCACCTTCATATTCACCTTTCAAGAAATCCCATATCTCTTTTGCAAAGCTGAGACCCATGATTCGAGTGAAAATTGAAAGTGTTACTGACTGGTACAAACAAGACTTAGCTCGAGCCTTCTTGGTCACCCTCTCCCTCAGCCATCTCAACTAAGCAATGAGAGCATCTTCAGTTGGAACCTTGACCACATAGTCTTCATCAATAGGCTCCCAAAGATCCTGTCCTTGTAGGTATGCCTCCATCTTGATTGCCCAGACTTGATAGCCTTCTCCATTGAAAATTGCAGGTTGTAGGCCCTGGGATGAACTCTAAGCCATCTTTGAGTAATTCCCTCACGCAATCACAGCCTAACTCTAAAAAATTGGTCTTCTCAAGCCAAGAATCTTGCTTATTTCTTCACAGATTCCTTAAGAATCTAGCTCTAATATCACTTTGTTGTTGTTATCTGTCTAGCATTAAAGAACTGAAAGCTAGTAAACTAAAAAAGAATAAAGAACTGAAAGAAAGTAAGAATATCGCAAGAGCAAATTAACTTTTGAAGGACAGAGAAAACAGCGAAGAAGAAAAGATTCGTACTCAGTGGTATATTGAGCATGAATCTTTAAAACTTTGGAAATACAACTATTTATAATCTCTCAACCTCCTTATAACTATCATTTAACAAAAAACTAACAAAACTAACTTTTCTTGAATTCTTTGAAACAAACTCTATAAATTGCTTGTATTCTAAGAAACCAACTATTCTGAACTTATGAGACATCACTAGTACAATGTTTGGTTCAATTTGATGGCACGACTTTGTTTTCCTAGACTTGTTAAAAGGCATGTACATAGTTGCAGCATGCTTGGTGTGCAAATTTGTAACTCATTGGCAATATAAAAGGTGGCCTAATTCTCAAACGAAATGGTTTGACAACATTTTTTTATTGAGTTGTTTAAGGGGCTATAGGCTATTATTCTATAGTAGTAGTGCTATTGAACATTTTCATCCATACCTGTTGTTCACAGTTGTGTAATGATTGTGGACTACAGTCTCTTCGTCCTACTGCTGTAGCTATGTAGACAATATTTATCCACACAATGATACACACCATGTACTTTATAGCCATACGAAGGAAGACAAGGTAGGATGTGCTAATATAGGGGTCTTATAGTGGTTCTTCTATCGATCGTCCCAAAACAAGTGTGTATGAGCTCTGGCTTGAACCTGCACCATGATATGAGCTCTAGCTAGAACTTGCACCATGATACCTTTTGTGGCAGCTGAAGCTAAGAGTTCTTAAGATCACTTTGCTATTACTACTTAGCTAAAAATGTTGTTAAAGTCTCATGTTAGTGTCTGCTATGATCTATTCTTCAAATATGAAACCAAGATTCGTTCCATGTGGTTCTATATTGTTGGAAATGTCTATTTTAAGTGAATTTCATCTCTATCTGCAATGTATAGCCTTTCCATATATCCATAGGCATTCTAAGCTTATTATATCTTGTGTTTTTGTTAATAGCTAATCAATAATCTCAACCTGAAGTCAAAAGAGATCTGTTCTAATTGGATTTTGATCTAATTGAGTACCCATAGATAAACTATATGGCGGTGCAAATTCAGAACTTCCAAAAAAAAAAACTTGGCCAACCTCACTTTAGTTGCTCAATATGGTGGACCTCGAATGAACAGCAAAATCTACAGCCTTGGACCAATAATGTAAGTTCTCAAGGAGAGTCCGTGGTTCAAGTAAATGATGCAAAGCTTTTAGATTTACAACTCACAGACAAGAAGTCATCCCCAAGTCTTGCAATTGGTCAATCTCATAGCAAAGTGGGTGCTGAGGGAGGGACTAATTCTCAAAACCAATGCGTTTCATCAGGATCTGGTATGTTCTTTTGGCTGCAAAACAATGTCAACGGCTTTTTTTTTTCTATGTGATACTTTCTAGGAACATATTTTTGTACTGACAAAGTATAGCTAATGAAGTTGTTGGAGCTTAATGTTGAGAGATGGCAATATATATTATTGATGGTTATCTTTTGCTTCAATTCCCATTAAATTCAAAGATTTTCATGTTGTTGCAATATTAGTACTCGATTCATGAAATTATCTAAAAGCTGTCTTTGACCTCTCATGTCTTCAGGATACACTGCACTATCATTGGATAACTTCATCTTTTAATTTTCTTGTCTCGCACTCCCCTAGACCATTTAATGTGCATGCACCACTATGGTTTAATGTTCAATATGGAATTTGATGGCCTAATTAACTGCTTGTTAGTGAACGAGGTCTGTATATTTATTTATCTTTCTATACACGAGCTTGTTGAACACAATTGTTGTGGTTCTGTTCTTAAATGTGTTAAATTTGTCTGAGTATGCCTACTTTGCACTACATTTTCATTCTTCATGAGATATCATGTCCTTGTTGAAGATTTTTATTATGGGAATTAGATACACCCACATTTAACTACACTTATTGCTAGTTTGTGTAAAATGGAGATTGAACGTGGATACTTAACATCCCTTTTCAAGAAAATGGCCTCAATTCCTATGTTAAATTGATGCATTGCTTCCATCTTTTTTCTTTTCAAAAATATTCTTTCATTCTTTCAATATTTTTTCTACAATGTTTAAACTTGAATGGCATTCATGCATTGCTCTAGAAACTATTATGCGTTATGGTGTTGCTGGGGATTACGTTAGTGGATAATAGAAACTTTATTCTATAATTGAGACTTTATTCTATAATTGATGAGTTTGTGGCTGCATCTTCTGCGTATTGAATGCTTCAACATAGAAAATTCGAAGCAAGTCAGAAATTTTGTATTTTTCTTATGTGATTACGTGAAATTGCTCAAGAGATCCTTACTGTTTATTTAGGTCCAGAGGAAAGCTGCACGAAGAGCGTGGAGGGCAAAGTGAAGCCACTTTTCTTGTTGAGCAGTTCAGATATCACATTTTGTCCTTCACAAGCTGATTATGGCTTTTCTATGGTTGGTTGAGCTGTTTCTTTTTCAGTTTTTCTTCTCACCAGCTAGGTCATGAATTAATACATGTCCTACTGATCCAGATTAGTGTTCCATATCCCTGTTCTGATCCTTACTTTGGTGGCCTATTCAATCCCAATTGGCCACAGGCTACTGTAAGTTTTCCACGCTTGTATTTCATACCAATAGTTAAGAGTTTCTGATTTGTTCTGAAAGTGTTATTCTAACAGAATCAGATTGCTATTTCTAAACTGTCGGTTTGATTTATGAGTGAACATTAATCCGCTGAAGTGATAATCTGACCTTGGTGTTCTAAATTCATACCCTCGCTGTAACATGATTGGCTTTGAGAATGGACTAGATTCGGCCCCAGATGGCCCCTCAGACAACGGGGGTGACTTCTACACGAGTCCCACTGCCTGCTGATATTACAGATGATGGTCCCATTTATGTTAATGCAAAACAGTACCATGGGATTCTCAGGAGGAGACAATCTCGTGCAAAACTTGGGGCTCAAAACAAACTTATGAAAACTCGGAAGGTTTGCATTTTGATCAACTTTACTGCTATTAGTTTGTACGAGTAACTAAACGAGGATTTCTGATGAGCTGTTCTCGTGATAAAGACTAATGTGTCAACTCTATATCCCTAATCCCAATGGATTGCAGCCATATCTTCACGAGTCTCGACATCGACATGCAGTAAACAGGATCAGGGGATCTGGTGGGCGCTTTCTGAGCAAAAAAGAGCTTCAAGAATCTCATAATGTTCCCTCCAGTAATAAGTATTGTGGCCGAGATATTATCCCCCTTGTATCAGAAGAATGTTCCATTGGAATTTGAATGTTCTCGTTCAGGCAGCAGCACCGGCAAGTCTGGTGTTTCACATGCAAGCAGTTCTGATACGAGTAGTGTCTCAAACAGTGACATCATGATTTTCAGGCGGCCAAGTGTGCAGATGCATGTGAACCAACAGTATTTCTTTCTGGTAGTCTAGTGAGCATGGGTTACGATGGAGACCTGATCACCAGGCGGGCAACTCATCCTTGGCTTTATTTTCTATTTGCTGTGAAGCATGCAACAGATGCTCTTCTTAGTGCAGCCTTTTTTATTTTTTGTCTGCTTCTACGTCTGTCAATCATCTTGGTCTAAAAGACAGTTCTCTTCGTATTCGTTAAACATGCGAACTGTTATTACATTTTTATTTACATGATATGATTAACCTTCTGTAATTTCTTCAAACGTTGACGTATATCAATCACCCAAAAAAAACAAACTGTTAGAACAAATTATACAAAGGATACAGTTGATGGCAATAATATTACAGGCAATAAGAGCAACCTCGTCAAAGTTGCCAGAAATACATGCGAACAACAGAGAATGATTGTCAAAGGGAAGAAAACCTAACAAAAGCATTATTTTGACCAAAGCTTTAGTGACCATAATTATCACTTCTATTTGACCAACAGCCCCTCTTGGTTTTGGCAACATTCATTTTAAAACTATTTTATTACTCTTCTACAGACTATATATATATATAACCGCATCCTTAAATGTGATAGGCATTTTGTCTTAAAAATATAAAATTTTATATAATAATTATTTGAATTATGTTATTTAATTTTTATTATAATTTATAAATTAAATAACATTCTAAATTTTAATTATGTTCCGAAGAGACCAACTTCAACTGAAATAAATGTAGATCTTAGACCAAATTACTTTAAGAAAACTTAAGAATGAATAAGGGAACTGAGTCTGAGACTGACTGACTGGGGGGAAGGAGAGAGAGGGAGAGAGAGAGAGAGGGAGCGAAGAGGCGAAAATGACGTCGTACATCAACTGGTTGCTGTATGGGGTCGGAGGCATAGTAATGGCCGGAATGGCACTGCTTGTCGCCTTCCAGGAGAAGCTGGTCTACGTACCGGTCTTACCTGGTTTGACCAAATCCTATGCGATTACCCCTGCTCGCCTCCGTCTTATTTACGAGGACGTCTGGCTTCGATCCTCAGATGGCGTTCGCCTCCACGCCTGGTTCATCAAGCTTTTCCCTGAATGCCGAGGTCTCTAGATTTGTCCGATTCGCTTATTTTCTTTTTTCTTCTTAGTAAACTTTCTCGAATTGTTCTCTGCTTCACTGTTTGCTTGGCTCAGGATCTGTCTTTGACTAGGTCTTAAGTTTAGAAGACTTAAAAGGCCGTTTTTAGTGGAGTGAAAACGGAAACTGGAAACTTTGAAATTTTGTGAGGGTTATTTTATTATTTGTTGTCGAACTTCAACCCAATTGTGAAATTTCCAGAGGATGATTAGCGAAATAGAGGCTCAATTGGAATTTATTATTCGGTTTCTCGTGGAATGCTGTTGATCCCAATTATTTTAGCAAAGGAGCTTTAGCTAGTTGAATACGATATTTTTGGAAAATTATTTCTTTTTTCTTATTCAGATGATTAATCTCACTGTTATTGTTTGATTCTGGTTTCTTGATTCAGCTGTTTAATCTCACTGTTGTTCTTTCCGCTGGTTATTTGATTCTTATTCCTTGTGAAGAATGACCTGTTGCTTAAATTTCTCTTTTCTGTACATACAAGAAGAAATAAACAAGAAGCTAGAAATCGCTTTATAATATGCCAAATAGATTATTGTTACCGACTTTCTCCATGACGAGTACTGCATGTGGATTTTTAGTATTGTGCTATTAAAATATTAGCATGCCTGTTCCATGTTGTTTTGTAACATACCGTGTGCTTTACTTTGTTTTGAAGAAAAAATTATTGCATTTTATCCTTTTCTTTTCTCATGATTTCGATGGTATTTCAGGTCCAACTATCTTGTTTTTCCAAGAGAATGCAGGAAGTATCCTTTCTGTTAACAGGATGACACGAATTTAAACACTATGTCATAGTTTTTGAAGTTTTTGAAATATGTCATAGTTGTCTTCTGAATTGTGTTAAAAGGATAATGCCTTTCAATACATTACTCTTTCTCTTTCAGTTTGATGTAATCTTAACTACTAAATCTTAGACATTGCTCACCGTTTGGAAATGGTTCGTATAATGATACAGAGATTACAGTGCAATGTCTTTATGCTTTCATATCGAGGGTAAGCCTGCTTTAAACCTTTGCTGTGACTTTTCATGTGTTGAACTGTTTACAATTTGCATGAATTGATGCATTTGCAGTTTTTTCTAATCTGTTGGAAGTAATACTAAAATTCTCTTTTTATCTAATCAGTTATGGTGCAAGTGATGGATACCCTTCTCAGCATGGTATTACTAAGGATGCTCAGGTTTATATTTCTCTTAGCCCCATTTCTTCAATTTCTTATATTCTCTGTTAAATTGGTTCTAAATTTTCACTTGTATTGGTCTATTTATTTTCATAGGCTGCATTGGATCATCTTTCTGAGAGGACTGATATCGATACATCTAGAATAGTTATTTTTGGGAGATCACTTGGGGGTGCAGTTGGGGCCGAGCTTACTAAAAATAATCCACATAAGGTAATGCTCAAACTAATTTGTTAACGGAGAGTGTTTGGCGTCAATGTACTAAGTAGTAAATGTTAGCTTTTCACACTGTTTCAGGTTTGGGTTGGTTCCATGGATATATAATAATGTTTCTTGTATAGTTACTTTAACTTCATTTCTGATTTGTCATGTTGCTTTGGAATGTTGCCTCTTTAAAGCGGTCTTGTGGATGCCCTGTCTAGTTTGAGAAGGAAGAGAAGAGGTAGTATTTTAATAGGTCTGATGACCCTCTGAATTTGCAAAATTAACTACAGAAGCCTTCTATTTAGACTTTTGCCCATTCTATTGATCAACATAAATGTGTGTGATTCAGTTGGATTTGGTTTGACAAGGACAATTATTGTCAACTTTTCCTTGTAATCTCATGAATTTAGAATGAAACCAGAACTGCAACAGTACAGCAATCATGAATAATGATCACAATATATTGTGCTGTAACGGAAGAGCTATCCGAAAATTGAGAAAAATGTTGAGAGGGTGCTTTTTGATTGTTATGTTTGCTTAATTTATTAACTCAATAAACTTTTGCAACTATGATTGCCACCATTATTTATTGTAGATGAGCCATTTTGGATCTGATAACTTTATTTTCATCTTCTGTTTATTTTTGCTGTTTACTTTTGTACTTTGATATCATATACTAGTGGAACAGTCGGAGGTAGCATCTTTGATCGTGTTCTATGAGATAAATTTATATAATTTGGTTTAGCCTTGTGTAGCAAAGATCAGGAATATTGTTTAGGTTGATTATTCAAGCGAGCATATGGATTGACCAATTGCAAATAAATATCTGGTTTGACAATGACTATGAGGAAATTGTGAAATAGAAATTATAAAGTAATATAATACCAGAATTATAGAATTGATTTCTATTAGCAATATGCATTGTTGTGACTTTTTCCTGTTGATATGATTTTCAACCCATTAGTAGGTCCTTCACGCCAACTCTTCCGATTAATTAAGATATAGGCCAAGACTAACGCATCAAGTCAAGTCAGGTTTTGCCTTTCGTTTTCTCCCATACGATGCTTTTTTATGGCCTTGCAACATCAAACTAAATGTTTGAGCACGTTCGTAGATGCATATATTAACTGCCAATCAGGGCACCTTGACTTTGGTGATACAGTATGTAATTAACATTGTTAAAACATCACTATGGTACTCACAAATTTCTCCTACATCAGTTTTATTCTTATTAATTATGATACAAATGGGAAAATAACCTTTTTTCCTGTTATATTATGCATATAATCCATGGCTGTGTTAGGATATTTGGATCCGTATTTTGGTTTGTCATCCTTGAAATGTAACTTTAATTTGTAGTTTTGTTTTTGATGCTAGCAGTAGGGTGTAAGTACCATGCTTGTATCTTACTCCCTACGTCCAGTATAAGGTCCTTAATTATATAGTCATGCTTAACTTTTCTGGTGGAACGTCAACTTTACTGTTATGTATATTGTAGGTTGCTGCATTAATACTTGAAAATACATTTACGTCAATACTAGACATGGCTGGAGTTCTACTTCCCTTCCTGAAATGGTTTATTGGAAGAACTGGTTCGAAAGGGCCTAAACTTCTTAATTTTCTTGTGCGCTCTCCATGGAGCACCATTGATGTCATTGGTGAGGTAAAAGTGAAAGTTTATATCATCTTATCATATTTCATACCTATTCTCGATTGCATTATACTTGTGACTCCAGGAATCATGCATTTGTAGTCATACCCATCTGACCAATATACAATAAGATTTCTGCCAGTATTAGATAACCAACATTTTTATGTAAGGTAATAGTGACCACTTATACAACATGATTTGTTGATATTTCGTGCCATTTACATGACATGGCATCGTAACATGTTTTGTAGCGACTTTCAAGACAGCCTACACAATTTTGACATGGTAAATACAGTTAGTAACCAAATGGCTCTTATACTGCAGGTTAAGCAGCCGATTCTTTTTCTCTCAGGTTTGCAAGATGAAATGGTTCCGCCATTTCATATGCAAATGCTCTATGCTAAGGCTGCTGCACATAATAAGGAATGTAACTTTGTGGAGTTTCCGACTGGTATGCATATGGACACTTGGTTAGCTGGAGGAGATCATTATTGGCAAACAATTCAACAGTTTCTCCAAAAACATGTTCCTGAGAGAAAGGAGAATGAGTCCTTACATGATGAAAAAGGTTGTTCTTCTTACACAACGCTTCTAGGAATCAGGAAAATTGATCATGGACAGCCAACATTTTCAGTTTGCTGTTCCTCGATTTTGTACTTTGACTTATAAAACCAAGTCTTTCTGTTAGCAATTTTAAATTCCATAGCTCTCAAGTCCTCATCATTTTTATAATTAAAAGAAGGCTATATCATTTAAACTTAGGTCCTGTTCTTATAAAGTTGCAATACCCCCTAATTACTTAATTTTCTATTTTTCTTGATATTCTTCTGCTTTCAGATCCTGAAAAGAGCTGACTTCTTGCATGCAGAAACTTGAGATGTTATTAACTGACTCTCCACAGGAACTCAAAGAAGTATTATCATCTTTTTTTGTGAAGTTGCAGCGGTGAAAACTTCTCTAAATCGAGTTGCTGCTTGATGAATGCGCCAGGATTTTTTGGTTTACAAGCATTAGGCGATGCAAGTACCACAGTGACTTTTTGGTATACCCCATAATTCTTTGATAAACAGCTCGTTGCTTATTCGATTTTGACCTTACTGACTGTACTGAAATAAGGATTGAACTTTATATAGTTGCAGTGGGCACTCCTATCTTCATATATGTAAGTGGAGAATTACTATTACATCCCGAATCGTAAAAGAACCCTGTTAGTATTAGTTTATGTACCATATTCCGTTTCAACGATCTCCTTGAATAAAATTCTCGATACAATTTATGGACATTTTAAATGGTTATTTAGGAGTCCTTTCTTATGTAATTTTATGTATGCATAAATTTCAAAGATAAATGTATAGAAATGGATAACATATAAAAATAAAACGGACCCGTAACGGAAATAATGTTGACCTTATTAGTGTCTCTAGAACTAGTCCAGCGTTCAAGGTGGGAATCTGGATTTGACGAGGAAGTCTTCCAGAATTCGGCGAAAGTTGCAGTGTGAGCAGGGGCGGGGGTCGTCTTGGCAAATAAAACACCAGTTGTACCGCACCATTATCTTTCCATTCTTTAAATCTTTCTTTAAAGCTTGATGCTTTATTCCTTTCCAAAGCTAGCCACAAGGGGACACTTGTTTTATTCTCGAAACTGTCTACTTGAAAACTCGCCCAATATAATATGTTACAGCAACTGAACTCCCCTCAAATCTCAACTCGGCATGAAAATATGTTCACTAGTAACAATTATATGACTACGTTTGGATATGTGGTACGAGGAGGGTTCTTATCTATTACAGTTTTTATCTATTATAGTTTTAAGTGTAGTGATATGTTTAGATTTGTAGATGAACAATTAGAGGTTGGAAGAAAGTGTAGTGTCACTGCAGAAATCGATAAGTAAAAAGAAGGTTTTGATAGGAAAGTGTTTCTACGGTAAGAATTTTACTTTCCATTAATAACTTTATGATAATGATTATTTTCTATTATATCCTCATAAAATAGAAAGTAAGTCCAACGATAGATAATAAGCACATATCAAGAAAAAGATAACGATAAATATATTATCTATTTTATAATTTATAATTTTAATTTTATATGACTAATAATATATTTTTTAATTATTTATATAACAATTAATAGTTTATTAAATCAACAGGCTTTTTATTCATTTTATCTCTTTTCAACAATTGCAATTGCTGTGAGAATCTTACATCGGTTGGAGAGGAGAACGAAGTGTGCCTTATAAGGGTATGGATAATTCTTCTTCATAGACACGTTTTCCTGGCTAGGCTGGAAAGAACAAAATCACAAAGGTTTGGACTGGGTCCAAAGCCTAAAGTGGATAATATCTGTGAGAGGGTGGTCTGGGCTATTACAAATGATATTAAAGCCGGTTCCCAATCTGTTGTGTCAGCGAGGACGTTGGGCTCAAAGGGGGTTGCCAGCGAAGACACTAGATCCAAAGAGGGTGGATTGTCAGAATCTCATATTGGTTGAAGAAGATAACGAAGTATGCCTTATAAGGGTATAGATACCTTTTCCCATAAATGTGTTTTTCCGGTTGGGTTGGGAAGAGCAAAACCGTGAGAGTTTGGGCTGAGCTTAAAGCCAAAAGCTCAAAGCGGACAATATCTGTGGGCAAGTAGTCTGGGCTGTTACAACCGCACTTGCCAAACACCTATTTTCACATTTCAGCAGTTACCAAAACAGCAATCTCTAACGTATAAGTACTTATTGAGAATAAATGCTTATCATTTCAACAGGTTATCAACCGCCACTGTTTCTTCAAACCAATCCTATGTCGGAAACAATATCTCCTTATAGTTAGGCATAAACCTTCCTATTATTAGACTTTGTTGTTGTTATTGTTGTTTAGGAGTAGAGATAATATTTGGGCTTAGGTCAGGTTAGACCTAAGTTGATCGAATCTTGGATCTAATTTTTTTAAAAAAATTAGAGTTTAAGCTTGAGCTCAAGCTCAACCCAGCTCGAAGCCTAATAACTATAAAAAAAACGATATCATTTTGCAAAAATCTACATCATTTTTCATTTTCTATTTAAAAAAAAAACAGGTCGGCTGAGTTAAGTAAGCCTTTAAGTTGCCTTTGCTTGTTTGGGTTTAAACTTAGGCCTACGCAGAAGTTGATAGGTCAGATTCGGGTTTAGACAGACCCAAACTAACTCATTGTCATCTCTATTTAGGAAGGAAATTAGCGAGAAAAGATTTTAATGAAAGTGACAACAAAAGTAGTGAATATTCAAAAAATCACATTTTATTTTTTATTTATTATAAAGTTAAATAATTAGTTATAAAATGGTTTTTCTTAACATATTCAAGTCCAACAAGAGTAGGCCATAATACTCTTTGTAATGGAATACACAGTATACTTTACTCTTTGCTTGGCTTCAAGATTAATGACTAAAATTTAATGAGCCAAAGTATATTTTTTATTATAATATTTTCACTAAAATACAAGATAAATCTTAACATTTTGGAGTATACAAAACAAATCTTAATTTTTTTAAAACATCCAAAATGAACTCTAAATCAACGAAAAATTAAAGAGAATTAAGTTTCTATCTATTAAATGCTAAATCATTATTGATGTGATATATATTTTGTTATTTTAGTTGATATATACGACTCACTGCTATATGTGTGTCATTTGGTAGTGTAAGGACCACTTTTTATTTCAAAATTTAACTTATTTAATATTTATTTTTAAATATTTGATTATATTTTAGTACTTAAATAATATTAATTAATTGTAATTAGGTTAATTTGAATTATCCCAAAATCTCAACCCCTAATCTCCAAATTCAAATTCAAGTAAGCAAAGTAACTTATGGTTCACACCCTATTTCAGTTACTTGGGATATCCTTATATGGTTTATTGACTTAATTGTCATGGCAGAATATTTCAATAAATAATGTTTCATCTCCTTATACAACTAAACTATAGCTAAGGTTTATCCTTGTCAATTGATTGTGAGGAAAGTTAAATCTTTCTTTCAAAACTTAAGATTAACTTGCATACCATGTATCGTGTCAAAAATTTGTTAGTGGAAGGATCATTCATAGCAACTATCTTTTGGCATCTTCTTTCTTCTATACTTCTACTCTTATTACTTCTTTGTTAGTAGAGTAACTTACGTAGATTTGATGTTTATAGCCTTATTGTCAACGGCAAGTGCCTTAAGTACTCCATATTTTGGCGTTGTAATTTTATCGTTCCTTTCCAATATAACGGGTGGCTCATGCAATATAATGTTAGTTCTACATATGTTTTTTATGGTGCCAACTACATGTCTCTTGCCAAAAGGTGGGGTTATGGAATCCTCATATCTGTTGTTAATATCATTATCTAATTTGGAGTTAAAGGAGTTTGGTGGAATTTATTCTACTGTAGGGTTTAATTTTTTGGGGTAATTAAAATTATCCTACTTACAATTAATTAATATTATTTAAGTAATAAAAATATTCATAATATTT
>JAOSBN010000178.1:14083434-14093845 GCA_027563595.1 Erythroxylum suave | reverse complement strand
CTGACTTTGATGGCTTTTACAATACACTATCCAAATACACCTTACCCTTGCCCACATTACAACCTAAAAAGTCCTTTAATTCATGATTATGCATGTGAACCTTAGTGGTGGAGAAATGAAATGATTTGTAAAGTTGTGCAATGTCATAATTATGATTGGTATTTGAGTGTACTTGTAGATATATCTTATTTAATCACATTTACCTAGTCTACCATTAGATTACTTTGTTTCTAAAGGTGATGAATGTTGATTGATCATGAGTACAAGTGTTGAATGTTAAGTTCGTGCTATGGTTTTTGAAAGTCATTAATCTTTGCTTATGATTATATATTATTGGGAAATATAGGAAATAAGTAAATATTTTGGGTCTGTGATTTAATTTTGATGTTTTTCTCGAAGCAAAGTATGGGGGAAAATGATATGTGCTTAATTAATTATATCTTTAGTCAATAACCCTTAGTGATTAATGATATGAATAAGTTTAAGATACTTGAGTTCTTATATGGTTTTAGGTACACTTTGAATGAGAAAGAGCTGAAAGGAGTTGAAAACACTGTATTTGAGCCGTCTTCTTAAGAATCACACTTACTTGTGTTCATGGAGAAAGAATGAGAAGGATTAAAGAAAGAGAAGATAAGAAAATATTGAAAGAATTGAAGAAGCATGTGGTCATAGCCTTAAGATACATCTCACAACCATGATAAATAAGTCATGGCTGTGAGAGGTGTGTCACGCCTATGACACACCAAGTCATGGGTATGACACTAGTTGCGTAGGTGTGATAGCCCGTATCACGCCCATGCAAGGTGTCTCATGGTCTTGCGACATCACTCATGGCTATGAGACAGTGCCTTCTCACTCGAAACTCTACTTTTTAATATAAAATCATAATTTTTGTGATAGCACAAACATGAAAGGTTAGAGAAAAAAATTTAAGGGTTTTGGGAGGCAACAAAAGGGCAAAAGTCTCATCTTTTGGAGACCTATGAAGGGCTAGGCTTTCCCAACCTGGTTTGAAAGTGATATCGATGTTGACTTTCATTATTTTTGTTGTTCTTTCTCTCTTTAGGGATTGTTTATTTTATCCTATGCTTATAGATTTGGGTTTTCATGTATAAACAATCTTTATTATCATTATCGTTAGATTGTTTATGTATAAGCCCATTATTAGAATCTTAAGCACAATCTTTAATAATCCGTAATTGTTATGTTGAGATTCATTTATAGTAACTAATTAAGGATACAATTTGTAATTGTTGTGTTT
The DNA here is from genome assembly GCA_027563595.1 of Erythroxylum suave. Taxonomy (NCBI): domain Eukaryota; kingdom Viridiplantae; phylum Streptophyta; class Magnoliopsida; order Malpighiales; family Erythroxylaceae; genus Erythroxylum; species Erythroxylum suave. The sequence continues at coordinate 14,092,581 of JAOSBN010000178.1, read as the reverse complement.
CTAATTGGTGTCAAATCATTAGGGATAACATAACCTAGGTTGAATGAATAGAGCTTGTGTGGTTGTTGCCTTGATTAATCTGTTTTCCTAATTTGTAATACAGATGTATAATTAAATCTAGAGATCCTGTCCCATGTTGTTTGATAGTTAGGATTAATTAACAAGTGCCTCTTAATTAAACACGACTTAAGGAAAAGTTGGGGTTAACAATGCTTATTGTTAACCTACTATTAATAGTTGCTAAGAGGGGTAAGAGAATAAAAATTCAATAAAGTATGCTTCATTTTGTATATGCCAAGATTGAATTAATGACCGGTCCTTAACGAATTCATCCCTTTTCATCATCTTTGAATGTTTTCTTTAATTTGCTTATGTTAGTTTAGTTCCATTTTATTTTCTCATTTGAACCAAACCAACCCCCCTTCTTTTCATAACCTAAACACTAATTATTTTCATTTCAGAAGCTTTACGAACACATTCTCTGTGGGATCGACCTAAACTAACCCCTCTTACAGTTGTAGGTCTAGTTTATTTTACGTAGCGTTAAGATGTGTTAACGTCAATAGTGGTTGCATGGTTAAGGAAATTCGTAAAACCTTTACCACTTTAGTGTCAAAGATTGTCAATCCTAACATTTTAAAGGATCTCTTGCCCATATCTTACATTAACATAATCTATAAGATAAACGCAAAAATTGTAACATCCCATATTTGGGGCTAGATCCCAAAATAGAATTAAGTGTACTATGAGAAACTAGAAATGCAATTTATGCTCATGCATCATTGTATATTCACACACATGTGAATATTTATTTTGATACATTAAAATAATTGTATATGCATTCATTGACATTTTCCTGGGATGATTAATTGATTAAAATTGTGAATTGTGACTTATTTGCATTAAATTTTTATTTGGAGACTATTAGTATTCATAATTTTTGGTGAATTTTAGAAAATTTCTGAAAATCTGGAACATTTTTTCGGACTAGGAAAATTATTGAATAATGGTCCAATTCCATTGTGGCATATGGCAGCACAAAATAAGTGACAAATTTATTGCATGCAAGATGACACGTGCTTATGTTTGTGATAAAACAAAGAAAAATAACACTGTTGATGTTCTTCACCACCGAAAACACTATTTATCACCTTCCCTTCTTGTATTAGTCAACACCAAAACATTAGCTATATATTTTTTGCCTTTGATTCACTCTCACTACTTAAAGCTTTGTTGAATCAAATAAGTGATTTTTATGATGTTGTTATTGTGTAAAAGAATAATTGCATGCATGGGTTGAGAAGTGCAGTTTTAGTGAATAAACTTGATGAATAAGTTAGATGGAAAATTTGTGAATAGAGAGAGTGTGCAAAAAGTGTATAGGTTTGTAAAATTTTGATTTTAATAAGGATTTGTGAATTAGTCAATTACAGAAAGATGTGAAAAGTAGGATATAGATTCTGTTGAAACTTAATACTGCTTATGAAAACAAATTGCGGTAGAGAGAGGAAGCAGAAGGTGATAGTGTGCATGTCTGATTTTGGTTTTGCTGTTTGTAATTAATCTTGAATTTTGAGTTGTTTTTGAGTAAGATGAGCTGAAATGGAAGTGGAAGAGTTGGTTTAAGTGTCATATGTGTTAACTGAATAAGATCGAAATGAGAAAATCTGGAAAAATGGAAGAAGACATCTGCGTTTTAGAGAGAAAACCGAACTGTGTTGATTCTTTTAATTATATCTTGAGCTATAGATTTGAGTTGATTCTTAGTTCATATTACATTAGAGACATATTTCTATAAATTTCTTGAAGAAGTCAAATTTTAATTCTGTCCATAAGAGCCCTGAAATTTAGCTTGAAGTTGAGAGTAGTATTCTGTTGAGACATAAGGAATAGTATGGAGTATTTTGATCATAACTTGCATGATACTGGACCAAAATGAATGAATTTGATGGCCTTAGAAACTAAAGATAGAGAAACATTTGATTAGAAAAAAGTGTTGTCTGAAAACTTCTGGTTTTAAGTAAAAAATGGCACGAAAGGAAGAAAAGAAGGAAGAAAACACAACAGGTCATGATCGTGCTGATAAAGCATATGGAAAGTTGTGATTGTGCTGCTTAAAAGCCAAGGGTACAATCGTGACTCTGCCATTGAAGGAAAAAAGTGCACGATCGCGACTCTGAACCTTTGAATAATAAGGGATTGTTTTGAACATCCTTTGATCTTTTGACCATAACTTCTTCTCCCGACCTCCAAATGACATGGGACTTAATCCATTAGACTCAAAACACATTTTTTTACATCTACACAAAAAATTATAACCAAATAAAATCATTTTGGAGAGATTTATTGATGGATTTGGGAAGAAATTGATGAGGAGTTCTGGAATATCATAACTAGAGTATTTTCACTAAACATGCTTCAGTATTTTAGACATAACATGGTCTGTATTTATCCAAATGGAATGAATCTTAATTTGGAGAAAACTAGAGATATAGGAATACAAATTTTATGGAGAAATATAATTTTAATTCTATCTCTAAGAATTTCAAAATGTGGATTGAAATTAAGTCTTGATTTAGGCTATAACACTACCCGAGATAGAAATCATATCTTGTAGTTTTCGAATAAACTGTATTGATGTAGACTGAATTAGATTAACGTGTCTTTATAAAAGTTGTATCTTAATAGCTCAGCTTTCAATTGGTATAAATTTTTTAATTTTTTGATAGTTGAATTGAGAGATATGAGTTATACAACTTGACAATATGATCATGCATTAGCCGATTTTCAAATGTGCTTAGTCTACAATATTTGGAGTATAACTTTCAGAGTACTGAACCAAATTTAATGATCTTGGTGTCACTAAAAACTTAAGAGATAGGAGAAAAATTTTCTAGAAGAAAATATTACCAAATTATTTCATTTTCGCGGTCAGATTGATCATGAACAATAAACCAGATAGGTTTTATTAACAAGTGATTTTTTTGGATGTTTTTCAATCAAATTCAAGTAAGTTTGATACCATATGAGGTATGTAGGGTTTAAATGAGTTCTTAAATGTTTTAATGGATGTTCAATGAAGGGATTAATGAGAGTAAAGAGTTTTTGAGATTAAAGAATGTTTGTAAGGTGTTGAAATTGCTTAAAAAGTGTATTAAAGAAATATACCTGAGAAATTGTCATTGAACATGCATAGTACATGATACATTCATGAATGTTCTTATGATTGACTATTTATTTGAATATGTAAATTTTGTATATGATTGCATGATACATAGAACAAGTAGAACGACCACTTCCTAATATTGCCAAAATTTCGAGGCAATAGCTTTGGGAGCAAAATGTGAGTAACCTAGACGGTCTCACTTAATTATTTGTTTACTTAATTTTTTATTTGAATTATCTATGAATGTGATTTGATTGTTGAATCCTGGATATAAAGGTCTGATGATTCTGATATGATAATTGTGCTGTTGAAGTGCTCCTTGTATGTGAATTTGAATGAATAAGAGATACTCCACATTATTGTGGGATGACGGACCAAGGTCCAATGATAAATGTGAATGTGAAACTGAAACTGAAATCAAGTGACTGATTTTATTTATATGAATGTGAAGCATTCCATTCCATATTCACATGAAAGATAAAGGCAATTGTGACCGAAGTTGCCAGTGTAAAGCTCAGACTGTGATAAGAGCCTCAGGCTCAGTTGTGAAAATACCCAGTATCTACTCAGGGATATGAGACATTATTTGGTATAGCTCGGTATCCACTAAGGGATATGAGCTAGTAAAAAGGCACTCGGTCACAACATCAACAATAATAAGTGAAAGTGAGTCTCACGTGCATCACATATACATTTTAATAAGTATGTTTGATTGATTAAAATATACGAGTACCTGGTATTTGAATGAGAATGTGATATGTGATATTTCTAGCAAAGTGCAAAGATGTGAAATATTTGTTACATTTTATAAAGTGTTACGTGAATTGAGTGAACCATGGATGATGGTTATCTCACTGAGTTCGCAAAACTCACCCAAAATTACATGTTGACATTTCAGGACCGAGAGAGAGGACATTAGCGTTTGAGAGATTATAAGAAGCTTAATTCTTGTACTTTGGTGAAGAAGAAATAGCTCAAAGGTCAGTCAGCTAAGATTGAAGACTTTAGATAGACCTTTTATGTAATTTCCTCTTTCATATAGCGTATTCTATATTAGGATATGATGATGTACATGTATGGATGTTTAAAAGCTACAATGTAAATACGTTTGGTTTTATGAAATGAAATGATGATTTCAATTTGATATTTGATTTTAAAATCTAGTGACAGTTATGTGTAGTAGTTAATACCAAAACTAAGTTTGATATGTTGCCATGTTATAAAATGAAGGTGTGATAGTTAATACACCATTATTATAGATTATACACTAGAATATCCATTGGGTGTTCCGGTATGTAATTTATGGTAATGGAGAGTTACAGGTTCTACTTCCACGTCTTCTCTACAGGGATGATCTCGTGCTTCTCAGTACGCAGCCAATGCTTCAGGCACACGAACTGAGATAACTGATGGTAATGTTGGCCCTTCTAATGAGACTTCTGTAACTCCAAAACTCACTCAAGAGCAAGTGAACAACCTGCTCAGTCTCATCCGTTCAGGTAGTTCACAAACAGCAATAAATTTAGCAGGTACGTCTCTTACTTTTCTCACTAAGTTTTCAAAATTATGGGTCATTGACAGTGGAGTTACATACCATATGATTTCAGATCAATCACTTCTAACTTCCTCTACCGAATTTGCCACTCCTCATATGGTCACCTTACCTTATGATCAAAAGGAACAAATCACTCATATTGGTTCTACTAAAATAAGCTATACTTTAAACGTTGATAATGTTTTATACATCCCTTCTTTCAAGCACAATCTGCTCTCAGTAAGCAAGCTCACCAAAGCATTAAATCGTGCTATTATTTTTTACCATGATAGATGTGCTTTGTAGGACTTGCCAACAAGGATGGTGATTGGTTTGGGTAAGGAACAAGATGGTCTATACATTTTTGAACCTGATTCCAATAACACTTTCTTAGGACTTTCACTTTGTTCAAAGAACTTTGACTTATGGCATTGGTGTCTCGATCACATATCCTCTACGAGACTCCTCCATCTATCCAAAACTAGTCCTTGCATTTCTTTTTCAAAAAATTGCATGTGTCACATTTGTCCTCTTGCAAAACAAACTCGGTGTAATTTTCCTCTTAGCTCGATTTCTAGCACAACTATTTTCCAGTTAATTCATATTGATATTTAGGGTCCTTATAGTGTTTCCTCTAATATTGATGCTCATTATTTCTTGACCATAGTTGATGATTTAACGAGCTATATGGGTTTATATGATGCAACACAAATTTGAGACTAAACAAATTATTAAAGCTTTTATATCCCTTGTTAACACTCAACACAAATGTCAAATTCAAAAAATTAGAACTGACAATGGGGTTGAATTTTTTTCTTCTGATCTTCAACAACTTTTTCAATCAGAGGGCATCATGCATCAATCTAGTTGTGTCGATACCCCTCAACAAAATGGAGTGGTTGAATGCAAACATAGACACTTACTCGAGGTAGCTCATGCTTTACATTTTCAAACACATCTCTCGCTTAAATTTTGGGGAGAGTGTGTCCTTACTGCCACATACCTTATAAACCAAATTCCATCCTCACTCTTATCCGGATGCTCTCCTTATGAAATTCTTTTTGAAATCGATCCTAAATATGATAATCTTCGTGTTTTTGGGTGCCTATGTTTTGCTTACAATATTCATAAAAGAGATAAATTTAATGCTCGCTCTAACTCTAGAATTTTTCTAGGTTATCCTTTTGTTCAAAAGGGATATCGCATCTATGATATTAACTCGAATAAGATTTTTACTAGTTGAGATGTTCCATTCTTTGAGACTATTTTTCCTTTTGAGTCTATCACAAAACCTCCCTCTAATCCCAATCAAGTTCTTCCTTTACCAGCCAATGACATTTCTTTAGAATCATACACTCTTTCGCAAAACCAAGATCCACATCAAAACAACCTACTTGAGAAATCCACCTTTCAAGAGTCTTCCCTAACAACAACCTCCCCATCCCATGATACCACCTTAGCTGAATCCATAACCACCCCTCTGCCAATCGACTCGCTCCCATAAACCACCAGCTTACTTAAAGGATTTCGTTGCTCAAATATAACGACCTCAAAGTTCCCCCAAAACCAAGATTCTCCCTCAATGACACCTTCATCAGGTACGCATTTTCCTCTTTCAAAGTACTTAAATTACGATAGATTCTCTTTATCCCATCGTTCCTTTTTAGCTGCTATCACTAACATTATAGAACTTAGAACTTTCTCACAAGCTGTCATATCACTACAATGGAGGGATGCTATGACCAAGGAAGTTCAAGCCCTTGAAACTAACAATACATGGACCATAATAAACTTACCAATTGGAAAAAAATCCCTATTGGTTGTAAGTGGGTATACAAAGTTAAATACAAATCAGATGGTACAATTGAGTGATACAAAGCTCGTCTAGTTGCAAAAGGATACACTTAATAAGAAGGAATTAACTTTCATGAGACCTTCGCACCAGTTGCCAAACTAGTAACAGTACGTTGTCTGCTAGCCATTGCTGTAATAAAAGGATGGAATCTTCACCAATTGGATGTCTATAATGCCTTTTTACATGGGGACCTTTCTGAAGAGGTATACATGACCATTCCACTTGGATTCTCTCGTCAGGGGGAGAACCAAGTATGTAAGTTGAATAAGTCCCTTTATGGACTTAAACAAGCTGGCCGAAATTGGTTCCAAAAATTGTCGAAGCACTTCTAAACATTGGCTTCACTCAATCTAAGGCAGACCACTCCCTATTCTTTCACACACAAGGTAATGCTTAACTTTTCATTTTAGTATATGTAGATGATATTGTTATTACAGGGACTAACAATGCAAGTGCTGAGAATCTAAAGGCCTATCTTAATACCAAATTCAATATTAAAGACTTAGGTCCCTTGAAATATTTCTTAGGCATCGAAGTCGCACGCTCATCTCAAGGTATATATCTTTCTCAAAGAAAATATACATTAGAAATTCTTGATGATTCAAGGGTATTAGGAGCTCGTATGGTTGACTTTCTAATGGAACAACACTTAAAGCTCACAAACTCAGATGGTACTCCACTTGATGACCCTTCTCGTTATCATCGTCTAGTTGGACGCTTGATGTACTTGACAATAACACGCCCTGACATTGTCTATTGTGTGCAAATTCTAAGTCAATTTATGAATGACCCACCACAACTACACATAAATGTTGCCACTCGTTTGCTTTGGTATCTTAAAAGGACTCCAAGCTAAGGCCTTTTATTGTTTGCTTCTAGCTCTCTCCAACTAATTGTGTATTGCAACTCGAATTGGGCAAGCTGTCCAACAACTAGGCATTCTACCATAGGTTATTGTGTCTTCCTTGGCTCCTCTGCTATCTGATGGAAAAGCAAGAAACAGGTCATCATCTCTCGATCATCTGTTGAAGTCAAATATCGCGCAATGGCCCAAACTTCATGCAAGAATCAATGGCTAAAATATCTCCTTCATGACCTTAGCGTCGATCACCCACAAGCTGCAATATTATTTTGCAACAACCAAACAACCTTACACGTCGTAGCTAACCTAGTCTTTGATGAGCGTACTAATCATAATCGAGCTAGATTGTCATCTCATATATGAAAAGATACAAGCTGGTTTGATTGCTCCTTCCTTCAACTCATTAGCAAGTTGGGTGTGTCGAACCTACAGTCTCCAACTTGAGGGGGAGTGATGAGATTCCTGAAGAATCACAACCATTGTCATCGCAATATTATCAACTCCCCTTGTATGAATGTCAAATGCATATCTCCAACGGTTGTTTGCAAATTCCTTGATTGCGGGAATTCATTAGCTTAGACATAGTTTATTTCCTTGTATAGCATATTCAATTATGTATTTATTCAACTATTGAAAGGAATGAAAATAAGTCTTTTTAGCTCTTTCCTAAATCTTAACACTAATTCTTACTCATTTTTTGAGAAATCATTCATTAAAGCACCACCATTATCAAAATGAGTAAAAGCACGTGCACTAATCAATATGAACACAATGTCGCTGGCCTACGACGATGGAATGATCGTATCGCTATGTTTACTTTGGTTAAGCTTATAACTTCTTAAGCCACGGGACCGATCAAAATTAAGCTCAATTGTGCTTCTATAAAGATTCATCTAAGCATTTGCTTTAAGGTGAAACCCCCTTCTATTGATTGGTTTTGTTGACTGGCAAATCTCCAATGTTTATATGACAGCTCAATTGTTGGCAGTAGTATCTGTAGTTCGAGAATGGAGAGGTCTGCCCATATACTGGCTTCCTAGTAGCATGTTAAACTAATGATTTAAACGTCTTGACATGGACTTCGGCGATCAAGGTAGCTAGTTTTCCTATGCAACAAATGATGGGTTCTATCATACAATAGTGATCAGAATCAATTGGCTAATTCAGTATTGATAATAATTGAATGTTCAATCTGTAACTTTTGTTCACAATTTAAACAAAATGGTAAAGATCAGGTTGTGCAGAAGAGTGTTATGTTGGGAAATCAGGTCAGGATCTTATCCGAACCGCAGCGGAATAATCACGAAACTTTTTCATGACTTTTAATTTCTCAAAAGTCAAGATCTATTTAATTCTATAAATGATTAACATGAATCATAATAACGCGGAATTTAATTCGTACCTTATTCCAAAGCTTAATCTTTATCTTGTCGTATCCCTCGAATCGTTCCCAAAATCGATCTGTCTTAACCACCGTATCCGTACAAATATCCGGCCTTTAATGGTATGCATAGAACGAGTTAAGAGAACTCTGTAACTCTTACAGAGAGTGTTAAGCATGAAGTGTTAGCTCCGTAGAGCTCAAACCTATTTATAATAAGATTTGGATGTTTTAGTGATTTAATTGAAATTAACTAATTTCAATTAAACTTCAATTAGAATTACAAATAATTATAATTAAATACCAATTATGCCCATATAAGATTCAATATCTCATATTGATTCTTATT
>JAOSBN010000178.1:14040212-14057297 GCA_027563595.1 Erythroxylum suave | reverse complement strand
TTTTTCAATACTATATTTATGATATAACAGTATTATATGATTAAAATATTAGAAAAGAAAAAAATTAATATTTAATAGTAAACTTGTATTACAAATTAACATTATTTAACGATTTCAATTTTTATTCGATCTGTAAGGATACAAATGGAAATACAAGTCAAAATTAGATTACATTCCATGAAATAATGTTGTATACCAAACACTATAAAAAGAATTCACCCAACTTTCCTATCAGAATTCTTATAAGTATCCAAACATGTGAATATCTTTACTTTCCATAAATTCATTTTCCGAGGAATCAGATTCCAAATTTACTTTACTTTCCCGCAAACCAAACGGGGCCCTTCAGTTTTGTTTCTGTTCCACACCCTCCAGCCCATGTTCCAACCCTACTAACCCAAAAATTTTTTTTCCTAGATTTCTTTCCTAATGCCTTTCCACAGTTTTGCTTCCGTTCCACACCCTCCAGCCCATCTTCTAGCCTGACCAACCAGAAAATTCACCCAAAAATCAGAAAATTCACTCAAAACTTAGAAAAATCGAACTAGATGTTTTCAATTTTGACCAACCAGTATACATGGCTGATCAAGGAGATAATTGGAGATTTGACGAAGTTTTGGAGGCTATTAATGGACCAGCTACTCGTATGGATCAACTTCTAGCCATTATAGGCCTTAATCAAGCCAATAATGGAGGAATACCACTAAATGGAACTCAAGGCAGAAGTTTACCTCATCCCCAACACATTGGCATAGCTGATCTTCCAAGGAATGCAGAAAATAGGAGAGCTCACGGTCAAAATTAGATGCCTCTAATGGAAGATAGTACAAATGAAGAAATTATAGAACAAAACCAACCAAGAAGAGGCCAAAGGGGTAAAGATGATTACAAGATTAAAGTTGAAGTCCCTTACTTTAGTGGAAATCTAAGCATTGAAGACTTTCTTGATTGGATTGATGAGGTGGAAAGTTTTCAAGAGATGATGGAAGTCACAGATGATAAACTAGTGAGAATTGTGAGCTATAAATTAAAAAGTGATGTTAAAGTTTGGTGGAGTAATCTTCAAAAGACTTATGAGAGGAACGGAAAACTAGCAGATCTTGGAGGAAATTGAAACAAGTCCTTTTTCTTAGATTTTTAGCCCTTGATTATGAGCTGCAATTATTTGATCTTTATCAAAGTTGTATACAAGGTTTTAGGAGTGTGGAGGAGTATCATTATGAGTTCTTGAGGCTGGCAGCACGCAATAATCTTGAAGAATCCGACATGCAGCAAGTTTCAAGGTATCTTAGAGGATTAAGATCATCCATAAGTGAAAGGCTTGGAATGCACTTTATTTGGAACATAGAGGAGACCTACCAATGGGCCTTGAAAGCTGAAAAGATGGAAAACACACCCAAGAGGTTTGAATACCTTAGGAGAACAACTCAACAAATTCCAAATGAAGTGGTAGGAAAGGGGAAAGCATTAGCTGAAACATTGACAATCGATAATGCCCCTAAAGATCTAAGAATGGACAAAAGGAAGCCTTTTGAAGGACGTGGCAGCAGCAGCAGCAGCAACAATAGAGGAGTTCTTAAGGGTTCCAACCCATATGCACCACCAAAAGTAGACGTGCTATAAATGCCGAAAGCCTGGAAATATCTCTAGTAATTGTCCTGAGAGAAAGATGGTCAACATCAAGGAGACTACCTTACTGAAGGTGATGAAGATTTGGGAAAGCTTCAAGAAGATGGAGAAGAAGAAGAGGAGTTTGTTGAAGAAGTTGCCGAGGATAGAGTTAGTCTAGTGGTAAGGAAGATACTTTGTTCATCTAAAACCGAGGAGCCACTACAAAGGAGAAGAATTTTTAGATCCTTCTGCACTGTTAATGGTAAGGTGTGCAACTTGATCATAGACAATTGCAGTGATGAGAATTTAGTGGCAAGAAAGATGGTGGATCACATGAAGCATCTTACTGAGAAACATCCTCATCCCTATACCATTAATTGGCTTATTGATGGGCCAACCTTGAACGTAACTGAAGTGTGTCAAGTTCCTATTTCTATAGGAAAGTCTTACAAGGCTATTGTTTAATGTGATGTGGTGGACATGAATGCAAGCCAAATACTCCTAAGAAGGCCATGGCAATTTGACATGGATATTACTTATAGGGGAAGAGATAACACCGTCTCATTCCAATGGAAGGGCAAGAAAGTGACCATGCTAAATGCAACCTTTGCTAGGCCAAAGACTTTTAGAGTAGAGGGAAAGACATTGCTGACTCTTAGTGGGCAAGATTTTGAAAAGGAAATTAAGGAGACTCGAGAGGTTCATGTCTTGGTGGTAAAGAACCAATTATTGGAGGAGAACGAGGAGGAGAATGGAGATAATTCAGATTTGATCCAGCTGCTTTGGAGGAGTTTTCAGATCTGGTCTAGTTCGAATTACCTAATGAATTGCCTCTTTTGAGAGATATTCAACATCACACTGATCTAGTACCTGGAGTTAAGCTTCCTAATCTACCCCATTATAGAATGAACCCTAAAGAAGCCGATATTCGAAGAGAACAAGTGGAAGAATTAATAAAAAATGGCGTGATCCGAGAAAGAGTGAGTCCTTGTGTTGTTCCTGCACTTTTGACACCCAAGAAGGATGAATCGTGGAGAATGTTTGTTGACAGTAGAGCCATTAACAAAATCACCATGAGATATCGATTTTCGATTCCCAGATTGGATGACATGCTTGATTAACTCTGTAGTTCTCAGGTATTCTCTAAACTTGACTTGAAAAGTGGTTATCACCAAATACCGATCAGACCTGGGGATGAGTGAAAGACCGCATTTAAAACGAAAGAGGGGTTGTATGAGTGAGTAGTCATGTCCTTTGGGTTGTTCAATGCCCCTAGTACTTTTATGAGGCTCATGAACCAAGTGCTTAGACCTTTTAATGGAAAGTTCGTGGTTGTTTATTTTGATGATATCCTTGTCTATAGCAGAACAATTAAAGAGCATCTAGAACATTTGAGGAGATTCTTGTTTGTTTTAGAATATAATAAGCTTTACCTGAATTTGAAGAAATGCAGTTTCTTGCGAGCAAGTTACTATTCTTGGGGTATGTGGTTAGTTATGAAGGAATTCATGTGGATGAAGAAAAGGTAAAGGCAATTCGTGAATGGCTTGCCCTTAAGAATGTTAGTGAGGTTCGATCTTTCCATGGGCTAGCTAATTTCTACAGGAGGTTCATTAGCAATTTCAATTCAATTATGACCCTTATCACAGAATGCATGAAGAAGGGAAAGTTTGGTTGGAATGATGAAGCTGAGAAAAGTTTTGCTTTAAAGAAAAACTCAGCACTACTCCTATCCTAGCCTTACCTGACTTTGACAAGCTTTTTGAGGTTGAGTGTGATACATATGGAGTAGCTATTGGAGCTATTTTATCTCAAGAAGGCCGATTTGTAGCTTCCTTTAATGAGAAGTTTAACGATACAAGGAAAAGATGGAGTATCTATGACTAGGAATTTTATGCAGTTGTGAGAACATTAAAACATTGGCAACATTATCTGATTCAAAGAGAGTTCATTCTTTACATTGATCATCAAGCTTTAAAGTTTTTGAACAGTCAAAAGTACTTGAGTAATATCCATGCTAGATGCACTACTTTCTTATAGAAGTTTCTTTTTGTTATTAAACATAAATATGGTGTGACTAACAAGGTGGCTGATGCACTTAGTAGGAGGACAATATTGCTTTCTACAGTGTCCCAAGAGGTGGTCAGATTTGAAGTTTTAAAGGAGCTTTATGAGGATGATGAAGACTTCAAGGACATATGGTTAAAGTGTATTCAGAAGCAGCCTACTGGTGGGTTCTATATCACTGATGGGTTTCTTTCCACGGTAACCATCTTTGTGTGCCTCATTCTTCTCTTAGAGAAAAGTTGATTCGTGATGTGCATAGTGGAGGGTTAGCCGGTCACATGGGAAGGGGCAAGACCATTTCTAGTCTTAAAGAAAGGTTCTATTGGCCTCAATTGAAGAAAGATGTTAGAAACTTTGTGACAAGGTGCTATGTTTGTCAGACTGCTAAAGGAAGATCCCAGATATGCCACTCTCTATCCCAGAAGATATTTGGGAGGACTTGTCTATGGACTTTATCCTTCAATTACCTAGAACAAAAAAGGGAGTTGATTCTATTTTTGTAGTAGTTAGATTTTCCAAGATGACGCATTTCATTGCATATAAGAAGACTGCCGATGCGTCTAATGTGGCTAGACTGTTCTTTAAAGAAGTGGTAAGATTGCATGGAATTCCTAAATCCATTATATCTAACCGAGATTCGAAATTTCTTAGTCACTTTTGGAGAACTTTGTGGAGGATGTTTGGTACTTCTTTAAACTTTATTAGCGCCGCTCATCCACAAATAGATAGTCAGATTGAGTCACTTAATAGGACTCTTGGAAATTTATTAAGGAGCATTTGTGAAGACAAGCCTAAGCAATGGGATTTAGCTCTAGCTCAAGTCGAGTTTGCTTATAATAGTGTTGTCCATAGTGCTCTCAGTAGATCACCATTTTCCTTGTTATGCTTGAAAGTTCCAAAGAGTACTGGTGATCTGATAAAACTTCCAAAGTTACCAAACTTAAGCATAGCAGCTGAAAATATGACCAAAAAAGTGAAGATTGTGCAAGAGGAGGTTCGAGAGAGACTTGAAAGGAGTAATGCCAAATATAAAGCACAAGCCGACAAACACAGGAAGTCTAAAACTTTCCAAGAAGGTGACAAAGTGATGATTTTTTTAAGGAAAGAAAGATTCCCTGTTGGAACCTACAACAAATTGAAGCCGAAGAAATATGATCCTCATGAGATACTAAATGAAATATGATCCCATTTCAAAGACTTTTAGTGTTACTGATATCTATGATTTTTATGGAGAAGAGCTCTATCCTAATGATAACTCGAGGTCGAGTTCTTTTCAAGTGGAGGGGACTAATACAGGACTGAACCCATAAGGATTTGTTTTGTTGTTATATACCTATTAGGATTTGTTTCTGTTTACCTATTCTATTAGGATTTGTTTCTGTTTTATTTTATTTTAAGTTTCCTAGTTAGGAAGGTTTTCTTCAGTCAATCCTTTTCGCACTAGAATTAGGACTCTCATATGCCACGTTAGGGGTATAAAAGGGAGGGTTAGGAGATGTTTTAGAGGATCCGAAAACATTACTTTAATAAAGTTTCTGCAGGAAATTTTCCTAAGAGAGTGTCTTTCTCATGTTGATTAAATCCTAAGTTTTATACTCGGATTTAGTTTCGAGATTAACCTAAAGTCTCTGCCTAACTATTTCCGTTGTGTCAATAATGCATTTGGAAGTTATTATACCTCATGATACTCATACTTTCTTCTAACTCATTCTACCATCCAAATCCATGTTCTTAAAGTCTTTGTAATACCAAGGCTACGAGTAAGCAGACTTTACTTCTCCATGCTGATGGGAAGAAGCACCGTGCGAAGGCCCGAGCTTTTCATGCTACTAGTGGAACATCTAAACAGACAGGAGGATTGGTTACAGATACAACTTCTCCTGTTGAGAAAACTAAAAATGGTAAAGTAGGTGACTCTACGGACTTGGATGATGAACAAGGAATGCTAAAGATATCTAACGTTGAGAATGGCCACAGCAACTCTGAGGTAGAAAATGGTATGTTGCCATCGAAGAAGAGGAGAAAACTTGATGAATTTCAGGGTGATGGCACTGAGAAGGCGGCTGAAAGTGATGCTATGGATGGAGGACAAAATGCAGTTGTGGTTATAGAAGCAAAGAGTAAGGAAACAGAGAGTCATCCAAAGAAAGCTAAACACAATATGCTGGAAGATGATAAGGTGGTCGAGTCTAACTTTGCGAATGAAGATACTAAAAAGAAGATTAAGTGGAAGAAATTGATCAAAGCAGCACTGACATCTGTAAGTAATGATAGCACCAGCTCCATGCCTTGGTTTAATCTTTTAGTTATAATAGTCAACTTAAATTTTTGTATTTGCTGTGTGATATAGAATCCTGACAGAGTTCTGAAGATGAGGAAACTTAAAAAATTTGTTCTGAAGTCCCTACAGGAAGCTGGCTTAACCAAAAACGAGGCTGAACTGTGCAATATCCTTGAACAAAAGGTTAGCTCACTGCAAAGGAAATTGGTCATTTGGTATTATCTGTTAGAAGGAAGGGCCCTTTAACTTGGGGGATAGTGCAGTAATCTTAGGTTGGTTCTCTGCAAGAGAAATTGGTCATTTAGTGTTCCTATGTTAGAAGGAGGGACTAACTAGAGGGATAGTGCGGTAAACTTTTGGTATACTTCTTTTAGCAAGATTGTCTGATTTTGAAATGAACTCATGTTTCTGTTGATGTGGCAGATTAATTCAAGTTCAAGATTCAGACTTAATGGGAAATGCGTGCATCTGGTGGCCACAGATTGAAGTGAGATCTTTGTGCATGTAGAAAGAAATCCAAACAGGGGTAATTTCATTTATTGGAGTAAGTTTTCTCGACATCAACCTGCAACATTCATGTTCGTCCATCAACCTAACTGGTTAAGAATCAAGTAGGTGGGCCTCAAGACTTTTTGTCTACGTCCTGTGGATTTCTATTGATTAAGATACAGATTTATCTCGAAGTTACTATTGTTAGGATTAGCTCTTGGGGAATTTTTGTTGTTGCTCGCCTTTCCCCTGGTTTCGGAATTATAGAGGCATTGTGTTTCTCTTGCCTTCAATCGTAAGTATTTGGCCTTTAATTTCTCTTGCCTCCTTTTTTGAGAGGCGAAAATGTATACGCTAATTTCTTCTCTCGTATGGGTTGGGAATAAACGGCTTCTTCAACTTCAATTGTTGGTAGCTTTTTATGTTCCGTAGAATGGTAAGTGGCACAAGTGATTTGAACTTCAAATATTTCAAGAGGACTCTGGTAAGTCCTTGTGAAGCTTCGATTCACGGGTTTAGTTTGATTCAGGACATCCTGAGCCTTCCCATCCCAAACCTGTTAAAGCAGATTTTAGAAGATTTTTTCCTATTACAACCCCAGAATTCAAAATTATTGGGTGAAGAAAACAACTAAAATGGCGTCTTCCGAAGTAAACGTGTTATTATTGTGTAATACCCCAAATTTGAAAGGGGCAACTAACTCGCAATAAATAAAGACAATCAATTTGTAAATTTTGAAACAATTGACATAACTAATCCTATATAATATATTATTCGTTTTAACCTTCTAATTTCATGCTAGATTCTGTCTGGTGTTTGTTTAACGGGAATCCCCAACATGTGAAAACGCGAATAAGGTCAATGTGTGCGCTTTACGCTGCGCGTAACGTTCCATCTTCATGCAACATCATTTCTCTTTTGTGCTCTCTGACTCGGTTTCTTGCAACTGACTTTGGGAATTACATGTGAAGCGTTGTGCTCTAAATTAAAAGATAGTAAGCTACTAAAACCAACAGCAGAACAGAGCATGCTATTGCCTGTAACAGAAAATAACATGTTGAGATTTCAGTGACGTTGATGAATAGTTAATGAATATGGTAAGGAAAAAGTTCAGGTCGTATATTTTAGCATCCAACACTGGTTTGAAAGAGAAAGGAGAGAAGGCCGTATGGGGTTTGAGCTCACAGCAATTGCAGAGGCAGCTAGGCCTGATCGCTCGCGTGGATCCTTACGGTAGTAGTTTCCGAAGTAAAGAATGGTTGCAAAGTACCATATCAAGGGGAACATGAATCCTGTCAGAAAACTGCAACGAAAGACATGAAACACAAGAGTGATAGCAATTACCTGCAGTAGAAAAGGAACTCAAGGAATACTCACGAAAACCATCCTATTCCACAGCCAAAGCATGGAAGGGGTTTGTCATAGATCCCTTGTAGCAAATCTTCGGGATCCCTGACGAGGGTATATTTTGCCTTATCAAGTTCGGCAGCACCTGCTGCGTGCCCTGTCAAAACAATCAACTCTCAGATGTTTAGATAAGCAGCTAATATGCATTACATAAAATTGTGCATCATCTCTTCAAATAATAAATTTCCAAGTGTATTTGCTGTTTGCAAACTGAAAAATGTAAAACTGGATTCACAGATTAACGAAGGCACGAAAATGTCAGGAACCGTTAAAAGTATTTCAAAAGAATTCGAGCTCCCAGCTGCCCACATTCCACTTGCAGATAAAAGGAAAACAATCCTCCTTTTTTGCGCACGAGCTACGTTGAATTTACCTTTAATTGCTGAATAATATACGGTGGCTGGCCTCAGAAGGTCCACATGTTTATCAGTAATAGATTTCGCCAACTCTAGGCCAGACTTTAAAATTCCTTTATCTTCTACCGCATCTGATCACCAAGGAAGTGAATTAGTTAATTTTGCCAAATAATAGAGAAAAAGTCTCTTATTCCCGATCAGGCAAATTCAACAGCCACTACGATCAAACAATTGCCAAGTTCAAAAGAAATGTAAATATGGAAGATGAGAACTGATATTCATCAAATAGCTACTACTATCTATGAATTGCACTCGCATATCAAATCAACCAGATGGTCCAGGATACCCACGGACAATAGCATTTGCAAAAAATTGAATCATAGCTAGTTCCAGACTTTTTCATTCCAGGTAAAACAGTGTCAAATAGTATCCAAGACTAACAGTCAGAAGTGGTGAAGAGAAGGACAATACTTGGATCCATGCTGAAATTGCAGACTGTAGAACCAACTGAATTCTTCAATCTGTAGATATCTGTTCAAAAGTTCAATCATCCCAAGATTATTCCAAGAATTCACAACAAATTCGTAATTTCGATACTCCTGATTGCAGTGGCTTAAGGCTTAACCACAAAACCTTACAATCACAGCAGGGAAACGTGAAACCTAAAGACAGAGCCTGGAAACAAAAAGAAAAAACTTCGCAGAAGTCTTAGAAAGTCGGACTAGAAGCAGAGAGCTCGCGACTTGAAATTCTCAAACAACAGCTGTAAAGTTCAAAACTTTGCAACTAAAACTTGCAGATGAAACTATGACATCCTTTTTCAGATAATAATTTAACCCACCAATCTAACGATCCAAGTAACAAGATAAGAGCATCGTACAAGCGAATGAACTTCCAACAGAAATAGATAACTTGCCTGGAACAAATGGGAAACCAATTGCGAACAAGAACCAATATTTGAATTGATTCAAGATTTGGATCGAGGAAGGGTGTTGTCTTGTAAACCCGAATTCAAAGACATGAATGTTATTTACATGTTCCTTGTCCAGTATTAACTGGCTGAAGTTGATATAATTGACTCCTCCTGTCTCTCTTTTCTTTCAATAGTGAAACACAATTTCTTTATATATATAAAGAATTTAGTCTATTCTTATATGTCTCTCGCCAAATGATGAATTTTGATTGGTTTTAAAAACGTGATATTTATTTCATGAATTACGTTTCCGACTTTTTGCCGGCGCTCGCTACAGTAAACTTTAGGTCCAAGGCAATTTGCAAACGAAGTAAATTCCTAATCATAAAAACATGTTTAGTTCTAATAAAAATAGTTCTTGATATGGCATATGGGATTAACTGATGACAGTTTACCTAGAACAATTTGAGATCTTGGTTGACTGATCCTTTTTATGGTAGTTGTACTATAGAGAATAGTGCACGATTGTAGACGTGTTCAAAGATCGATTTTGGAAGTCTTAGAAGAGGTACATGTATGTACGTGAGAAGCTATCCAAGGAAAGAAAAATGAAGAAAGCATGTAACATATTAACAAAATTTGAACTTCATTATCACGCTTCGAAACCGCCGTGGAAATTGGAAAAGAAAGCAAGAAAGAAGTAAACTTTAACCAAAGCTTACCAATGCCAAACGTGGCTGTTGGATGATGTACCCAAATTATAGTTTAGTGGCCCATCAATAGTGGATTCTGGGATCACCCCAGATCCAAGCCCAGCATTTCTTCCGCAAAATTCTACGTCTTCCGTCTCAAGTATTGACATTTTTGTTTTCTGCTGGGTGTCCAGTCCACCGTCTAGTTTTCTCTCTGGAACGCCACGTTTGGGACTTTAGCGCACCCTGCACCCTTCTAGCACTGGACACGTCTTCTTAGTTCTTTTCATTTCTCAACTTTTCCTTGACTCTCTTCTTCACATTGATTCCACTAAGATTGCTACTTATACAGTTCTGAGATGATCCTCTTGGGTATCTAATTGTTTTGGAGAAACTGGATATGGATAATCAGACGAGTGTGTCTGCGTTTGGGAATAACAGAAACCATGGGGTTGATGGAAGTTTAGTGGTGGACATATATCCTCTAAATAGCTATTCCTTTGGTTCCAAAGAGCCTCTTCCTTTCAGGGATGAGACTTTGTATGATCGCGTTCAGAGGATTAAGATCAAGTATGCATCTTTTTATATGTTTTTGCTATTTGATTTTATTTGCTCTTCTTCTCTTCCAGAAATAGTTTTGTGGGTTTAAGATGTTTTTTTAATCTTTC
Organism: Erythroxylum suave; assembly: GCA_027563595.1. NCBI lineage: Eukaryota > Viridiplantae > Streptophyta > Magnoliopsida > Malpighiales > Erythroxylaceae > Erythroxylum > Erythroxylum suave. Next base: position 14,046,813 of record JAOSBN010000178.1, on the reverse strand, counting down.
CGTGTTTAGCTATGATACTCGTGGGTTGAGGACCTGTGTGGAAGCTGTTATTCTGGTTAGTTTCTATTTTTCGTCCTATCTGACTCCTTCTCATTAGCTTTGATTGGCTGATCGAGTAATCTGTCGTAATTGAACTTCAGATGAGTTTAGACATGATTGTAATAGTATGCTTTTGGACTAGATATCGTCAACTTTTCTTGGTGGATGTTACGTAAACACTGTTGGAGTTGAGAACATAAGACTTGATTGAATAGTATGAATGTTGCTGGATCAGGTTGAGTTGTTCAAACACCCCCATCTACTGCTATTGCAAATAAGAAATTCCATCTTTAAGCTACCTGGTGGTCGCATTAGACCAGGTGAATCAGGCAAGTGCTTCTTTATGTCCAGTTCGCCAGACCTGACACTGGGAAGGTTAATCATTCTTGAACCGAGGGCAATTCTTGTTCATTGACACTGATTGGACTTTCCAGATGTTGATGGATTGAAGCGTAAGCTATCAAGGAAGCTTTCTGTAAATGAGGATGAAACTGATTGGAAGGTAATCCATTGTCCTCATGGTTTTAGGTTTCTTCATGGTTGTTTACATGTCTCCCCTTTGTAGGTGGAAGAATGTCTTGGAATGTGGTGGAGGCATGACTTCGAAACTCCGTTGTATCCATACTTACCCCCTAGTGCAAAAATGCCTAAGGTGATTTGATGAAGATAGCTCCTATTATAGTTTAACCTTCTTCCCCAATAGGTTAATCGGTAGCTCCTTTTGTGGTTTGGATTGCATGCATTCTCAAATTCTCATACCTGTTTCACTGTACAGGAATGCACAAAACTTTACCTTGTCAAGCTACCAGCAAGTCGAAAATTCAATGTACCAAAAAATATGAAATTGCTTGCAGTTCCATTATGCCAGCTTCATGAAAATCAAAAGGTACATTTCTTCAGTTCATATAGCTTGGTCCTTGTTTGCCACATGTGTTGTGCTGGTAATTTTAGTTGATATTGATGCTGTGTTGTATGCAATAAGTAATTAAATTAGATTAAGGAAGTTTGATCTGATCTCTGATGCATTTGGATATCTGCAGACTTATGGACCGGTAATATCAGGAGTCCCACAGCTGCTGTCAAAGTTCTCCTTCAACATGATCACCAATTAATTTGTGGCTGAATGAACTATATTGTAACAATAGAGAGATGAATATTTGGTGAACATCTCATCTGCCTTGTGTAAACAAATTCCTGACCGAGTGCATGGATGTATTTGAAGCTATTGTCAATGCCTTATCAGTAGATATTTTACTTTAGCCTTTGTAGTAACTTTCGTCGTGTATTGTTTTTCATCTCGTATTTGTGCGTGTGTATTTTTTTAATGTAATTGTCGGCTAACTAGTTGTACACCTTGCACGGCTTATTAGCTCCTCCAAGTTCTAGTCAAAAGCCAAAACCACGGAGGCGGACAGGATGTTTCTGTATTGATTCTGACATACAAGATGTTCCTCTCTTTCGTAGAATCGATTTTTAATTAATATTACTATTAAAAAGAATATTTGTGGCAGTAATTATTGTCGTTTTGCATTAACTTGAGGTGAGATGGACGCAGATTACTTCTTTTTTTTTTTTTTTTTGCATACATGGAGAAAAGAAACGAAATACAAAACAGAAACTAATCACAATTAATTGTATCGCAAGGCCCCCTTGATACGGAGTTCCTTGTCGATCGCTTCGAAGGATGTAATTCAAATCCGGTGGAGGTTCAGTGAGGAATTGTAGTCTGGTTAGTCCACGTTATGCTATAGTAACTAGTAGATCAACGCTTTGATTTCCTTCTCTATAGACGTGTTGGAGCTGCATTGTCTAGTCTTGTTTCAGCAACTGATGAATATCTTGCACCAAAACAATTTCCTCAGTCAGTGAATGAATAGAATCGGAGAGAATATTGATAACTTCGAGAGAGTCCACTTCTAGTAAGATCTTCCGGTATCCTAGCCCCCAAGCCAATTTCAGGCCTTCTGTTGTACCCCTCAACTCTACTTTCAGTGGTGAGCCTACCCCAAATTTATGTAAGAATCCTCCGTACCATCTACCTGTGTGGTCCTATAGTAACCCTCCAGCTGTTCCAATGGTAGCACCTAAAAGCATGACACCATCTGTATTTACTTTTATCTACCCGACTGGTGGTGGGGTCCAGCTTATTGGTTGGCCCGCAAGCAGCCCTCACTGAGGAAAGCCCCGATTTGTTACAGTTCGGGCGTTATTAACCCAAGAGACATACTCAAAGACTATGCGATGACCGGAGTCCGGCCACTCAAACTCGTTGAAAATACATCGATTCCTCCATTACCATAGGTACAAGTAGGAGATCCCAAAAATGGTGACCTAGTTAATCGCCTGATCCTGAATTGGAAAGATTGGCCTGAGCCACCTCTCTTCAGGCTCATGAAAGAAGAACTAATTTTGCTCTTCTGGATATCAGGTGCCCCAAAACCGCTGGACCCTGGCACAATCTCGCAATGCATGTAATGTGGATTCTTCCTAGCCACAAAACTGTCAGCTGATATCTGTAGTAATGTGTCAAGCAACCCACTGTTGATTTGTCAGTAACTTTTTATTGACTATAAGCTATAGAAAGGATCGAATCCGTTGCGGTCCTGACTATTTCCACACGGCATTTCATAATGGATTGTGGTGAGTGGCGTTTGACTTGGTAATTAGTTCATAAGTAGAGGCTACCGTAAACTTGCCCTGCTTACCAAGGGCCCAGACCATTCTTTCGTCGTCCTCTTCCACTGTCGGAGGCCAAATTGTTTCCAGGGCCTCTCGTAGTGGAATTGGGAGATATAGGTTGATAATCTCCCATTTCCATATGCCTGTCATGTCTACATACTCTGCGACCGTCATGAGCTGCAAGCTTTCGGGAATAGGATTCGTAGTCGCAGTTTCTAGGGGATCACATTGATCTATCCAATTGTCTACCCAAAATCGTATGTTCCGACCATTTCATAGGTGTCATTTGATACCTTGTCGGACATATGCCCACGTGCTGGCTATTGCCTTCCAGGTACTCGACGCCTTGCTTTTTGATAGCCCTTCAGGAATGGGGTGGCAATTAATTTGATATTTAGCACGAAGAACTTGTACCCATAAAGCATTTGGATTATTTATCAAACTCTATCCCAACTTAACGAGAAGTGCATCGTTGGATGCTCTGATGCGTTTGATCCCAAGTCTCCCTCCGTTCTTCGGGCAGCACACGGTATCCCAATTGACGAAATTGATGTTCCGCTTCTCAGCGTGGGAACCCCAAATGAAGGCCCGCATAAGTTTTTCTAAATCATCATAAAGGGACTAAGGTAACCGCACTGCTTGCATGGTGCAGAGAGGAAGAGATGCGATGACTGATTAGGTCAACATGATCCTTCTGGCTAGTGATAGCTCCTTAGCTCTCCACCCTGTTAAGCGATGCTGGACTTTGTCAAGTAAGAACTGGTAGGTGTTTCACGAAGTGCGCTCATAGATTAATGGGACTCCTAAGTATTTGCCCAGGTTAGTAGTGCTTTGAATTTGTAGTACGTGGCTAAGTCTACTTACCTGATCTGGCAATACGTTGGGTGAAAAGTAAATTCGGGATTTTTGATGGTTCACTTTCTGTCTGAAAAATGCACAGAAGTTTGCTAGTAGGTTCGAAACCCCTTCCAGCTGTTCCTCCGTAGCTTCTCCAAATAGAACTAAGTTGTCAGCAAAGACGAGGTAGGATTTGGTGGGCTCTGAGCCACGCCATTTGATTGGTTTCTAGCGTCCCTGGGTCACTGCTTGGGTTACCATGTGGCCCAGCCTTTTTAGGCAAAGAACGAAGATGTATGGCGATAAAGGGTACCCCTGGCGGATGCCTCGGTTAGGTTGAAATGGGTCTGAAAGTTGATCTTGCCACGCTACCTGCATGGTAGCCGTCGTAAGGCACTTCATGGTGGTCCTAATTAATGATGCGGGAATCTCGACGTCCTGGAGTGTATCTTGGATGAAGGTCCAGTGAAGACGATCATATACTTTTTCTAAGTCTACCTTTAAAGTAAAATACCCCATCTTACCTTTTTTCCTTCGCATTGAGTGTATAATTTCCTGGGCTATAATAATGTTGTCTATTATTTGCCTGCTAGGGATAAAACTGCACTGGGTCTTCGCCACTAGATGTGAAAGAATTGGTTTTAGTTGGTCGACTATGACTTTGGAGATAGTGTTATACATCACATTGCATAGGCTAATCGGTCGAAACTGTGTATATACTTCGGGGATGAAACTTTGGGGATGAGGACAAGGATTGTGTGATTTAGGTTATGTTCCCAACCCTCGCCTCGAAATATTTACGTGATAAAGGAAGTTATTGCCGAACCCACTGTTTCCCATTGGGATTGGAAGAATAAAGCTATAAAGCCATCGGAGGTCGGAGCTTTGTTTGGGTTCATACTAAACAGGGCGGTTCGGATTTCATTCTTGGTGAGTGGATTCTCTAAATCTGTAAGTTGAGCCTCTGTTAGTCTAGGGAATCCTTCACAATTGGATAATATTGGAGATGGAGTGGCTTATACTGTGTACAGTTTCACGAAATAGTTACGCGTTAGCCTCCGTAATTGATCAGGCTCGGTGACTACCATGTCATTGTGATCAAATAAACGATCAATTGAGATCTTCTTTCGTTTGGTTGTAGACACCAGGTGATAATATCTCGTATTGCGATCCCCTTGTGAAATCCATTCACATCAGGCTTTCTGGTGCCAATATAGTTCCTCCTCATATAGCACTTGGCCTAGCTCTCCACTCAGATGGGCCTCAAGTGCTAACAACGACTCTGTCTCCTAATATTGTAAGGATCGCTGGATTCCTTCCAATCGAGCCATGAGTTATCGTTTACGGTGAAAAATGTTGCCAAAGACCTTTTTGTTCCAGTCCAAAAGATGGTTGGAAAACTAAGATAAAGATTTAGTGAACGTCTCAACTTGAGGTAGCTAATGTTCCTCCACCACTATCGTGAAAGCGGCATGGCCGAGCTAAGCTGATTGGAATCGAAAAGGGGCTAGGCCTATGGGTTTCTAATTCCGATGGAGAAAATGGATTAATATGGGTCTGTGGTCGGATCCTAAAAAAGGGAGGTGGTGGTTCACTGTGTGTGGGAATACTTTCATCCACTCGGACCAAACAAGGACTGGGTCTAGTCGAGCTTGGATTTGTCCTCTTTGCCAGGTAAACTGGGACTCAACGTATCCTTGATCATGAAGTCCACTACCATGGAACCACTGTCTGAATGCCCTGCAAACTACCAGAGAGGTCCTGGACTCCCCTTTTTTATCCCCTACCATAAGTTTCGCATTGAAATCCCCCCTACTATCCAAGGCTGGTCAACATTATGGTCCAGCCTCCGTAACAGCTCCTATAAGAATTTTTGGGCCGGTTTCTGGGGACTGGCATAAATAGCCGAAAAGTCAAAAGTGTAGGTTTCATATTTAACGATCGCGTGGATCAGCTGTTTGTGAGCTAGGTTGAAGGAGACGTCAAAATTCATCTTCCATAAAATCCAAATCCCGCTGAAAAAACCGTCGACTTCGACCCAGAAAGAGTAGTCAAAACCTAATTGTTTAATAACAGTGCTAGCTCGGCTCCCACTAATGCGAGGCTCTACGAGGACGACTAAACCAAGATTATACTGTTGAACGTAGTTCCGGAAGGGCTTTAAGAATTGTTTATTCCCGGCCTCTTGACAACTCCAGAAAAGGATCAACATGATATGAGGTTAAAAATTTACAGCTCCTCTACCCCCAAGGTAATCTCACCCTTGATTGGTAACATACTCAGATCCTCGTCTTGAATCGTCGATTGAAGGTCGTCGCCTATGGGGAATTCATTCGTGATTTTCATCATCCTAATATGGTCGGACTCATTGTCTAGGGGCTCGGAGGGTGGGGCTTGGTAATCAATCCTTGGTGTGGGGATAGGGGACGCAGACTCCTTAATTTCGTCCATAGGTCTCCCTTGCTAGGGCGTTGCCACGGAAGATACCTCGGCATTCGATTCCCATAAGATATCTTAGTGCGATTGGATTGACACTCCCCTATGTTGGTCAATGATGGTGGGTTGTAGGTGGGTGGGGATGATTGGGCCCAATGTCTGGGTTGCGATCTGGGGTGGATTATAGGAATTTTTTGCAGATTGGGCTGGCTTTTTTCATTTCTAGCTGGGTTTGGGCCTGGCTCCACTGGCTTGGAAGGCAAGCCCAAACGTGGGCCTGGTCTCCAATGATGGGCGGTCCAACCCATCATGTCCCTTAACAAGTTTGGGGAGTGGGAATGGGTCATTGCACGCGTTTGGCTAAATGCTGCATTGCGGACAGGGGTTGTGTTGGGAGAGATGAGGCGCGGCGCTGGTTCATCTGACAACGCTATCAGAACATCAAATCAGGAGCCGCCGAACGTACTACCTCCAATGGTTGGACGAGCAGAAACCTGAGACGATTATTGTGTGGGTTTGTGAAACATCCCACTACCATAGGGTACATACCTAAACTTTCAGGAACGTTCAAGTACATATCCTATAATAATGGTATGTTAGAGCAAAATAG
>JAOSBN010000178.1:13999069-14035312 GCA_027563595.1 Erythroxylum suave | reverse complement strand
ACATTAATTACAAATTTTTAATTTACTTAAGTTATTTATTAATTATTATAAGATAGAATTGATAATTAATTATAGTATCATATAAGTGATTAATTATGTTATAATAAAGTTATTGAGATGTATATAATGGTATGATTAATTAGGACATTTAATTCAATTAATTAGAAATTTGTAAAGTTAATAAGTAAAAAGTTTTAGTTAAAATTTTGAATTAAATTAATTACAAATTTTAAATTTACTTAAGTTAATTATTAATTATTAAGTTAATATATAAAAATTATTAAATTAATAAAGTAGTGGGCGGGCCGCGGGGCGAGCCTGGCCTTAGTTCGGCCCAGCCCGCCCACAGTTTCACGGGATGGCCCGGTCCGCCATTCCATGGGCCATACCCATTCGGCCTGTGGGCCGATTTAACCGGGCCAAACCTGTTGACCATGGGTCGAGCTGGGCCAAAATTGACATCCCTACTTGCACGTTCCCTTTCACGTAGAGTCCTTCTAATTGCCAAAAACCTGTCCACTTAAGTAAAACTCAAGCTTTTGTCAAAGAAGTTTTCATCTTTACCATATATAAAAGCCTATCGTTTAATGTGATTACTAAAGTTAAGGTTCAACGAAGAAGAGATATTCGAATTTTCCTACCACTTTGATCCTGCATGTTGATTTTTATTAGTTCCTACAAAATTAACTTTACGTTAATGCATGATTTGATGAGTTGACAAGAGGCATGGAAACAAGATAAAGGGAAAAAATATTCTAGGAAACATATACACCGGAGATTGTCACTATTCTTTGGAAAAATATTTTGGGAAACTTATACACTGGAGATTGTCACTATTCTTTTACTTTCAACTGATAAACATGATAATAATCTATATATATGTCTATTATAGAAAAATGAAAATTCGGAATGTTATTACATACCTCATGTTATTGATGATGAGAGATTTCAGACAGATATAAAAGAGCTCTTCTAAACTTTTAGCAAACGCAGGGGATTGTGTATGTAGAATATTGCTAAGCCTAGGGGCCCAATACTACTTTTACAGAATTTATATTCCTTATTGTGTTCCATCAAAACAATGGAAGTTGGTAGTGAACAAATGTGAGGTTTCAATCAAAACCAACAGACACGACCTATAGCCAAATGGTGCAACCCAACGGCTATATACGAACAACAGTCTCCCACTTGGGTCATAGATGTAAGTTAAAAGTCTGAAACCTCTACACAATGAAAGAAACCAAATGCATGAATCATAGTGATAAGTCCTCTAAATGTGAATATTATCTTGCATCCTATTTCTTATTCCACTTTAACTGAATGAATAAACCTTTATGTTTATTCTAGGTTCATAATATATGTTATTTTCAAAATAAAATGAGTACACCAAAATGATAAAAACAACAAATTAATAAGAGATTCATAAAAGTATATACAATAAATCATATGATGGAACCAAGTCTTATTCTAAAAACATGATCCTTAAAACTCTTTGGTGGCATGTCTTTTGTTAAAGGATCGACAATGATTAATTCAGTATGAATGTGTTGAATGATCGCTTTGTTCTTTTTGACACGTTCCCTAATGGCCAAATACTTAATGTCGATGTGTTTACTTCGACTACCAATCTTGTTGTTTTTGGCCAAGAAAATTGTAGCTGAATTGTTACAGTACATTTTGAATGGCTTAGAAATGGAATCCACAATTCCAGGCCCAAATATGAAACTTTTCAACCATACGTCATGTGTTGTAGCCTCAAAACAAGAAATGAACTCAGCATCTATGGTAGAAGTGGTAGTCAAAGTCTACTTTGAACTCCTCCAGGATATGGCTCCACTGGCAAACATAAACACATATCCAGATGTTGACTTTCATGAATCAACACAACCAGCAAAGGCTGAATCTGAATAACCAACTACTTCCAGATTATCAGTTCGTCTATAGATAAGCATGTAATCTTTGGTCCCTTGAAGGTACCTCATCACATTTTTGGTAGCTCTCTAGTGGTCTATACCTGGGTTACTTTGAAATCTTCCCAACATTCGAACAACAAATGCAATGTCAGATCTTATACAAACTTGAGCATACATTAGGCTCCCTACTGCAAAAGCATATGAAATATTTTTCATTTGTTCCCTTTCAAGTTCATTTTTTGAGCACTGGTTCAAGTTGAACCTATCACCCTTCACAATAGGTGCTATACTCAGAGAATAATCTTTCACACGAAATCTTTTTAAGACCTTATTGACAAAGGTTTCTTGGGATATACCTAAAATGTATTGAGATTTGTACCTATAGATCTTAATGCCAATTACATAAGATGCCTTACCCATATCCTTCATATCAAAATTCTTAGAAAGAAACTATTTCACCTCATAGAGCAAACACTTTTCATTTGTGACGAGTAGAATATCGTCTACATATAGAACAAGGAAAAAAAGTTTACTCCTGCTAACTTTCAGATATATGCATTGATCTATGATATTTTCTACGAAACCATATGAGGAGATGATATCATGGAATTTCAAATACTATTGACAGGAGGCTTGTTTTAATCTACATATGGATTTCTTAAGCTTACACAGCAAATGCTCACCATCACTAGAGGAGAATCCTTCCAGTTGTTTCATATAAACTTCTTCCTCTAGGTCTCCATTTAGGAACGTTGTTTTCACATCCATTTGATGTAATTCCAGATCAAAATAGGCAACCAATGTCATAATCACTTGTGAGGAATCCTTTTTAGATACAAGAGAAAAGGTCTCTGTATAATCAGTTGTTTCTTATTGAGTAAATCCTTTGGCAACAAGTCTAGCTTTATATCTTTCAACGTTGCCTAATGAATCCTTTTTATCTTAAAGACCCATTTACATCCAATGGCCTTTGCACCATTATGCAAATTGACAAGATCCCAGACTTTGTTAGATGCCATAAGATTCATCTTATCTACCATAGAGTTATACCATAATTGAGAATTATTGCAACTCATAGCTTATGAAAACATTTCGGGTTCATTTTCAGCTCTAATGTTATAGTCATCTTCTTATAAATACATAATGTAATCACTAGGTGTTACTGATTTCCTTTCTCTAGTTGATTTTATTAATGTTGTGTTAGCACCCTCTTAAGGAGGAGCTTGCACAACTTGTTGCTCAACAACCTGTGGTGATTGCTGAACAATTGGATCTACTAGATTGTCATCGGCAGCTTGTGGAACTTTAATAATTGGTTGTTCATCACCCATTTGACTTTGACCGATGCTATGAATGATAATCAATCTATTACTTAAAGTAGGAGTTAGTATTTCACAATGATCCTTCTCAAGATCTAAGTCTCGAGATTGATCACTCCCACTAATCATGTCATTCCCAAGAAACTTTGCATTTCTTGATTCCACAAACCTAGTACTATGACTTGGACAATAAAATCTGTACCCTTTAGGCTTTTCAACATATCCAATAAAATATTGATTTTAATTATAATTAAAGAGATTTAGTTTTAATAAAAGACTCTTATGATTTTTCTATTTAAATGGGAAGAGCTTTTAAAAGCTAGCGTTTTGTTTCTTCCTCTTAAAGCAGATTGAGAATTGATCTATGGATACCATCAAAGGCTGGATGCTTGAACAACTTATGATTGATTAATTGGAAAAAAGTTTTAAAGATTTTTCAACAGGAAAGTGGACAAGGTACGATTTCTAAATCGTTTTATGCTTTATTCAGTTTTATATAATTATGGGGATCCGCTCGGAACTCGTAAAAATTTTTATTTTTCCATTACACCATGATTCGATCACGATTGGATTCCAACAGTGGTCCTTGGATCTAGTTTCTTTTCTTGTGGATTATAACTCTTACTTCAGCAGGGCATCCCTAAGTGCGTATATGTTGCAAATTCAGTTTCTAACATTTCCATAACTCAAATGATGTTTTAGAAATAGCCTTGGTTGGTACTCGATTTAATATATACATTGTTATTTTAAAGGCTTCGATTTAGGAAGTTTAGAGCTACTAAGTATACTCCACACCATGTCTAATAATTTTCGGTTTCTTCTTTTTGCTACACCATTTTAGTCTGGAGAACTTGGCATGGTGTATTGAGTTATTATCCCATCCTCTTGAAGAAATTTTACAAATGGACCAGGTGCTTATCCACCCTCAGTGTATCTACCATAAAATTCTCCACCTTTATCTGATCTCACAATCTTTATTTGCTTACCACATTGTTTCTCTACTTCTGTTTTAAATATCTTAAAGGCATCTAATGTTTCATTCTTGTTATGAAACAAATACATACATATATCGTGAGTAATCATCTATAAATGAGATGAAGTATTTCTGACCATACAAGTCCATTTCTAGACTACAAATATCTGTATGTATGATCTCTAATATGTCTGAAATTCTCTTAGCACCTTTCTTTTTCATGTTGGTTTGCTTTCCCTTTATGTAGTCTACACAAACATCAAAATCAGTAAAATCTAGAGTATTAAGTACTCTATCATTCACTAGTTTTTTAATTCTTTCAAGGGAAATATATCCCAATCTTCGATGCCACAACATAGAGGATTGTTCATTCATAACATATCTTTTAATACCAATATTACTATAGACATGCATTGTATTGTGAGAAACATTTTCTTGCAAATTAATTTGGAAAAGACCATCAATCATTGTATCATTCCTAATAAGATTAGATCCATGATACAAACCACATGATGTACAAATCTTGAAATTGAAATCAAATTTCTTGAGAAACTTGGAATATAAAATGTTTTTTTTCCAAATTCAAAACAAAACCAGAATTTAAAACTAATTTGCATGTCCTAACAACTTCCACATGTGAACGCATCTTGTTGCCTAAATAGATGTATTGTTCACTGCCCGTTGGCTTCCAGTGGTTTAGAAAACCCTGTAAGATATTGGAAATATGGAATGTAGAACCAGAATCAATCCACCAAGTGTTATGACAAACCTTAACCATATTAGATTCATAACAAACAAGAGAGATTGAAATACATTTCTTTATAAACCAAGCCTTAAATTTGGCACAATCCATCTTTATGTTCCCTTTCTTTTTGTAGAAGTAACACTTTATGTATCAATCCTTACATCTCCTACGACAGGTGAAGGGGAATGAATGTTTTTTTTTCCATTTTTTCATCTGTGAATTTTTAATGAACTCACCTTATTTGTCGACTCTATACGATCTAATATTTCTATCAATCATAAGTTCTAGTACAAGGTTTCGAATCTTTGAATCTATTCCCTCTTTGTTATTTGTGAGTCATTGGTTAGCCTTTGAATTTAGAAAGAATACAAAACGTTTTCTACTTCAGGAGCAAGTATAAAGAAATGGGTCCCTCTGAATCTGGATTATAATCCTTAAGTCAAAATACTTAAATAAAATTATAAATATAAAATGATAAAAATGAAAAAATGAAATAAGTAGAATCTATAATTAAAAGATTAAGTATAAGATAACATAAGTATCACTTGGGATTGAAATCCTTTTTGATCTCAATACGGACTGGTATTTTGCCCTTTCCTTTTTGTTTGGCTTGCCCTCTATTCCTTCCTTCTGTAGCCATATGTGCACTTTCACCCAATTCCATTACTAACCTCCCTTCCTTTTGAACACACACGGTGAGAAGTTCATTGATACACCATTTATCCTTATATGAGTTGTAAGAGATTTAAAAGGGTCCATATTGAGGTGGAAGAGAATTAAGGATATAATGCACAAGGAAAGACTCAGACATTTAAACCTCAAGAGACCTCAGTTGAGCCGCAATGTCCCTTATTTGCATGATGTGCTCACGCACACCTTTAACACTTGTGAGCTTCATTGATGATAACTTAGTCATTAAGATGCTAGCTAGGGCCTTATCTGAAGACTCAAATTGTTCATCAGTAGCCTCCAATAAATCCCTAACATGATCATACTCTCCAATAGAATCATGAATACTAGGATGAATTTTGGTCTTTATGTACACCACGCTGAGGCGATTAGATCGCTCCCAACGTTCATAAAGAACAATTTCAGCCTGAGTGCTAGTTTCAGTAGGTACAAGTGGTTCATCTTTTTGGATAGCATAATCAATGTCCATACACCCTAATTGGAGGAGAATCCTCTACTTCCATATTTTATAGTTATCAACATTCAATTCGGGAATATCACATTGAATATCAGAAAAATTCACAGGTTGAATAACTTAACAAAATTCAAATTACATGCTTATGTCACTAAATTTTTTGAAGCAAAGAAACATGTATCATGTTTTACCAATGTTAAAACATTCAATCATATTTCATATGTGAATCATATATCAATTAAAACTGCCTGTGGTCTAAGCTTTAATTAAAAGATTCATAAATACTCTTTATGATGAAACTATCAAATTATATTCTTTTATTTAATACCTGTGGGTAAATTAAGAAAAAGACAATTTGCTATTCCATCCTAATTAATCATGCAAATATAATAAATCTTCCTGTGGGATAAAATTTGATATATTTATATATGATTAATTACAATTTGTGTCATTTTACTAGATGTGATCCATAACACATAATGTATATATTTAATTCATCAAAGATGATGTGACTAATCTTTAACTAATTAAAATTATATCGATCACATGACAACTCATTTTATGCAAAACTATGAATAATAAAGTTTCTACATAATCCTTTATAATTTATTAATAATGAATCAATATTATATTTGCATTATATATATATGTATATATGAATTTAAAATCAAACAATGATTTAAATAATGTAATTTAATAAAATTGGACTAATGTTAGTTGAAATCAAAATGTTAGTATAATATAAAGATGGATCACTTTCAATCCAAAATATACTATTTATTCTTTACCCTACGTTACAAGTGATTAGAGTGATTGTTCCAGAAATGATGCTTATGCTTTACATATAAAGCTTACATTAAAACAATTTTTGAAGTTTATAAATACTTTTCCTCCCACGATATTCAATTTGTTTTGTTTCCTCTCACATATATAAGGTGACAATAAAAACAAACATAAATTCAAAGCAATAACTAAGTCATCATATGTGGGTCCTATGAAAAGATTTTAAGTAATGCTTAACTAAAGCTTACCCATGAGAACCAGGTTTCTGCAAACCTTTATTCAAACTTTGCAAAGATTAGGCCCCACGTAGTAAAGGTTGAATTGTCAAAGTTTGTAAGGAAATACATGAAACAATTAAAGCAAAACCAATTAAAGTTTGTAATCATGGGCTTCGTGAAAAGAGTTATTTGTCTAAACTTCACAGTTCTTCTTTAAAGCAAATTATGGTGGGCCTATGAGAACTGACCTTTAAGTTAATAGAAGCAAAAAAAAGGTTAAGACGAGTGCCATAACTGTTTGTCATCTTTAACCTTCAACTAGGTCAATAGGACCCAAATCCGACCCATGTTCTTAATCCTTCTATATCTTGATTTCTAATCTTCCAATTTTTGATGAGTTAAAACCATTTTAAATGAAATGAAATTTTTGACAATACAGTGACTTTAACAACATCAATATATGTAACAGACAAAACGCTCAGACAATCATATAATTGTAGAAAATCCATTACATCAAGGTAGAGAAAAATTTGCTCTGATACCAAATGATAGACATAATAATAATCTATATACATGTCTATTATAGAAAAATGAAAATACGGAATGTTATTACATACCTCCTACAAACGATGTTGAGAGATTTTAGACAGATATGATATTTAAGCTTTTAGTAAATGTAAGAGATGGTGTATACATAATATTGCTAAGCTTAGGGACCCAATACCCCTTTCACAGAATTTATATTCCTTGTTGTCATCCATCAAAATAATAGAAGTTGGTAGTGAATAGACGTGAGGTTTCAATCAAAACCAATAGACACGACGCATAGCCAAATGGTACAACCCAATGGTCATATACAGATAACATCACCAACCAAAGATAGATTTTGATTTATTTTATTAACAAAATGCTTCAAAATTAGCTAGTTTCATGACTTCTTGATCAAATAGCATATTTATTTTTTCTTAAATAGCGATAGCGACACATGTAGGCTTTTTACTCATTTTCTAGTTATTGTTGGGTTTTAGTTTAGTTAGTTTTCTTTGACTCTACTTAAAGTAGCTAACCAGTTGGTTTTATTTGATACGACTGACAACAACTTTGTGCAGAAAGCAAGCTTTGAAGCTAGACCCGGATAGGAAGATCAGAAGGATGGCTAGTCTTCGCAATCTGTTATCTTAGTAGATTCTTCTGCACACTGACTCCTATAGAACTAACTGGGGAGGAGAACTACTTCAAGATGAGTTTAGTCCACTTCCTAAAAAAGAATAGGAATTGGGGATGGCATCAAGTCAAGACTAACCTTTTCCTATTGAGGAAATATCTCAGACGAATAAGCTTCACCATGATCACGTAAAATTACTTGGAAAATTCTTCATTTTTTTCTCCATAAGACTTTTGTAGCGACTCTTGCATGCTCCATTGATGACTTTAGTAAGTACCACATAAGATAGAGAGATTGTTTTTAGACAACAATAATGAAGCAACAAGGCTAAGAAACTGTGTTAGTGATCATGAAGAAAGGAACCTTGAACCATACTGTGGAGCTCAAGCTTTCTCTTCCTGCTTCTCGTGAAGTCTCCATTAACAAGTTCCTGTAGAGTTTCCATCTTTCTATCTTCCCTTATCCTTTTGGTTACTCTTAACTATGATTTTCTACGTTTTGAGAGATTTTTGTGTTAGACATTTTGGTCCCTAAGGACAATTTTGACATTTCCTCATAAAGTTGGACAACTATTATTTGTAATTTTGGTTTTAAAATAAATTATTAGTTAAATTATGTAATTTGATCTAGAGAAAGGTAATAAAGTGGCCCAATAAATGATCTAAATCAATGGGTCGAAGTCTAGCTAAAAAATGGATCCCTTTTAGTATAGATCTGGTCCATATCAGCCTTATGATAACGAAGCTCGATATGGAAGCTATAGATATAGGTTCAGATCTCCTGCAGTTGCTCATATCAATTGTAAGCGTAAGGATTCTCTAAACCGTTAAGAGAGCTTACATTTTGAGAAAATTGTCGAAAGACCTAGACCACACCTCGATGATGGATTCTTGTGAAGACGGCGGTGGATTCGGGCTCGTTTTGGCTTCGAAAATCTCCTTTGGAGTTTTAGAACTAGAAGCAGGTACATTCCACATTTCTCTATTTTTTGCCTTTTCACATTCGATCTAAGATACGTAACTAAGATACCGTTACATATTACACGTAGTATCAGAGATGGGACGTGAACGGGTGGTTAAAAATGAAGATTTTTCAGTTTTTCTCTCCATAAGGTTTTTGGAGATTTAACTTTCAATATTTTCTTTCTTTTTATGCATGAAAGTAGTATGTATATGTTTAGCCTTGAGAAGCGGGCTAAAAATGGGCTCGGGATTGCAAAAAAAGGACCCTAATTTGGCCAAAATTTGCCTTTTTTCTGTCAATTTTGGGTCGCACCATAGGGCGCGTGTAGCCACAATAACACGAGAGAGGCAACAAATCTGGCGCGTGCATTGCATGCACCGAACAAGTGGCCCAATAGGGAACAGACGCGTGTCTGACGTGTGCGATGCACGCACCTACATCAGTAGGCGCGTCTGTGAGTTACCCGTGCATGCGTGACACACGCCATCCTTGTCGATGTGTAGATGTTGCAGGTGATGTCATGCTGACGTCACTTATGCGATCATTGCTACAATAAAATTACATAAAAAAACAAAAAACACAAAATTTCATATTTCCCTTAAGGGTGTCCCCGGGGTGTTTTAGGTCAGTTTTCGAGTTTGGGAAATTCATAAAGTGATTTTTCCCCATATTTCTAGATTTATTACATTAGTAATAAATTAAATTTTAACTCCCGAAAAAGGAATTAAGGTGTTCTAAATCTAAGTTCAAGTGAATTTTTAGGCTTCGGACATCACTTAAGGGAGATACTTCAAGTTTTCGTGTCTTGAGTCTCATATTTAATGCTCGGGATCGCATGATAGTTAATCAGAAAAGGAACAAAGACATTCTGAAGCCATTTTTTAGTGAATTTTCATGTAATGAACTTGCCATAAAGGAGATACATGAGTTTCTTGTATCTCTGGATATCGGTTCGGTATCCAATAATGCACGATAGTCACTTTATTGAGATTTTTCTTTTACAAAAGTGTCAAATGAAGTTTTCAGAGAATTTCTTTAGCATGAGTGTGTGACAATGAGACTGCACATTTTTTTGCATTTATTGAAGTTACATTGTCACATAATGTATGCCCATCAAGAATGTGAGGATGACATAAAGTTGTATCCTTTGTGTTTGTGGACTTGTTGGGGTACTGACGAGAATGTAGTCACCAAAGTGACATTTCAAGTTAGTATTTTTGGATTGTTTTGCTAACATGTTAGGGGATGTCTCTGATTTTATATTTGGTTGTTCTGCCCAAAGGTGTTGGCCTTACATAATGTTTTGAGATGTTCATAAAGGCATTAAATGGAGGAAATTAGTTACTTAAATGATCTATTCACCTAAAGGTGGTAGCGTCAGAAGCATTTATGGTTTGTACTCTGATCGCTTTTATGTGGAGATCTAATTGCATATATTACGTATTCAGCCCAAAGGTGCTTCAAAATATGTGTGCTCAGATTTTCAATAAAGATACTATCTAATGGCTTGTAGTATCGATGTTGTCCTATATTTGTGTTGATTTAATCAAAGTTACTAAGAAGTCACCTTTTCAGCCAATAAAATCAATGTCACCATTAAAACCCTAAGTGGTTTCAATACAAAGAATTGGACAGAGGATGTATTGAGTGCTATGAAAATAACTGAGATTGATATGGTCATCAGGTAGGATAGGTCATTCTCACCTACATTCATGAGCTCAAAAGCTCGTAAAGTAGCCTATGAAGCCTAGGATCGACCTAACAGATTATGTCTTATGACCATTAAGAAATCCATACATAACCATCTGCTAAGTGGACTTCCAGAAACATATGTAATAAGGTAATCTCTTGGAAATGTCTCCTAGAAGTACGCAATCTCACTGAGCGTTGAGAAAAGTACCTTGATGAAAGAATTATTCTTCATAAGGTATACAAGAGAAGGGAGAAGGGGGAGTGGAGGAGTACATATCAAGAACGATCCATCTTTAAAGTAGACTGAAGAGGTCAAACATTCCTCTTCTGGATGTCATCATAGTTCACCAGACTCTGAGCACACTCCCTCTAGAGTTAGTAATCTGGTAATGACATATTATTTACAAGATGAGAAATTAGACTTAAATGCTTTGATAGTCCATTGCGTTGCTGAGGAGGAAAAACTCAAACTTGTTACTCCTACATTCCTCGATGCAACTAAATGGAAGGCAAAGATGAAACATACTAAGATCAAAGGTAAAAAGATCAAATCTTCTCCACATATTGATGTTAGTCTATCTAGTGTTGATATAGGTCTTAGGGACATAAAGTAACTAGCAGTATAAGACCTAGAAGGAAAGACTGTGGCCATCAGATAACTACTTAGCTTGTCAATTTATGAATATAATTACGATAGTCCCATTAAGTACTTGGTGGCTATATTGTGAAGAATCTGAATGCAGGGTTTCATATCCAAGATAAAGCTAAATAAAAGGAAGGAGAATCTGGTGGTTCATTGCAATGAAGAAGAGGAAGTAATATCTATAGAGAATGTATGTATTGAACCGTGTTGAAAGGTTCATTTTGGTTGTTATTTGGGAACATGTGTTGACTATTGCAGGGGAAGTTAACTAATACGGATATTGAGGTCCACTCATGGTTTTGACTTGTTGAGTCTGATACATACAAATATTAGAAGACCTTGTATAATTGCATTGTGCAATTTCAAATGTATTATGACATTTGTTGATGATTATTCTCATTACAGTTGTGTGTTCTCACTTAAGGATTGAAGGTTGAGAACCAATTGGGAAAATCCATTCAGAATGTCAGATTTGATCACGGAGTAGAATATTATAACAAATATGGTGTTTTAGGACTTGAAAAGGTCTGTTTGCCAGATATATGAAATCGATTAGGATAGTAACTTGATTCACTATACCAGGTAGTCTTGAGCAAAATGGTGTGTTGCCAAAAGGCATAACTGCACCCTAAAGAATTTGAAGAAGTCAATGCAGAACAACTACCTATTTATCTAAAAATGTAAAAACACCTAGTTTTACACACATTAATGTATGAGGCTGCCCTATCGAGGGGGTATAATCCTTATAAAGAAAAATTGCATGTTCATCATGATTATTGCTATTTAGTAAGATATCCTAACTACTCTAAAGGCTACAGATCTTACTGTAGAGAAGGAGGAACCAGAATAGCGGAATCACAAATAGCTAGGTTTCTGGAATACGATGTCTATAATGATGGTAGGCCTTTCGACCCTTCGGATGATAACAGGGTGGATACTACAGTTATTATGTACTCACTACTCATACAGTTAGATCCAGTGGATTTAGGTCTTAGTACCCTGCCTGTATAGGAACGAGAATCCGTACCTATACACACAGACGTTCCTATGGGTACAAGATCTAATACAGTTATGAAGATCCACCAGAGTGAGATGACCTGTTATCCCATCTGATATCATAGTCTATTAGATGAACAAAACTATGATATTATACATGTTATGAATCCAATTACTTTTAAAGAAGTTGTTTCTGAACCCAACGTGGAAGTGTGGTAGATTACAATGATTGATAAGATTCAAGCCATGAAGCATAGTAAGGTCTGAGAGCTAGTTAATTTTGTAACGGAAATGCAAACCCCTTAGTTGTAAATGAAGTTTTAAGACTTAAAGGATTTCAGGATAAAGTTCAACGATTCACGAACTCGCTCAATTGCCTGATGGTTCACTCAGGGAGAAATGTTGACTTTAATGTTACTTTTCTCTCGTATCCTTGAAGGATATATTTTGAGTGATTAAGGCAATTGTAGCTCATGATGATAAAGAGTTACATTAAATGGTTGTCAAAATTGTTTTCTTGAATAAAGAACTTTATAAAGTGGTTTATATGGTACAACCTGAAGGATTTCAGGATCTAGGTGAAACTGACATGGTTTGCACGTTATGCAGATCAATATTTGATTTACATCAAACCTCTCAAAAGTGAAACCTTACAGTTAATGAGGTTGTTACCTCTTTCAACTTCATGGAAAATAAAGTTAAAAAGATGTTTGTACTATGCGGTCATGAGGAATAAAGTTATCTTCCTATTA
This sequence comes from Erythroxylum suave, assembly GCA_027563595.1. Taxonomy (NCBI): domain Eukaryota; kingdom Viridiplantae; phylum Streptophyta; class Magnoliopsida; order Malpighiales; family Erythroxylaceae; genus Erythroxylum; species Erythroxylum suave. The sequence continues at coordinate 14,022,006 of JAOSBN010000178.1, read as the reverse complement.
CTGCATGAGGATGATATATTGCTCACGTCAAATTACATGACCATATTGTATGAGGTTAAACAACTTTTGGTTAAGAACTTTGGCATAAAGACCTTGACGTAGCATCTTTTTATCTTAGGTATTTGGAATCACCGAGATAGATCTTAATACTCGTCAAGTAGACATGAGTAATTTCCTCCACCATGCATGCAGATTGCATGTTATGAGGCTGCTTCATAGACAATTTAGCTCAAAAATTTAATTTCTGAGTTGTCCGTGGTTAATTCAATGACTAGACTCATTTGGTTGTACTGTGATAGTTAAGTTGCAGTGTTGTTTAATATCAACATTAATTATCACAGGCTTTAGCATTTTGAGCTCAAATATTTGACCATAAAGTAGTAAATACAAAAAGATGACATTAAGGTTTGGAGTATTTAAGGACTGAGAAACTATAAGTTGATTCTTTAACTAAAAGACTTTTTCTACTTTTGTTTGAAATACAAGTATACAATAAGGGTGTTTTGAAGTCCTTAGACATTGTTAGTTAATGGATCATTATGTTTGCTCTATGTACATTTGTACGTTTTGATGTATTATGACAGTATGATGGTTCATCAATTAATAATGATCATTGTTTATTCTCAGTAATACATGTTATCATACATTGTCATAATACGTATGAAAGTCTTAAGATTTGTGTTGATCTTAAGCATTTTAAACATCATTGAGCATTTATAAAGATTGACCTTAAGCTTATGTCATTAGACACATACAGTTTTATACAGATATATCCTTAAAGTTTTACATGACATAGGGGGATATAAGTTTTTAAATCCTATAAAGGTTCTCTAATACAATTTAGCATTCAGTTAGAGAACATAAAGGTTTTCTCTAATGCTGTTTAGCATATGGTGAGAGAAAAACAAGTTTTTTCTAATATTGTTTAGCATACAGTGAGAAAAAACAGGATTTCTCTGATACAATTAAGCAATGCGGTTTAGCATAAAGTTGGAAAAATTGAGATCTACAAACGAAGATAATACCTATTAGATCATAAAGGTATAAACGTAGTTTGTCACATTCCATTTTCTCATTCATGTTAGTGATGTATTAGATATGTATGATTGTATTAGATCTATGTCATATATGACACATGCATCTGGTACTTTTTTGTATCAAAAGCCTTGCAGGATGAAATGATGGACTTTCATTATCTTTGGATCAAATGTTTTGTTTTTAAACTTAGTCGACTAATACAGAGTGTAGCTTAGTTGAGTTTTAAAACTATTTGAAACTTAACTAAAACTGCAATTAATAATTGTCCAAGGGAGAAAATGTTCGTCATTTTTTTCCCTAAGCATAATTTTGTCCTTTTCCCATAAAGTTGGACAACTACTAATTGTAATTTTGATTTTTAAATAAATTATCTATTAAATTACATAATTTGATCAAGACAAAGGTAATAAAGTGACCTAATAAATGATCTAAATCATCTGGTCAAAGTCCAAGTGAAAAATGAATCCCTTTTAGTGTGGACCTGGTCCATATTGACCTTGTTATAAGGAAGCCCGATATGGGAGCTCTATATAAATAGGTTAAGGTTTCCTGAAGTTGCTCATGTCAATCGTAAGCATAAGAATTCTCTGACCTGTTAAGAGAGCTTACATTTTGAGAAAACTGTAGAAAGACAAAGACCATGTCCCAATGATGGATTCCTGTGAAGACGGCCATGGATTTGGGCTCGTTTTGACTTCAAAAAGCTAATTTAAAGTTTCAGAACCGAATTCAGGTACATTATGCATTTTTCCTTTTTTTTTTCTTTCACGTTCAATCCGGTTGATTTGTTTTCTACATGACTCATAGTGGTGAAATTGTGGATGGTGATCTATGGGTGAATCGTGACGAAGTGTGAATAGTCCTTGAAACTGAAACAGAAGATGTGAAGTTGTTTCCTTCTTATCATTTTAGTGCTTTCTAGGGTGATAGTGTTGCGCTGTTTATGATCTGGTCTTGTTGCATTGTTATTGATAGGGAGTCGAAGTTTCAATTGATTGCAGTTCACTTGATGTGGAAGAAAAGAATGCTAATTTTCCATTCATGTTTCTTTTACATATTTGCATTCTTTTGAAGTTAACCACTAAAATTAATCCTTTACGGAATGGTATTTGAGAGAGAAATCAAAATTGGCTGGTCCATTTCTAAAGAGATTTGGTTATTAGGCTGGTGGCTTCACTTTGTTATACTTTTGTGAGATTAAACCTTCCTTGTGATAATCGATATTAGTTTTTCTAAAATCTAGTATTATATAGCAAATAACCTATTTTCCATTCGTAATTGGAATGTAATGTGACTTTGGTTTCAACGGGAATTGTTATGTTATATTTTCAGATGATATCCTTTTTTGAATTTCCATTTTTTAGCGACCTCTTATTCAGCTAACAGATGAGCAGTTGACTTTAGCAAACATAGACATGATTAAAGTTATTGGGAATGGAGCTAGTGGTATTGTTCAATTGGTGCAGCAAAAATGGACCGGCCATTTTTTTTCACTAAAGGTATTGTGCAATTCAGCATGAACATTGTGTTATTTACTTCACATATTCTGAGGTTATGTCCCGTGGTTGCTTTCAACCTTTGAGCATCCTTAACTCCCTATTTCTCTTTATTAAATGATGCTTAAAAATATGATATCTAATTCAGTAGCATTGATTTGAAGTACATATGCTCTCACATTGAAATGCGTTCACAATATTTGAAGGACAAATTTGTTCTTTCAACTGTCAACTTGTACTTCCAGACCTTCATACATCATATGGCCTTACTGCCACTGGTAGCAACTTAATTGAAAGTCTATGATTTATTTAATGTCTAAATTGGTTTTCATTGTCAATATGAGAGAATGAAGATCAATATATCTTGTAAATAAGTTGAGATTAGTATTCGGTTAAATCAAGCAACCTTTTGTTTGCATATTTTGATATATAGATTATTGGTAGACTCAAACATTGAAGCAAGAGATGTCAAACAGCTTCTAAGCTTTGATTATAAATTTAATAGTTGTTTTGTGTTGGGAATGTCTTTCAGAACTTTCTTCTCCAACTACATCTCTCGACCAATTCTCTTCTCGTTAGTAGTACTTCTTGTTGACCTTCTTCAAAAGATATATCATGTTGAATATATGGTGCACTTGTGGTTTCATTTTTATCTTTACAAAATTTATTAGCTATGTTTTCTACTTTCTCATTCGTATCTGGTCTGGAGTGTCATCAATTTGGCATCCTTACTCCTGTTTAGGTTATATAGTTGAATGTTGAAGAGTCTACTAGGCAGGCAGTTGCATGGGAATTGAAAATTAATCAATCACTACAAGAAAACAGCATAATTGGCGACGTTTAAAAAATGTCACAGGATTTTAAAAAACTTCACAAAATATCATTCACGTCGTTTTAAAAAACGTCGTGGAATGTAGTGTAGGCAAAAGGTTTCTGCGATGTTTTCGAAAAAACGTCACAGAAAACATAAACATTCCACAATGTTTTTAAAAACGTCATAGAAAGTAAACGTCACAGAAAGATTGGACTTTTCACGACGTTTTTGGAAACGTCATGGAAAGTCACATTCTGCGACATTTTCTAGAATTGTGATGTTTTTGGAAACGTTGTGGAAAGCATTCTGCGATGTTTTTGGAAACGTCGCGAAAAGCATTCTATGATGTTTTTCTTTTAATTATTATTTTTTTCATTTTTTGAAAATAATTTTAATTTAATAATTATTTTTAAATAATTTTTTTATAAATCTTATTTGTTTAATAACTATTCAATATTATTTATAAATTTTATTTATTTAGTTCTTCAATTTTTTTAGTATATCATTAATTTTAATAATTACTCATGTATCATAAGAATCTCATAAGTGCAAGCAATTCATTATTTAATTGCAATTCGCAAACATGTCATAATACACCAATTAATATAAAAAGTACATCATATGTGTATAATATATCAATATGAGTACATAAAAGTTCCAAGAGCTTTTTGTGTTGTTCAGATTTTTTTAATAGTCTTGTCTTTTATAGTATTAATTTGCAACAAAAATACTCCTAACTTTTCTTTGAGCCTCATTTACATTCTCCTGGCAACCTATTTATGCCAAATCTTACTCACTGTCATCCTCCATTTTATGGTGGTCATCACCTTTCTCGCCCATCTCGTTATTCTCTCCACATCAGCATCTTACTTCAAAAAGTAACTTCTGTTAATTAATGAACAACACATAAAAGACCAGATGCTTAAATGTGCCAAGATTAGTTCTATAAGATCCCATATTGAATACATAAGACTCATATAAATATCAGAGAAACAAAAACAACAGAATAGTTAAACAAAAATTCAATTCCCACTTAAGATCATACAAGGATAAATCAACCATCTGGGAATTTGTTGATTGATAATGTAATTGCCAATTCCCCGATGACAAGATCAACTTTTTAAATTAAGTAAAAATGTCTTTCAAAAGTCATATGAGCTTTTAGTGTATTAATTCCACTGCATAATATTCATATAACTTATGATCCAGAGAAAGATAGTTCAATGCAAAAATATTTCAAAAACCAATCAGTAAGTATAACAATTGATTATTACTTTTTTCTTTGGAGTCTTAGCAGATTTTTCATCCTCGCTATCTTCCTCCTCACTAGAAGTATCATCAAAGCTCTCCTCATTACTACTTTCCTTTTTTATCAGCTACCTTCACCTGAGAAAAATTTATGTCAATTACAGGTCATACAAGTAATTAAAATAACATTATAAGCAAAAAAAACTAACAAATTTTTACCTTATTATTTTTAGGTTGCTCATCTTTAGAACTCTCCTCCTCACCATCATCTTCATCACTATCCTTCATTTTCTGAAACAGACAAAGGAATTGAAACCCACATAAGCCAAAAGCAGACAACTATGTTTCATCATTTTCATCCTCAAGCAATTGCCATCTACAAGTAAAAGAAAGCAAAAGAGCCATAAAAAAAGAACTGTTGGTTTTCAAGCTTGTACCTAATCTTATTGCTCAATGCCCGAAATACATATAGATTACTTCCAGCAGAAAACATGATATATGAAATGTACAAGTCAATAAAAACCAATGCACATACAAAATGAAAAAGTAAAATAGAGGGATCCAATAACTCTTTCATATTTATTTGGAAAAAAGAAACAAAGTGTTGAAAAAAGCAGCCAAAAAGTCAAAAAACATTCAGTGATAATAAAAAATGATAAGCGAAGCAGATAGGGCACAACTTCTAAGAGATGTGTGAAATCTAATATGAAACTCGAATCACTGACTTTTGCAGGGATCAAACACTAAAACAACACATAATATGTACAAGATTCACTTGTAATGATATCTCACTCAACAACATGCAGAGTCAATTCCCTTTTATGGTTCTTCCCCCATACGAATACCGATACTCAAATGATCAAATAGTATACACACTGTGTATTGGCCAATTTCGTGTTTTCTTTTTCCTATACCCTTTTACCAATTCTTATTACTCTTGATTTTGCTAAATCTTTTAGATTTTCCTGCAATGTTTAAGAGAATACATATGCATAGGAAATGAATGTGGATCAGCCATGTGAACAGCAACGAGTAAGAAAAATAGTATAAAAGCTATTATATGGTTTGGTAAAAGAAATAAATTCTAGATATGAAGAATACTTATAGATAGGAAGAATACACAATTGAAAGAGGAGAAATGGAGGACCTGTTTATTTTATTGATAAGCCTAGCCATATCCTGTTGAAATGATTACATTGATTCAGATTCATACCTAACCAATTAATGAAGGTATTTAAATAGCAATTATGCAATCACAGGAGCTCTAAATGGTGGTTGATGTGCAACAATTTCAAACATACAGCATCCTAAAACAAGTTGATGTAATTAGTACCAAGAAAGAAAATTTAATCACTAGTTACACCATATTTGTGTATTCTTACCTAAAGACCAAATATCAGACTTGTAACCATATGGTATATCTACTAGAAGTTCAGGGCACATGTAATTAGGTGTGCCAACGACCTATTTGAGATCATTAAGATGTTGATAATGAGCTTTAATGAATAGGTTAGTAATCAGCATAATAAATTACACCAAGAATTGGTAATTGGAAGTTAGCAAAGTGTATTTCCTGTTTGATAATGTGTATGCTTGAGAAATAGAAATAGTAATAATAAGAGAACTTCAAAAGTTAGTTGAAAGCTATTTTCAACGTAGCTGTATAATGTGTACGAATAAAAAGATGAAAGAAAATGCATCACAGAAAAGATTTTGATGAGCAGGTTAGAACAGCTAGTATTTCAATAAAATTCAAATTTCCACAAAGCATTGCCGTGTCAAATATAAAGAATGAAATGGACAACAAAACATGGACTGTGACATCACTGCATAATGTATCAAACGTCAAAAGTCATTGTAAGACATTCAATTAGGTTTCTTGATGTTAGACAAGGTTTATAACCAAAAGCTTTTACCCTTTAATACCCCTTAATGATAAGATGACTTTGCCAAACTATAAGTCTTAAACGGCTTTCAAAAGTTATTGATCTAAACTTGGCAGGGGAATCACACTCATAATATTTGAAAAGCTTAACAAGTTAAACATTTGAATAACTTAAATGGAATCCATTTTTAGGTGAGCACACAACCAAAAGCCAAATTATTGGAAATTAGCAGCATTATAGTAAGTCAAAACACCAACTTGTAACAACAGGATAGGTGCTCACCCTCAGAAAAATATTAGTAAAGCAGCTCAAGTCATATTAAGCACCACATCAAAAAATGAGTCCCCAATTGCACACCTGCAATCTAAAGAACACACATGCTCATGCTATACAAAGCTTTAAAAACAAACACCATAATCAGAAGAAATTTCCACTACATCTACAATCTTAGTAATGCCATCAACTGTGAAATACTGGGATCTTACTTGTTGGAGAACAATAAACCATCCTTAAAATAAGGTCTTCCCTGGGAATAGGCAGACCACAAACCACTTTGATCACAGTTGTAGACTAGAACTGTGCTGAATCTATACCTATGGCAACTAGAAGGAGGATCACAAACGCCAGTCTCACTAAGCTTGGAGTTCAACCAAAAAAACTAAACTTGGAAGTACAATCATAGAGTGAATATCACCTCTAACAAACCATATCAATCACATAGTAAGTTTGATCACTCTATAACCTATAAACCTCAATTAAAACTCCCCCAATGCAATAATCCATAAAAATCAACGAATATTTGACAAACTAAGTATTTAAACAACTTCATAAAAGATGCAATCTAGTATAGAATACGACTAGGTAGACCCATACACATTTCTAGTCTTCACTCCTTTAGGTAACACCGATGGGAATCGGTGTAGTAATGAGCCATTTTGATACCTAAAACTTGTGTAAACGAAGTTCATAATCCTAAAAGAGCACAACAACAAAGTATCGATACCTCGAGTTTGTGAATTACCACCATAGCCGTTGCCACCTTTACTGCCACCAGCATGACCGCCGTAACCTCCACGATCACCTCCTCCTCCACCACCATATCTAGCATCGCCTCCATAACCACCATATCCTCCACTGCCACTACCTCCTCCTCTGTATCCTCTAGTACCACCATATCTAGAGCCACTATATGGTCGAGGAGCAGATTCGCCATCTTAGCCGTACATCACAAAGTCGATCTAGTTTTCAGACGTAATCATTTTTCTCTCTATCTCTTGCTCTCTCTCTATAAAGAAGGGGATTAGGGTATTGAAATTTTCTACTTTACTCCAACCTCTCTTTTATTTATATTTCTTCATATATTCTAGTTATAACTACAGCAACACTAGCAACGACCATAAATTTGTACAAGTTATAAACTAGTTTCAGGCCTTACATTTGGGTGGGAAGAAGGTAGAGAGAACAAACCAGAGAAGAAGAAACATTAGAGAAGAAACCAAAAAAATGGTGGGAAATGAAGGCGTGTTAATTAAACAAAGACGAACATCAACAACGACGTTTTATTCAACAAAATGTCGCGGTTTCTATTTCGTGACATTTTATTGATAAAATGTCACAAAAAGTATTACAAATTTGTGACATTTTCGTAAAATGTCTCAAAAAATTTGAATTTTTTGTGAAAATTTTTAAACGTCACGAAAAGTCTTCACAATCTGCGATGTTTTATCAATAAAACGTTGCAGATTGTGTTATTTTTTTATGGTGAATCTTCACAATCCCCATATATTGTAACGTGATGCTAGTCTTTCTACAAAAATTACACCATTTCAATTATCTTAGAATATATGGATGGTGGATCTGTGGTAGATTTCCTTGGAACAGTTCCAGAGCCATACCTTGCTTCCATATATAAATAGGTGGAAAACATAGACAATCAAATTACTCGTTTCGTTGCAGATTCAAGTTTAGTTTCTCCACTCCCTCGTTACTACATAGGTGTTCAAGGGGCTATTGTATCTTCATCATAAGAAACACATTATCCACAGAGACTTAAAGCCTTTTGTTGATAAATCACAGAGGAGAAGTCAAGATCACAAACTTTGGCGTAAGTGCAATGCTACCAAGCACCGCTGGGCTGGCTAACACTTTTTTTGGCACACGTAATTACATGTTTGTAAGTACCAAGTGACTCAAACAAGTCGTGATAATAACAACTTTGTACGCAAAAGCCTTTAAACGGAAGAATAGCAAAAGCTGTTAGAATTTACACATGTTTAAACTGTAAGTTGTCAACTGTTATGTTAATGTAAGTTTTTCTCATATACAGAAATACTTTACACATTTCTTCAACAAAAAAAGTTGCTAAAATCTAATTGTATTTGAACTATAAGGTGCTCATTTCGATTGGTTATATTTTTGTAGCCTGAGAGAATTATTGGGGGAAGTCGTGGTTATAAAAGTGATATTTGGAGCTTGGGGTTGGTATTGCTAGAGTCTACAACTAGCTTGTTTCCGTATTCACCTCCATAACAAGATGAGGGTTGACATAGTGTCTATGACATTGTAGAAGCCATTGTTGAGAAACCACCACCTTCTGCACCTTCTAATCAATTTTCCCCTAGTTTTGTTCATCCATATCTGCATGGTAAGTGTTGAACTTCCATAAAACTTAAATCACTTATGATTTAAGTTTCTCCTTTGTTTTGTAATTTTCCCCCAAGTCTTGTTTATTCATATCCCTATGGTAAGTGTTGAACTTCTACACAGGGTCAACCAAATTGTATATTTGTTCCTTTTTTAGTATAAGGGGAGTCTTATGCTTTTTTTGTAATGTGGATAGGATCAATCAAGATGTGAGGTCCATGGACCATTATTGTTCTACTGTTTTAGCTTCGCTTGTTCATCCTTCATAGAAGTTTCAATTTTTCCAAGAAGTTTGTAAAAATTGCTAATCTATTTATTCTACCTGCATACATGCATTTATGTGGGCATTTCCATTCTTCTATTAAATTGGAACTACTATTATGTAAGATGCACGTGGAATTTTATGTTTGTCCTTTCCACATTGACAGATATATTCTCTCCGAGACTTTCCTTGTTTCATGTACAAGTTCAGTTCATTGCATCACAAACTTCCAGAAGTCTCTCCATGTATTCAGTTAATAAGCAATTTCTGTTTGATCTGAAAAGAAGTAATTCTTTCAATAAATATGGTTGTTTGATATCACTAATTCCATTATGGATTTCACTACCATTTTCAACTTGCAGAAAGAACCTAAGGATAGTCAGTCAGCAATTGAACTAATAGTATGTGAAATTTCTAAGCTCATTTTTCTTTTTATTGTCTTGCTCAAATATGTGCATAAGTATGCTGACAGAGGTAGTTCTGAATTCTTTCTTCTTTCCTATCTCTACTAGGCGCACCTTTTTATGAGCACGTATGAGGACCATCATGTGGATCTCTCTGCCTACTTCACAAATGCTGGGTCTCCACTGACAACTTTTTGAAACTATCATGCGAGTCCTTTTGCCTTTATTTCAAGTTTCTTTCCATTCATTGTTCCATAGTATTGTTGGAAATGGGGACCCAATTACATAAACAATAGGCGGAAACAAACTTAACCTTTTCCAAATTATGTATTTAGATGAGAAATTGATACCAACCAAGATTATAGCAGTATAATGCAAATATAATCAATCCAAATAATATAAAGAACACAAGGATTTACATGCAAAAAGCCCCAATGTAGGGAAAAATCACGGGATCATTAATAACCGATACCAAAACTTTAACTAATCAATAATAATCAAATGGGTATGACAAATTATTCTTCCCTAGCTTAACTAGATGTAAACACAATCATTAAGGAAGCTCCGTGGCACGTAGGGAGTTTTCTAAATCCTTAAAAGTTTAATAACATTGACCAATAATTTAATGGTTTAAGTCTTGTCTTACAAGGCCATCTTTATATGCTAAAGCCCTACTTCCTCCTCCCACTGCCTTGGAAAAAGTAAAAACAAAAAGAAAATAAAATCTTTGACAATCTTCATCAGAACTCTTTTTTGGTTTTTTTTGGAAAAGTTAAAGAATTGTATTAAGTCAATAGATCTTTATAAGAACGAGTAAAAACAATCCAAATAACTTAGCTATAGTGTTTAGCTAAGAGCTTGACACAAGGTATAAATGACTGTGTTTTAGCATAACAATGTCTTCAAATAAAGAAAACTCATAAGCAAAATGTATCGTATGATAGAAATGGGTAAATGCATATCGCGTTTTACCCCATTCACCCCACCCTACCAAATTAAGGTTGGGTGGCTGGCATGCTCTGAGTTTGATAGTCGATCTACATCAGAAGAGCATTTTGTGATCACATCTTGAGCATCATCCACATCTTGGATTTGAGCTATGTTCGAAGTTTGGAGTCAATAGACACATATAGAAGGGAAGGAATCGTCTTTCTAGGTATTTTCTTTCAAGTTTACGATCCACTTTTAATCTAAGTAACCCTTTCTGCAAGTTATTTAATTGATCCTCCATGAAGATGCTAGACTAGGTTTAACTCTTTCTGATATGGTAGAATATAGCAGACGCTCTCTGATTCCACCTATTAATGCGAAGAGTACCTCCTTTCTAGACCATGCTTTGTTACGAAATCATTTGTAGTTCCTTTCTCGTCATATCTACTTAATGCTGGAGGTGAAGGATATAATATATACCTGGAACTATGATTCAACTTCAGGAGCCATTCTAGTGCTTTTGTGAAAGTTGAGCCCGCATTAGAAATTAGACATAACTCATGTATCTTCTTCCATATAAACTGGGAAAAGGAACAATGAAAGAATAGGTGATTCCTAGATTCTTCCTTTATCTCACATGGTACACAGATAGGATCGATAGTAATGAAGTGCATTCTGTCCATTAAAGACTTATGTCAGATGATAGGAGACATATCCACCTTAGGTTGTTTTGATTCTGTCATTTTCTGAATCTAGCAATGTTGAAGGTGTTTGGAGGCAGATTGGGACAATGGAATATGTTCTCCTTGTCTAAGTTTGATTAGTAGATGGAGTTAAGTTTATTGTTGATAGGAAATTGATTTCATATCCGAAAAGCTTAGGGATATCTAATTAGAGGGCCTTTACCTGTCCAATTTTCCAACCGTAAATAGGCATTATCACAATTTCCTACCCTGCAATACACCAAAGGTTCCAAGATAGGTTTTAACTTCAACAGTTAGACCCAGGACCAAAAGAAGGAAGGTAAAGGCTAGATCCTTTTAGGATATGGCTATGAAACTACCAGATCCATAGAGATTTCTTTTCCAATAGAATATTCCACAGATTCTTAATCAATGTTGATTTATTAAAAGAGGCAATAGGAATCAATCCTAATCCCTCTTCTTCTTTTCTTTTGCAAACTTTTGACCATTTAACCTTAGCAAAGTGACTGTTTGAGTTTAAGTTTCCCCATAGAAATCTTATGAAAAGATTCTCAATGGTTTTGATGAAACCTTTTACTGATAACATGTTTGAGGAATAGTAAAAATGAAGAGAATTCAGAATCAATTTGATGAGCTGAATTCTCCCACTAAAAGAGAGAACCTTATTAAACCGCATACCTAATCTTCTCTAAATTTTTTTCTATTAAGGAAAAGCATTCAATAAATTAGATTCTTTTTAGTAATAGGTAGTCCCAGATAAGTCAAAGGAGTTAGCTTCCTTCTCATCCTTATGATTGTAAAGAAAGTGTTTTCCATCATAGTAACACTAGCAGCTAGGATGTAATGACTCTTTGTAAGATTAATCTCCAAACCTGAAAGGGCTTTGAAAATAGATAATGTCAATATGAGTAATTCAATATACTTCCCATAGGCCTTGGAAAAAAGCAATAGATCATTTGCAAAACAAGATTGATTAGCCCTACCCTCTTGCATTTACTTTGAAATTTTAATTCTTTGCTTTTACCTACCTTCTATTGGATCAATTGGCTTAGGACTTCCATACATATGATGAAGAGATAAGGGGAGATAGGATCTCCTTGCCTTCAACCTCTTGCACTCTTAAAAATTTCAGTAGGTGTACCATTAACAAGAACAAAGTACGTAGGAGTGATGATACAAGCCTTAACCCATCTGACAAACTCACTGGGGAAACCCAAAAGTCTGAAGGTTTGAAAGATAAAATCCCATTCCACATGATCAAAAGCTTTCTTGAAATCAACTTTAATAATACAATTAAGAGGGTTGTTCTTCCTTTGATATCCTTTCATCAGCTTTTGGACTATAGAAATGTTATCCCCAATTCTTTTACCATGTAGAAAAGCACTTTAATTATTAGAGATTAAAGAATCCAAGACAAGTCTCAGCCTATTTGATAAGATCTTTGAAATAACCTTATAAAGGAAATTAGTGCATGCAATAGGCCTATAGTCATCCAATGAAGAAAAACAAGAGGACTTGAGGATTAAACAATTATGATTTTTATTGGTCTCCTTTAATAGAACCCCCCTAGAGAAGAATTCTATAATAGCTCTTTTAATCATAGGACCAATTTCCTGCCATGTTTTTTGAAAGAAATATCCATTAAACCCATCGGGTCCAGGAGATTTACTAAGATGCATCTGAAACATAACCTCTTTTATTTCCTTCTCTTCCGCTGGTTTAATGAGGGTTGTTGCTTGTTGCTGGGATAACCTGTTATGAATAAAGGAGCAAAAAGGGACAGGATTTACTTGTGTTTAAGAAGAGCCATAGAAACTCTTCAAAAATCTCTCTACTTCAATTATAAGGTCCTTTGCTGGGAAATTTCCTCTCTATTTTGCAATTTCAGGGATTGATTCTATTTGTATTTCTTCTAGTTAAAATAAAGTTGAAGAAAAACTTAGAACACTTTTCACCATCTTTTAGCTAATTGAATTTAGCCCTTTGTTCCATAATACTATTGTGATCCCTGACTTTTGATAAGTAAGACACCAATATAGATCTCTCGGTGCTTAGTAAGATAGAATTTGTAGGATCCAACTCAAGCTCCTATTGTATCACCTGTAGGTCTTCCTTAGCTTTTGTAATGACTTGCTATGTTGAAAAGGATCTTCTACTCATTAGAAATTTCATCTCCCTTTTAATAATTTTAAGCTTCGGATTACCAATAACTTGTTCTATTCCTCCACTGTAACCTCCAAACCCTTCTTAAGAACATCAGTGAATCATCATCAATCAGCAAGTTGTTAAACCTGAAAGAAACTCTTCTAACATGGTTTTGGAGGAGATTCTTTATATGCATAGGCGTGTGGTCAGAAAATAAAGGGTCAAAAAAGTAGTTACACCATTAGGAAGCTGTGTAATCCAATCCTTGTTCACCAATGTTTGATCCATTTTTTTCCTCAAAGCCCATCTCCCAGACTATTTGTTACTCTAGGTGTAGAAGTAAGCTTGTATCTTTAAGTCAAAGACTTTGATTTTATCCACACAGTAACGAAAGTCAGCTGAGAAGTTTCTTAGACTATAATTCCCATCGGCTTCAGTTCTATATAAAGTTGAATTAAAGTCTCCAAATAAAAGCCAAGGTCCATTTACAAGCTTCTAGAAGTCTATTAAACTATCCCATAAAAGTTTCCTTTGGAAATTATGGTTAGCACTATAGATAAAAGAGTAAAAAATGTCAACATTTACCTAAAGGAGTTTGCATTTTAGATGAATAGCTTGCATGTCCGTGACACAAACATCGACATCTACCAAAGTAGGATCATATCCAATAATAATTCTCCCATACTTATGGGTTTGGTGATTAGAGATGAATTTCTATTTAGAACCCAACTTATTCAATAAACCAAAATTCTCAATTCTGATTTTAGTTTTAAAAAGAGAAAAAGTCCATGGTTTAGTGTTATAAAAAAAATCCCTTAAAGCTGAAAGCTTTTTGTAAAACGATTGATCCTCGTCACATTCCATGCTATTATTTTCATAAATTAAAAGTTTTGGTTTTTGAAACCCTTCCCTTTGCTCCTGTTAGATTTCCTTTTGTTGACCGTCAAAAATTTCCCAATAAGGGGATCATCATCCTCATTATCCACCAAAGTAGGAAAACTACTTTCCATCTGAACCAAACCATGAGAGTTGTCATTAGGGTTCATAAATAGTTCATTCGCACTGATCTCCTTACCTGTACTAGTAGCATTTGCTTCAACAATCACCTCTAGAGCTCTCCCCCCCCCTCCCCCCAAAGCAATATCTTCTATAGTATTTTCTTTTCCACCCTCAACTGCATTCAATACTCCTTGCCTATCATTTGGTATAGCATTTTCCTCAGGCCATTCATTAATGTTGTTGCTTGGAATAGATTTGTCAATCATTTCATTCTCTAAGGTAGTGATCCCTTCTTTATTAGCTCCTTATAATCCCTCTTTTGAAAACTTTTACCTGTGGGGATCCATCTTTTACCTTGAGAAGAAAGTGAGGGCTTCCATTGGTATTGAATAGACATATTATCCTAATAAAGAGCTCCATCAAACCCCAATCTCATAATAGGAATAGTTTCTGGTAAACCATTGGAAAGATCCATGTTAATGCATATTCTATCATACTTCTACCTCTTCCTATTTGCTGTATTATCATCTAAACATAGAGGTTTACCTAGGAAACTAGCTATCATACTCAATTCTTTTGTTGTCCAATATTCAAGAAGAACATTATAGAGATTTACCCACATTGGAATAGGCCTCTTTTCCTCATAATCAATATGAAAACTAGGCTACCGAGGCTGTAAGAAAAGTGAGAAATTTTCCACATTCCACAACCCTTCTTCTACAACCTTTGATGCTTGAGCTTTGGAAGAAAAGATGAACATTATATATTTGTCTTCGGCTATTAGTGCCTGAACAAAACATTTGTTTTTTTTTAATGTTGATTGAGCCCATTTTTTAATGATAGGAAATGCAAGTCTTTTGTCCCAAAAAAACCCTATAAGAGAGTTCTCCCAAGACTTAACACCTTCTTGCAGGATTTCCACATCAGGGGGAGACAATGACACAACCATCTTTAGTATTGAGAGGGTAGAAATGAAGAGAAAGATTTGTGGAGTCCCTACCACTTGCTTCCATGTTTTCCTTATAGACAAAGTAGTTGAAAAAAGAGGAGGTAAGGTACAGGTTATGGCAGAAGAGAGCTGAGAGGAAGATGTAGTTGAAGATTGTGGTGCAAGGGAGGACTCAAATGGTTGGTGTAATGGAGGAAGAGGATCAAGTTCTACAACATAGGTAGAGGGAGAGGGTAGAGGAGGAAAATCTTCTTTAGGGTTGTTTTGTTTCAAAGCGAATTAAGGAATCTGCATAGTCTGCATGGTGAGCAGCCTTGTCAGATGGATAAGAAGGAAAATGACAGGAACTAAAAGAGGAAAAGAAAAGTGTGGGAGAGAAGGAAAAAAAAAAGGATAAGAGACCTTAACACCCTTGCCATAAGACAAGGGAAATTTCAGATTTGAAGAAAAACTTGGGAGGGGGCGAAGGAGGGAGGGGCAGGAGAGTTTATGTGAATGAAGAGAAGGAACAATGAAGTATGGTGATAGGAGGAGAACAACAGATACTTTGTTTATCATTGATAAATCTTTCAAATACACTTTATGCTAAAATCTCTACTGCACGTTATTGTTTTAAAAATCCATAAAGATCCATTCTGCAATAACAACAATTCTTTTCAAGGCATCTTTATAACTAGAAATTTCAATGTTAATAAGACCATCTTGTGATCCTTGAAAATATTCTGCATGATCTGCTAAGGTACTTGTGAATTTGACCTGCAAAATGTTGATTGTCCTTTTACGTATGTATATGAGTTTGCTACCTTTTGACAAATATAAATAATCATAAAAGAGTTCTAAGAGATTTCTCGTGTGATTTTGGAGATTTGAAGATAAGTTTATTTATTACCACTATAACATAATGGAATGTACATTACAATGAGCAGCCTACGACTTACAAATCATCAATGACTAACAAAACATTCAACTGCCTAAAGGTTTGTGCATGGGGTACACTTAGCAGAAGATAAGAGCTTGCGGATGTTTAAGCAGGTATTAATAGTCTCACTCGCACATACTTAGCTTTCTATATAACATACTAGATTTAGAGACCTCAGAATTTTCAAGCTTTCTGTCTATAGTGGAATATCGTATCTATCATCATCGTTCTGCAAATATTTTTTCCATATAAATTAACTTTTAGTGAAGGTGGTCCCAATTCCACCACAAAAGTTGGACAGTCTGGGGATGTTGACTTATTATATATTTTGATATCTCATATTAGAAAGTTGTGAAGGTAGGAGAGTCTCTTTGAGTTTTAAAAGGAACATTTCTTTGTCTTATTGATCATCCCAGATTCTTTCCATTTGTAATCTTTCCCTTCAAAATAAGTGAACTATCAATTTAATAGTGCTGGAGGAAGTAGGCATAATTGGCTGAACCTTGTTAAATTTTGTTCTTCTTTATTTGTTTATTTAATAGTTATTGTCGAATATATTTGTAATGAATTATTGTGATATTAAATTAAATATCTAGGAAAAATCTATCTAGGAGGTTGGATTTTAAGTGAAACCGTTTGTGACCCCTCTAGTCTTTTCTAAGAATTTAACTGGTGTGATTTTTCTGTACAATCGTTCACATTCTATTCACTTAGGCAATAATGCTAATGGTGAATTTATTGTTACAGGTGGAAATTAACTAGAGTTTTCGCAATAGTTGGTATCAGAGCCAAGGGTTTTTCTTAGTATTCTCTGTAGTTTTAAAGTGGCATGTTCTTTCACATCATAAAAGATTTTTCCTTGGGCTATTGGTATTCCACATTGACAATTATTGAATACTAACTGTAGCAAAGATGACAAAAATCAGAGATACTACTTCACCAACCACATTGATAACTTCTACTTTATCTATTCTAGCAAGGATTGTTGTGTCAAATGCAAGATTTGTGGTGGAGATTTTTGATAGTATGAGTTGTTTAGGCATGTGACAAAATGAGGTTCAAGACGCTCTTTTTCAACAAGGTCTTGACATTTCCATTGAAAAAACGAAATTAGATGATGGTAAGGAGAAAGATTGGAAGGCTATAAATGTAATATCCCGTTACCCATGTTAAGGCTAGAATAGTAAATTATGAGAAATTTATGTGAAATTAGGAAAAAGCACATCATGCATAAGTTAATTGTGACATACACATTTATTTTGCACATTCATATGAGTGTACATGCATTCATTGGCATTTCTGGGTAAATTGGTTTATAAATGAAAATTGTGGATTAAATTGGAGTTTATTAAATGTGATTTAGCAATTTTTGTACATTTCAGGTATTTTAAAATTTTTGGTGAATTATTTGAGTTGAAAATTTATTTGGTGATAATTGTTATTGTTTCAGAATTTTTGGTGAATTTTAGAAATTTTTGAAAATTTTGGGATATTTTGGACTAATTATAGTGTGACATGTGGCAGTCTTATATGAGCAACAAATGGCTCACATGCATGGAGCCATGTGTCACTAGCATAAGAATACACAAAAAAAGGGTTAGAACATCTTCGGAATGGCTTTGGTCTTCACCGAAAATATTCTTCATAAAGTTCTTCCTTGTTTCACTCACCACCGAAATCTTGTTTGTCAGTTTCACTCTTGGAATTTGGTTACAAACTCAAGTAAGTTATGTCTTAAGCTTTGCTGAGTTTTGTAAAATGATTTTGATGATGGGTAAGTGTTAGAGATAAATACATGTATGAGATGGATTTATCAGTAGAGTTTCGGTGAATAAACTTGAGAAATGAGTTAGATGAGAGATTGGTGAATTGGCAGAAAATATTGATTTTTCATGTTGCTCTGTTTATTTTCCGTGTATTGCATGCATGTTTATAAGTGATGTTATTTGAGTTTAGAGCTGAGCGAAAAGTTTCTAGAGATACCGTGATGTGAGAAAAGCATTAAAATGGAGAGTATAAGGTAATGAGAGGGAGTCTGAATTTGTATAGTGCAGAAACATTTGGCAGTGCAGAGAAGTTTTAAGATTTACAGTAGAGAGATGGTAGAGAGAGACAGTTGAAGATGGTAAAATAGTGTATGATTGGTTTTAGTGTTTTGAATATAAACTTGAATTTGAATTGTTTTGGGACTAAGTTGAGTTGATATGGAAGTGAATAAGAGGGATAAATGTAAGGGTAGAAGTTTGTGATGAGGAATTAAGTAGAAGAGAGGAAGAAGATGGAGGAGTGTTGCTGCAAAAATGTGGAGAATTACATGCAAAAAGCGTGATTCTACAGTAGTGGGTGGTATTGCACAAAAAAAAAATCAAACTTTCTAATACTAAACAATTCTGGCTCTTTTTTATATAACTTTGCCATCCGACATTCAAATGACTTGAAACTTGGACCAATGGATTTATAAGACATTTTTCTTTCTCTCCATTAAAATTTAGAGTTATCTGAATTAATTTGAAAGTGATTGATAGGATGAAAGTGTAGAAGTCTGCTAGAATGTTATGAATTGGAAAATTTTCATGATCATGCTTCGGTTTTCTAATTATAACTTGATATATAGATATCTGAATGATTTTATTTTTGATTCAAATTAAACTAGAGACATATTTATACAACTTTTGTGAAGAAGTCAAATTTTAATTCTGTCTTTATGATTTTCAAAACTGGCATGTAATTGAGTCTCAGCTTAGGCTGTAGCACTACCAGGGACAGAAATCTTGTCCTGTGGTTATTGAATAAAATGTATTGATATGGGCAGAATTAGGCTGAGTTGTCTTCACCAAAGTTGTAGATTATTCTCTGAGTTTTAAATTGGTAAAAATTTTGTAATTTTTGGATATCTGAGCTGAAAGATATGAGTTGTACAATTAGGGGAGTATGATCATGTAATAGCCAAAAGTTCAAATTTGCACAGTCTGTGGTATTTTGTACATAACTCATTGAATAATGAATTAAATTGGATGTTCTTGGAGTCATTAGAAACTTAAGACACTTTTGAACAATGTTTCAGAAGAAAGTTTTGCCTAATTTTTTCATTTACCCTGTAAGATTGATTATGCAAAGTTGACCCGAAATCATATGGGTAGAAAATCTGAAGTGGTCAATTAGGTTATGATATTGATTTCACATTGTTTTATTTTGATCCAAATTATAAGTACCAAATGATATTAATGAGGGATTTGATATGTAATCAATTTGATGATGATAATTACAATAAGATACCAGGATTTGTCATTAAACATGCATTGTGCATATTTTCTATACATTGATGTGCATAAAAGAATACTTGTACATTTGTGCAAAAATGTGATGTTTGTGAATGTGTTGTATATATTTTAAAGGAGCGCATCGAACGTTAGTCGGACATTGCCAAACCATCCAGGCAATAGCTTCTTGGAGCATATTGTGAGTCAACCTAGATGATTTCCTAGGATTGATTTGATTTGAATTTAATTTGATTTGTTAAACTTCCAATATTATTGAACTGTTTGTGAGTTGTTTTTAGATTCCAAACCTGAGATTCGAGGAGTTTAATAGTTAGGCATATATTGGAAGTGTTCTGATTTGATATGAATTGTTGAATGACATTTGATTCTCAACAAAAGTTGAATGTCGGGCTTAGGTCTAATGATTATGAAAAATTTTGTCTAAGCATTTGTATAAGATTGTGATATATGACATATTCAGTATTTGATGCATTTCATAAAATACATGCTCAGATAAAGGCGTTGTGACTTGAGTAGCTAGTTTGAAGCGCTTCCATGTAGAGCTTTGCTCCGTGATATATGTTCTGCACGTAGCTATGCTCTATGATTCTGTTCTAACTGAGCCCTATGGGCCAATTTTGTATAAGTTTGTGATAGGCACTCTGTCACAATAATACGAACGAATGTGAGTCTCATGAGCATAACATTATAAGACTGAAATTTATTAATGATTTGTAAAGGTGAATGAGTGATAAATTGATGTGATTTATTTTGCTATATTTAGCAATGTGAATTGTGTGATCTTATGATATCCCATGTTGTGTGAACATCTGGAATGTGTTTCTAATCTGAATAAGTGTCTGTAAAATATGTATTATGTGTATGTGATCCAGTGAAATCATCTATGATGGTTCACTCATTGAGTTCGTAAAACTCATAAAAATTGCAATGTGGTTTTTCAGGTGTGAGACAAGAGACCTAGTTCTTTAGACAGGACTAAAGGACCCTTTGGATTTTGTTATGGCTCAGAGGTATGTCAGCTGGCTCTAGGAGTGTTGTGTCTTGTATTTTGTTGTTTTTGTTAGAACGTGTATGAGGTTATGTAAGTAATTGTCTAAAGGAAATAGTGCAAATTTTGTGGATTAATGCAATGAATGGTTTTTAAAATTTGTTGACTTTTAAAGGATGTTAGTTGATGTCAAGTGTAAGTTAGAATTGTTTTGCTCTAATATACCATTATCATAGGTTATGTTCCTGAAAGTTTGGGTATGTACCCTGTAACACCCCCATACTGCAGGGTACACACTGGGACGCCCGGAGGTCATTTCAGTACATACCCTACGATAAGGGGCTACTTTCGATCACTACTTAACTTCACATGGCATCATATCATTTTTCATTATAAGGCATCATATGGAAATCACAATGTTTTGAAACCCAACATTTTGTTCATTTCATTCCACAAAATCGAAAGTCTATATTGTATCTTTCGACAATTTCTATATGTACATCATCAAAACCTAATACAATAATACTACATAAATGAGGAAAATATACAAATCTATCTAATCCGTCCAAAAGTCCTAGCTGATCGACCTTTGAGCCATAACTCCTCTTGCCAAAACACAAATTACACGACTGGTAGAGTCTCTTAGTAGCTAAAATCGTCTCTCGGTCCTGAAAAGACAACGTTGCAATTTTGGTGAGTTTTGTGAACTCAATGAAGTAACCCTCATTGATGGTTCACTCAATTCATGCATCACATTATTTGATATAACATATATCATATTGGATCATATACACTTACTCAATCATGTCACATTGTACATTTAACACTTATAATCATTCATATCATACATCAACAATACACATGAGACTCACTTTCTTTCTTATTGTTGTGACCGAGTGCCTCTCATAGACTTATACAAATATTAGCCCATGGGGCTCAATCAGGCAGAATCACGGAGCATAGCTCTATGTGCCAAATTAGAAAAATCACGGAGCATAGCTCTACGTGGAAGCACTTCATAATGGCAACTCAAGTCATAACGCCTTTATTTGAGCATGCATTTTATGAAATGCAAAAATTTCTAAATATCTTGTATATCACAATCTTATATGAATGATCAGACAACATTTCAGAGTCATCGGACCTAAGTCCGGCATTCAACTATCGTTGAGAATCAAATGACAATTTCATATCAAATGTACATTTATTTCAGTTGATTCATATTTAAGTAGCACTTCAATATTCAATCCAATATCATAGTCATCGGACCCTCATGTCCGGAATCAACATTCAACCAATTTAAATAGAATTTAAACAACCATACATTAAGTGAGACCATCTAGGTTACTCATAAGTTACTCCCGAAGCTAATGCCTGGAAGTGTAGACAATGTCTAGAAGTTGACGTTCCAACTGTTCCTCTATAACAAAATAATACACACGTATATCACAATCTGTATAATTATGCGTGTTCAAAAATGCACATATATGGAGTGAATTATGTACAATGCATGTTCATGATAATCCCAGGTACCCTTCCATCAAGATTATCAGAACCACAGTCAAATATCGAACCTCACTTAACTAGCATTGTTCGTAGGGTTTATACCTCAACAAACCATTTGAATCTAATTCCATAACCTAATGAGCCATTTCAGATTTCTCTCAAAGCTCTAACTTTCAAGTCTACTATTCACGTTAAATCAGAACGTGAAATAGATATAATTTAGTCCTATAAGTAGAAGGTAGACAAAGCAGAAGCAGACGAATATTCAAAACACAGATGATGGCTAAAGACAGACAGAAGCAAAAGACAGATGATATGTCAAAAGACAGACAAAATTCAAAAGACAGATGAAAGCAAAACATAGACGAAAGGCCAAGCACAGACGATAAGAAGTCAAACATAGACGATGCGGAACAAAGACCATAGGAGGTCAAACACAGACGATAGCAAAGTCAAACACAGATGAAGCGCCAAAAGACAAACGCAATGGTAAAACACAGACGAAGCGAAGAACAGATGATTCCAAAAAGCAGACGAAACACAAAGCAGACGAAGAACAAATGAAAAGGTAGACGAAGTGAAGAAAGACAGACGATAAAACATAGATGATAGAATCCATCAAAACCCAAATAACACCATATCCCCAAATTTCATCCCTTTAACACAGTGTTCAAGAATACAATTATATGAAAATGCCATGTTCATGCAGATGATAGTAACTCATC
>JAOSBN010000178.1:13960090-13985225 GCA_027563595.1 Erythroxylum suave | reverse complement strand
ATTAATTTATAATTAATCTTTTATCATCAAATCATTTATTCTTTGTTTATTTTGGCTATGGAAATTTTTGAATTTAAGGGTTGAGTGTTATTTTATATTTCCTATGAAATATCCATTAATTATTATATAACAGTCTATTGGGGTTATTAACTCATTTTGTTTTTAATAATTTAAATTTTATTTCCAAAATTATTTTACGACCCCACCACAAAATCTTCCGTATCTAGATTCTTAATTAAATTTAAGGTTATAAATTATTTTATTGAAATGTTCCCAATTATTATGTTATTGCAATTAAATTCCCAAATGGTGACGCATAGTCGCCATGAATTATGTACGGGGACCAGGGCCAACAACTTTTATATGGAGATTTGGAAGAGGAAATCCATATGACTCAGCTTAAGGGATTCAAGGTTGTTGGTAAGGAGAATATGGTACGTAGATTAGAGAAATCGTTGTAAGGAATGAAGCAATCTCTGAGACAATGGTACAAACAATTTGATAAGTTCATGATGAGGCAGGGTACACAAGAAACAAATACGATCTCTTTGTGTATTTGCGTCAGCTATAAGATGGATCTTATATCTATCTTCTCCTATATGTTAATGATAAGCTGATAGCTTCAAAGAATCAAAGAGAAATTTAGGGATTGAAGATTCAGTTGAATCAAGAGTTTGAAATGAAGGATCTGGATGAAGCCAAGAAAATTCTCAGTATAGAGATAAGTAGAGACAAAAAGTTAGGGAGACAGTGTTTAACTCAAAAGCAATATTTGAAAAGGTTAAGACAACGTTTTGACATGAATGAAAATTCAAAACATGTTAGTATTTCGTTCGCTCCTCATATAAAGCTCAGTGCATCCTTATCTCCAAAGAAAGATGCAGAACGAGAGTACATGACTAGAGTACCATATGCAAATGAGGTTGGTAGCTTGATATATACGATGATGAGTACAAAGCCTGACATTTCACAAGCAGTAGGAATCGTAAGCAGGTATATACATGATCCAGGAAAGGAGCATTGGCAAGCTATGAAACGGATTTTGTGGTGCATTATGATACCGTAGATACTGGATTAATGTTTGAGAGGGATGAGAAAGGTGGTCATTGCTTAGTTGGATATTATGGTTTTGACTATGTTGACAATCCAGATAAACACCGATCAACTACTAACTATGTGTTTACTCTTGCAAAGGCACCAGTTAGTTGAAGGTCTGCCTTACAATCAACAATTGTTTTGTCAACTACAGAGGCAGAGTATATGACAGCTACAGAGGCTATGACGGACACAATTTGGCTTCAAGGATTGCTTGATGAAATGGGAATTGGACAGAAGCATGTCAGAGTACAATGTGATAGTTAGATCATTATTCATTTAGTAAAGAACAAAGTTTATCAAGCAAGGACAAAGCACATCGACGTTCGCTTTCATTTTGTACAAGAGATTCTGGAAGACGGTGGAATAATACTCTAGAAAATCCTAACCTCTAAAAATGCTGACCTTTGAAAATCCTACAGTCGTGATGAAAAAAGTGGTGACTACAGTCAAGTTCAAACTCTGTTTGGATTTGACTAACATTTTGAAAATTTGATAGCAATTGGAGACACTACAAAACATAGTTTCATTTATGAGAGGATTTTGAGATAAAATTGGGAAATATGTCAGGGTGGAGAATTATTGACTTATGATATATTTTGATATCCCATATTGGAAAATTGTGAAGATGAGAGTCTCCTTAAGTTTTAAAATGAGGGTTTCTTCATCTTGTTAATCATCCCAGCTTCTTTCCATTTGTAATCTTTCGCTTCAAAATAAGTGAAATATCAATTTAATAGTGTCCGAGGAAGTAGGCATAATTGGCTTAATCTTGTTAAATTCTAGGCATAATTGGCTTAATTTTGTTAAATTCTAGTGTTCTTTATTTATCTATTTAATAGATATTGTCAGATATAATTGTAGTGAATTATTGTGCTATTAAATCACATGTCTAAGAAAATTCTATCTAGGAAGTTAGATTTTAAGTGGAACCGTTTGTGAGCCCTCCAGTCTTTCTTGAGAATTCATTTGGTATAATTTTCAGTACAATCATTTACACTCTATTCATCTAGGCAATAATGTTAAAGGTGAATTTATTATTATTAGTAAAAATTAACCCGAGTTTTTGCATCAGAGGTTCCTTTACTTACTCGGCTCATATGAGCTTCCTTGCTTGGAGTTGTGAAGATATGAGGTCATAATGGCTTTGCAATTGATTACTTGTCACCTCTTAATTGATGCCACTTTTAATACACTGAAACGGGTTCAATTCGCTGATAAGAAAAGGAACTAAGAAGAACAAACTCATATTACCGAACTAGAAAAGATAAATGCTAATCAACGTTATCAAATATTCAGGATTCAGTACGTTAAGAAGTTTACCCCGTTTTGCCATGAAATGAGAATTTCAAAAATCTGAGGGGAGTTGAACCAGCATGCATTATGTGCCGATATACCTAGAACTTGGAATTTCTAAAGGTTCATTAGAAGGATTTTGAACGCAGATCAGATGCAGGAGCAGAGTTTTCAAATTTGAGAAGAAAGATAAGGCAGGACATTGCAAATAGTTTTCAGCACACAAAACTATTGGGTATCACTATTAAATAACAGATTGAAACTGATGATAAAGGTCGTCCACAGGTTTTGGTTACACAGCTAGAGGAATGTGGTGGAGCAGTTTGGCATTTAGGTCTCCTTAATAAACTTAAAATTTTCCAAACTATGGGTGAACATGATATTACAGTTAGGTGTTCCTCTTGAATTTCCTATGACCTTTCAAGTCCACAATCAAAACAGTAATGTTGTCTTTACTTCCCCTTTGGAGGGCAAGCCTTGACAGGAATTCAGCTGCGGCTTGAGCAGCAGGATCAACTCCTTTATCCCTTTCAATTGGCATGGCCTCGCCATTCTTCTTATGCCAGAAAAGGATTCTTCTTCGAGCAATTTCACAGGCCTCCTCGTTCGTTATGACATCCCACAGACCATCACTTGCTAGGATTAGGCACTCATCTTCTTTTGCTCCAGAAACAATAGTCACTTCTGGATCAGGGATAATCCATGGTTTCAAGAATCTATCCCCTGAGTTCCACAAACAGAAAAATTGAAAAAGATTCAGTAACCAAGTCCTGGACTAGACCTGAAATCTTCTCGTGAATTTAACCGAATTATGCAGATGCCACTGTTGATGCAAACAAAAAAATCCATATTTGATGCTGCGTTAACAATTGAAAGTCAAAAAGCGAGTAGGCATACCAATTGACCTTGACATTGCAAGAACACCAAAAACCCGAGAGCCATTCCACTGTATGACCCTGCCTCCTGCAGCCTCTATCCTTCCATATTCGTCTTCTCTATCTGGCTGTAAGAAAAATAGAGGTGTTTAGGAGGCAAATCTCCTTCAATATGTCAAGAGGAACCTGGTATAGATTAAAACTGAAAGGACCAGAAGTTACTTTGTGATCTACTGACAATGGCATAGCCATTTTGCCCCTATACAATACGGCTCTTGAATCACCACAATTTGCAACTATTATATGAGTTGAACATACTATCGCAACAACTGCTGTAGAACCAACAGTTTCAGGTGCAATAGGTTCAGAATGAAACTCAGGATCACTGCTATTGCTTTCCGTAGTGCCTCTGCGAGATCCACCGACCTCAGAATCAACTTTAAGAAAACAATTTGAGAAGGCTTTCTTCCACTGCTCCTGTCAACAGTCCTTGATGCCTTCATCGCGCAAACATGATCTGACAAGCTCTATCTGGTCAGCCAAAGCCAAATGGAGACGCTGGCTGCAGTAACTAGAAACCTAACGGAAACAAATCAATATTGATGAGATTTTATTTATCCTCAAATTAAGAAAAAAGAACAAATCTGAATCAACGTGCCTGAGAGCCACCTTGTCCATCATAAACACCAAAGAAATGAGCAGTCAAGTTAGTTGCATTCTGATTCATTCCATTCATATCGTTGTCAACAATTAGCATTCGGGCCGGTATTTGCAGAAATCGAGGAACAGCAGCAACGGCATCTTCCATCTCTGGTCTCCTTCCACGTATGGATATGAATCCCCAAAGCGGTATGCCGCCCAATTCAAGGGCCAGACTACCTGTTATATAGATCTTGTCTTGCAGCACATCAGGAGTTAAGGAACAAGCATTTGAATCAGACCCATATCCATTTTCACCTTCAAAATCCGCTGTTACGGAGCTTAGACCTTCCATAGGCTCCAAATTACCATTTGGTTCTGTCACATACGATCTGACAATCTTTCCACAGTCAACTACGCAACTTTTAGCATCTATTGGAGCTGTTAAGTTTTTATCATTATCCTCATCATCCAAAACCAAAGCTTGCTTGCCTTGAGCACGGCCACTCCCACCACCTGCAGACTGCGAAAGTCCATCCTCAGGTAAGTGTTCATGCTCTGAAGATGCTAGTCGATCATCCTTGCTAGGCATATTATAGGTTTTCCCAGAAGTCAAGCTATCGTTACTTTCTATTGCAATGTTCGTAGAAGGTGCTATTCTTTCCTTCCCATCATCTGCAATAGTTGATGCCCTTCCAATCCCAGTTCTTGAAGTGTTGCCTTCATAGCATCCATTTCTGGCAGGAGACGAATCGCAAGGCATATTTGGCTTTCTTCGGGGTTTAGACAAGAAGGTTGTGCCATCGTTTATACACTTTAGCCCAGAAATTTCCATGTTAGCTGTTCCTGCAGACATGCTGCAAACAGTTTTGCCTATACTAAACGGAACATGAACCCTTGCAGACACCTCCCCATTGAATTCATTTGACTTCGCAGCTTCACTCTTAATTTTGAAACACCCTAATTGCTCAAACTCAAGCGAAGTGGAGAGGAAAAAAAGTTGGTAGAAAGGACTCCAGAACTCTATTGATTTAAGATCACATTACATGATTAGACAAACAATCAAACACCATATATACTGCAACTAAATGCTCCAAATAGATGCCTCCAGAAACAATCGAATCTCTATAACTGGACTCTTCCTTGTATCTTAAACCATAAGCTAGAGAAAAAGAGATAAGATAGCCAAAATCTTCTTTTCTAACTACCAATCAACCTTTTGATGGGTTGCATATGTTGTAGGCAAAAGAAGTAAATGAATCAAAGGAAAAAGGAAAGAAAAACAAGGACGTATATGATGTGAGAATCTGCAAACGCACAAGAAAAAGCAATTAAATGGTGTCATGTAGAAACAAGAAGTGAACTTCAACCAAAAATAGAAAAACCCAGAAAAAGGAACACAACAAATCTTATGGGGTGCCCTGAATCAGAGTCAACATGTCTCAACCCATTGAAAAGTTTTGTTTTTTCCCTCGCTGCTATTGCTTTCTCAACTGCAACCACCTTTAACTAACAAGTACTATAAATTAAAATGACAAAACCCTCTAATGTCATCCCTTGTGTGTTCGCTTTCAATTATCGACACATACACACTTAAGTATATGCCTCCACAACTTCTCAGGAGGATACTGTCCAAGTACAGTAAGAACTATCGGAAACTCTATATCTCCACATATTATTATGTTCTAGTGGCTGTGGGAGTTTCCACTTTTGGTCTATTGACCTTCAAAGAAACTCCTTGCGTCATTATGATTGTTATTATGCAAAGGAAAAAGCCGAAGCATGTAGCCAGGACGAGAAAAAGGTCAAAATGAGGCTCGTGCTAGGCAAAATCTCCAGGAGGGAAAACAACGCCACGTGTGCGTTTTAGAGAAGAAGCACAAACTGTTACGTTACTTAACAATATATACATAGAGAGAGACGCGCACACGCGTTCTGTAATTTTATTTGTTTATTCTTAACAATATATAGACATAGAGAGACGCGCACACGCGTTCTGTAATTTTATTTGTTTATTCTGAACAATATATATAGAGAGAGAGACGCGCACGCCCGTTCTGTAATTTTATTTGTTTATTTATGAGACTACATCAATTAAAAGCTTCGATTGTGAGATTATCACTTGTTTCGTTATAACTAAAGAGAATTAATATTATAAAATTTCAAAAAATAGAATTAATATTATAAAATTAAATTATGTTTCTTTTAGTTTATGCCCTATAGTTAATCAGTTAGTTATAATTTAATGACAAAATAATTTGAGGTCATTATTTATATTGAACATATTTAGATGTATATGATAAAATCTATTGAATAATTATATTGCCAATGAAATTATAGAGAGATTATAATTATGAGAATCATCTTGCATATACATATTATTCCTAAATTGTTCCTAGTCATTATTCTATAAAGGCTAGATATTAATAGAATGTAAGAAGATTAGCACATTTTATGTTTTTCTTTACGATGAAAATCATCAAAATTATAGACTAAAGTATGAAGATACTTAAAACAACATGATGGTGCTTGTTAAAAAAAAGTTTATTGAGTTGTCCCATATGAAAATTTTATTTGGAACATTATCTATATGTCTATGAAAATTCTCATTAGGATGATTGTGTAAGTGATTATTTGACCTAAGGTCTTCATAGTTGTTTTGTATATGGATTGATATGTTTTGATATTACCTATAACCTATTATAATTATAAGTAGTTCAGTCAGTAATCATTGAATGTAACATGAACTATATGAAGGTAATTAAGTAATCAAGGTGTAATTCATCGCCGTAAAGTAATTAGAGAAAATGTTAAGTTGTTCTCGATTATTATTGATTCAAAAAATCCTTGGCCAAGGTAGAATGACATTTTGTAAATATTTTACAAATTTAATTAATTAAATCAATAGCTAATGACGGAGAACTAATATGATTTGACTCAAAATAGAGTAAACATTAGTTTCATACTCTATGTAATATGAATATTACATGATGAAAGGATTAAATTAAAATCATGTACGAAAAGATTAGTTAAAACTACTTTGACATTTCTAAATATTTGGATAGTCATGATGTATTAGTAGAAGTTAATCTTGATTTATAATTATAAATTATTTAATTGGAGAATTAAAGACAAGTTAAAAGGAGTTTTAAGTTATCTAATTCTAACAATAAAATATAATCATAATTGATAATCATTGCTAATATATTTAGAACTTAATGAGTCATATATGAAGAACGAGTTCAAGAGAATAAATAATTTTAATCAATTTGGACTTGATTGTAAAATTTTAAAACTTTATGATTAAATATGAGATATTTAATAAATAAGAATCAGTATAAGATATCGGATCTTATTTGAGTATAATTGGTATTTAATTAGATTTATTTGTAATTCTAATTAAAGCTTAATTGAAATTATAATTTAATTTCAAATTAGTGACTAAAATGTCTAAAATGAAATATAAATAAGCTTAGGGATGACAATGGGTTAGGTCGGGCCCGAAATTATTTCAAAAGCTACCTTGTCAAAGCTTGGCCCAAATTTCATTTTTTTGTAAAAATCAAAATGATGTCCCCAAACCCGAGCTCACCCCGAGGCTTGGTAGCTAAAGACCCAATCGGGTCGAGCTGGGTTGGCTTGGGACTTGTTGTCATCCCTCAATAGGCTTAAGTTCTAAGTGAATTAGCATTTCTTGTTTAACCTTCTTTGTAAAAGTTACAGAGTTCTCCCAACTTGTTTTATGAATACTGTTAGAGGTTGGATACTTATGCGGTTGCAGTAGTTGAGATAGATCGATTTCGAAAACAATTGAAGGGATATGATAGACCAATTTTGAAAACAATTAAAAGGATATGGTAAGAAAATGATCAATAAGGTACGAATTAAGATTCCGCTTTATTATGATTTATGTATTAATCATTTTATAGAATTAAATTGATCTTAGTTTTGAGAAATCAAAATAGGATAAAATTTATAATTTTTTGTTGCAGTCGAAATCAGATGTCATCCTAATTTTTCAACAATTTTAACTTCAAAATTTTAATCAATATTTATAATTTATATTGTATAAATTTTTATTTCAAATTCTTGAAAAGAATTAGTTTTAATATGTTGCATGAGGGTTGTAATAACAATAAAATAAATTATAATGTAATGTGGGATAAGCATCTTATCTGAAGGGAATAGCGAAAAGGCTTTGAAAGAGAAGATGTTTTAATAATATCTAGGAAATCGAACTAAGGTCTACTATTGGTTTATAATATCAAAATTGTGTCTAATCATTTAGTTATTTTGCAATATTTCAAATATTTTAAAAAGTTATGAAATCCAATGCATTACACATACATGCATACATACAAGCAAAACTAAATTGAAGTCTTCAACATATCATACAAGAGACTAAATTTAGTATTAATCTAATAAATGCCACACTAGCTAGTGAGAAGACGCCATGCAAAAGGCTCGCTAAAGTAGAGATCGGTGATCAAAGTCAGGAGACAAGATGCTTGTGATTGGGAGAATCGGTTGGATTTGTTAAACTGACACATCATTTTATGCCCAAACCTCTATTCATATAAATTTATTTTCGCATTGGTTAGTAACACTCAAAGTTGCAGATTTGGTATCGAATTGGGTTCTATTATAGTATTATATTAGTACTAGTTAATACTAGGTACTTTTACGAATAATTTTTTAAATTTATAAAATAGTACCTGAATTTTTTTAAATTTTGAAAAATAGTCCATTGGTATATTGTATATTTGTATTGTATACTTTATAAGTTTACATCAACATTATCTCCAAAAATCATAATAATCACAATTAATATGAAAAAACAAATCATTATCATACAAATATAAAATTAAGAACACAAAGTATTTAAAATATTATAATAATATAATTTCATCATATAATAAATATTAATTATATTAAAATATCCAATAAAAAGAACAATAAATATCCTTAACTCTCAAAATATTACAATTTATAATAAGAATTTATGATGAGGAAACAATCAAGTAGAAGTTAAACTAGAAACAAAAACATTTACAATTACATTACATATATAGAATGTAACATATACATCAAATATAAGTAAAATAAAAAGAAGAGAAAAAATAAAAACTTGGAACAAAATTCAATCGTCTACAGAAGGATACCCACTATAACTGTACTGACTCTAGTTATCGTTTAGTACAAAACCCTCATCATTGAGAAGAGCTTCATCATCATTATCATTCAAATTTAACGTTCCAAATGACATGTTAATGTTTTTCCATCCAAAATTATCTTCCAAGTCATTAACATCTACTAAATTTGATTTTTTGGAAATCCAATCTCCCAAATGATCAATATTATCAATGGAAATTGGATCAATTGAACTACTTGTGCTATTAGCTACTAGTAAACCATAAATTTTAATTATTAGAAAATTGTAAGAGATTATATCGAAATTAATAATGATAATAACATACCTTTTCCGAAGCTTTAAACTGTAACAAATAAAACCAAGTCATTCAACCTCTTATGTTCCAATCTATTCCTTTTCTTGGAGTAGAATAAATTTAAATGTGCTTCAGTTTTGTTTTACAGCTTGTTGCACTCACACATTGACTTAAAATCCAAATTGCAAACCTTTTTAATTCTGAAACACCATTTTCGAATTTATATTACTAAGAAAATGTAAGTCATAAGATAACAAAAGTAGCATTATAAATAAAATAAATTGATAATTAATTTAAATAAATAAGAAAAAGGAAACAACTAATACCTGGAAAAAGTTTTCCTCTTTTTCGAATAGCAATCGACATTCCAAAATCCTCATAAGACAACTTATAAAACTCCATTTGTGAGCTTAGGAGGTCTTGCATTGCATCAATGCTAACGATTGTTGTAATAGTCAAAAGCATTCATCTATTAATTTCAGCTTGCATAGTAAGATCTAATGTAAAATAGACACTATGATTCAAAAACGTCCTAGTTGCAAACAACAAAGAAGAAAGTTGTCTTTCTTTTCTCTCATTAATAATTGAAAGATATGGTGTGGACAAAGAAGACCTATGTTTCAAATTGGTCTTAATTGCTTCCGTCGCTCTCTCCATGACATTAAAAAAATAACTCATTGTTAGCTTTTCTTCACTATTAGCCAAGCGAAGTACCCCCATCAAAGGCTCACAAACTCGGATAACAAATTGGCATTAAGACCAAAATTATCTATCATTCAATATAATTTTTCAAACCTCTACTCCAGCATTAGACCTAACATGCTGAGATGAAATTCACTTATCACTTGTAAACATTTGTCCTAACTCTTTCTTCATTGTAACAAAAGACTAAAGTAATAAAAAATTTATTACACATCTTGTCGCAGTAGTAGGATACAAATTCCTACCATTGGTAAATTCCTTTCTCATTAAATTCAATACTCATGCACAATTATAGATAAACTTGGTCACCTTTTTAGCTTTCTGCATGATTACATCAATAACAGAAAATACCTAGGATCTCCAATGTTCTCTAGCATTAGGTCAATGCAATATGTAACACAAGGAGTCCAAAAAAAAGTATACTTATTCTGCAACCTTTTTCCTGGCATTTTATAAGTGAAATCATTGTCAATAATAAATTGAACAATATTTTCTAGCTCTACTTTATTCATAACTTCATCAAATATCACAAACAAAGTCTCAGTATTCCTAATAAGTCCAATTATATCAATTGATTTAAAAAACATAGAGTCATTTGTAGAATAAACAAAAAAATTAATAATAAGCACTTGTCTCCTATTTGTCCAACCATCACACATGATTGAACATCCAAAAGTAGTTTAATTCACTCTTCTCTTCCAAATAACTTCTAATTTCATAAACATAACAACTAAAAAGTTTATCTCTTAAGTTATCAATCAAAATACCTTTGTATTATGGATAATTAGAGGCTATTACATTCGTCATAGGTTGATAATAATAAGATTGAGAAGCATTGAATGATGAACCTGCATCATATCACCATCTAGCTACTACCATATTGACATTGTGAGTCGCATCTCTTGATCGCATTGCACTACGAAGTAAAGGTTGGGCTCCAGGAGTTGTTCGTGATGCAAAAAACTAGTCACCTGCCTTCTTCTCTTCCTCACATCAGGTTTAGGTACTTCTTTTTAAGCCCGGGATGGAACACTACCAGTATCAATATCATTATGACCTTTAACATTTCCACATTCACTACGGAATAACAAACTTCCATTACTAATTTCAAAATTTAACCTTTCTCTTCTATCTCTCTCATATTGATATTTTTCAAGCAATGTTTTCATTTGTCATTTCACATCATGACTTACTTTTTTATAAGGTTCTACATTTCTTTTAACCTCAGCTAAATGTTTTTTTAATCGGGTGATTCCTCCACCTTTCAAATGCTTGTTAAAAAACAAGCGAATAATATGGTTCCTCATACCGGGAACCAATGTAACATGAGCCTAAGCTGGATTATTATATCTTCCTAAAGTGGGTTGATCAAGAGTACTTAAACTTTCTTCTATTTATCTGTAAAAATAAATAAATGCATATATCAAAATAAATAACACATAATTTCATTACACAATATACATGTCCATCTTATATAATATAACTCATTTTGTTCTATGACATCATACACAATTCAATCACATCGAACACAATTCACTATAAGTCAAAAACTAATAATTCAATTATTCAACATATATAATCAGACAAAACATACAAAAACAATTTTCATTTTCAATAATAACAAAACATACATAAACAATTTCTATTTCCAATAATCATAAAACATGCATAAAATAATTTTCAATTCTAACAATTTCCATTTTCAATAATCAAAAAACATTCATAAAACAAATCCTATTTCCAACAATCATAAAACATACATAAATAATTTCTATTTCCAACAATTTTCAACAATTTCCATTTCCAATAATCACATTCATAAAACAATTTCCATTTCCAATAATCAGAAACATTTATAAAACAATTTATATTTCCAACAATCGCAAAATATGCATAAACAGTTTCCATTTCTAACAATTTCCATTTTCAATAATCATAAAACAATTTCAATTTCTAATAATCACAAAACATGCATATATCAAAAATAATAAAATTTCAATACACAATATACATGTCTATCATATATAATATAACTCATTTTGTATGATTAATTATACATAATTCAATTTCATCGAACACAATTCACTATAAGTTAAAAATTATCAATTCAATTATTCAACATATATAATTACACAAAACATACATAAACAATTTTCATTTCTAACATTCACAAAGCATATATAAACAATTTTTATTTCCAACAACCACAAAACATATATAAACAATTTTGATTTTGAACAATTTCGAACAATTTCAATTCAAAGTTTCAAATATGAGGATCAAGTTGAAGGTTATGATTTATATAATCGCCAAATAATGAATGACTTATCTTATACAATTGTTCATACACATCTATTCAAACGTGATGATCAAGTTGAAAGATATTCATACCGTGAGGATCAAGTTGAAGGATATAACTTCTTTGGAAATATTTTTTTATTTAAATCTTTGAATATTCTTTTCATTTCTAACAAACCATAATATTATATACACCATTCTATATTTAGCTCTTAAATATATAAGTTGCTTTTACAATTTTTAACTGACATTAATAAGTCTAAGTATAAATGGTTGGAACTTATAACATTTTCATAATTTGAGAAAAAGTTCCTTTTGAACACATTTACATCGCTACTTTCACACACTATCTATTATAAATATTTATGATAGCCCACACATATATATTACCAAATAATTCAACATGTTTTATACTCAATTAATTATTTACCCAAAGCTAATACCCAAATACTATCATTAGCTACAACCGAATTATTATTAATTTATAATAGTATAATTTTAAACTTAATTAATTATTTACCTAAAGTCAATACCCAAATACTACAAATGAAATATTCTTTTACAAATTTTAAGAATGTGTCAATTAATTATTTAAGTCTTTACAAGTTTGTAACTTTAATATTCTTGGTTTAAAATTTTAATTTAAGTTGTTTCAACTTACAACGTTTCAATTGAATCAATTCAATTCGTCAACATCATCACATATTCATATCAAACCGTGCATTTCATTCACAAAAAAGCTTAACATAAATTTCTCTTAATCGGTTAAATCAATCTACAAAACCAAACCAGAAATCAACTAAACAAAATCATGAATCATTTAACTCCAATATCCGATCCAACCCACACAAATCATAAAACCAAAACAACCCCGTGAATAATTCAACTCTAATATTCAAGTAAAAAACTGTGAATCATTCAACTCTAATATCCAATAGAGGCACGCAAATCATAAAACCAAGTTCCAACCAATTCACAAATTCAAGTTCCAACCAAATCACAAAATTTAATTCCAACTTTCAACATCCAAGTTCCAACCGATTCACAACAAAAATTGCAATCAAGCAAAAAAAATCAAAAAATCGAAAAACACACTCAAAAACTAATTCACAGCTTCGGATTTTTGGGTTGGGAATCGAGTTAAGTGATGGGTCACCATAACGTCCCATTATCCCATGCTAAGGGTTAGGACCTTAGAATACGGTACATGAGAGATTGATGAATGACTAAAAAGTGCATTTCATGCCCATGCATAATATGACATACACACACATATGTGAATCTTAATTTTTGCACATTAAAATGATTATACATGCATTCATCGACATTTTCAGGTATGATTGACTTATAAATGTGATTTTGATATGAATTGTGGTTTATATGACTTAAAAATTGATTTGGAGTATATAAATGTTGATTTTAGAATTTTGGTGAAATTTAGGAAATTTCTGAAAATTCTGGTATTTTTGGACTAGGAAAATGTCAAGTGGTAGGACAATTAATTTATGGTAGTAGAATTAAGAGTCAATTGGTAGTGGAAATTTTTATAAATAATATTTGGATTTAATGACATTTATCATTGGAATTTGGAGACAATTAGACTAGAAATTAGAGACTGATTGGACTAGTTAATGAAAGAATATTTTCTAAACCAATGTGAATTAGACATGTGGCAAGTGACCCATGCATATAACTCACAACTCTCTTATGTGAAAGAACCATTTAATTGTTACCTTTCATTCTTGCTTTTCTTCTTCTTTTCTACAAAACCTTTCTTCTACTCATCTTCTTTATTCTTCTCCATTTCCACGATTTTACTCCACCCACCACCATATAAGTTAAACCTAGCCCTCTCATCTTTCACTCACTAAAGACCCAACTTTATCACTCTTGGATGATGATGAACATGGGTTATGTGGAGAGCTTGGGTTAAGTGGGATCTTGAACGGTATGAATGTTGTTGACAATAAATCAAGTAAGTTATGCTTTGACTTTTATGGGTAGTGTTTAATAAAATATTTATGATGAATAAATTGACATTGATGATCATGAGTGATGATCACGAGTTCTTATATAAAAAAATTTATGATGAATAAATTGAGATTGATGATCATGAGTTCTTATATATGTGTTTTAACATGGGTGTAGTTATGAATAATGAGATCATGCTTTAAATTATAGTGAGTTAATGCATTCATGAATTGTTTGATAAATGCTTCGATTATGATAATGAGTTATGGGATGTTTGAATTGAAAAAGTAAATTTGAAATATGATGATGTATTGAATTTAGATGAACTAAGATGATATTTAGAAGTGAAATAAAGAATAAGAATTGGAGTTGAATATGTGTAGGAATTTGGAGTTGAAAGTGCATAAGAATATGTTATGTTTTGGTGTTTTTGATCAATCTTGGATTTTGATTTGTGTGTGTATAATATTGAGCTAAAATAGAGTTATGAATGTAGAGGAAATGATGGTGTGTTAAGCTAGAAAAGATAGACTAGGAAAAAGAGATGAACTAGGATGAAAATGATGATGAAGTGCGCTGGAATTTGTTAGATGGAGTATTTTTACTTAACAAACATTATTATTTTGGCCATAACTGATATGTGAATATCCAAATTGAATGGATTTTGTTTAGAGTAAACTAGAAACATATGGCTACAATTTTTATGAAGGAATTGAAATTGAACTATGTCCTTACGGGTCTTGAAATTTAGCTTGAAGTTGAGTTCTGAAATAGGCTACAACACTATGCTTGACTGAAATCATGTCCTATTTTTATCAAATAACCTGTATTGATGTAGGCTGAATCAAATAAAGTTTTCTTCATAACAGTTGTAGCTTATTCTCTTAGCTTTCTATTGGTATAAAGTTTGTAATTTTTGGATATCGGAATTGAGAGATATGAGTTTTACAAGTTGGAGTGTACTAATTCTTCAATCATGCACTAGCCAAAATTTTGAACATGCATAGTCTATGATATTTTGAGCATTACTCATGGAAGCATGAACCAAATTGAATGATTTTTGTTTCATTTGAAACTTAAGACATATAGGAACATTTTTTTAGAGAAAAACCAACTATCTTGAAATTAATTCATCAAGTTGATGATAAAATACATGGTCGTTCCAGTGGACATTTTTCACTTGTTACACAACAACCCCTTAGAGGAAAAGCTAAGCAAAGGGGACAACGAGTAGGAGAAATGGAGGTTTGGGCTCTAGAGGGCTTTGGTATTTCTCATATTTTACATGTATTGCCTAAATACCTCATTTTCTATGTCAAAATGGCCATGCACAACAGATTCGAAAATCTGTCTTGAAAAAATGGAAAAAATTGAAGGAATTAGATGGTGAACTTTCCATTCACTCATCTAGTTCACTCATCCCTTGATTGTGGGAATGGGTTAAACATTAAAAAAAATGCATCTTTTAGGTATGGTTTGGAACAACAAATAATGTACTTTTATATGATGCTTGAGGGCTTAAATGAAGCTTGAATTGAACCTAGAATGATGCTTGAACAAGTAAATAAATGAGTGGTATGTTTAGGATGATGAATGAGGATATAAATCTAAGAATGAATTGTTATACTTTAGGTGTTAAAATCTGGAAAATTGGTGATGATATAAGAATGAAAGGGGGTCCTATGATGGCTAAAGTGATTTAAGAAGATGATTGTTGTGTATTAAGTAAAGATGATTGACAAAATGAATGCTTCGTGGTCTTTAATGCTTGAATAACCTTAGTAAATGATAGAATGATGAACTTTGAATAATTTTGTAAAATTGAGGTGTAAACCTAAGTTCAATTTAAAGATATTTGAGTTATGAAATGTGCATGATGTTGAGATGTGAATTTAGGAAATATATCCGAAATTGTCATTGGACATACATCATACATAACACATATCACATACATATTTGCATAAATGAGTACTTTCATGATAGGTGTAAAGAAGTAATGTGTAAATGTGTAATTGCCTATTATAAGGGAGCAACTAGATTGAGCATATCCAAACATTACTGGGATATCTAGGCAATAAGCTATCTGGAGTAAACTGTGAGTAACCTAAGATGGTCTCACATTAAATTATTGTTTGTTTACAGTATGTATTGAATTATTATGTGAATGTGATTGTGTTGATTCCAGACAATTGATTGTCCTAGAAGTTCTATATTCAGTATTGTATTGGAAGTGTTACTTGAATGTGAATATGACTGACCATTTGTTCTCAACTTCAATGTTGAATGCTGGACTAAATTTTCAATGACAAATTTGAATAAGAAAGAGTGTGAATGTGACTAAATGAGTATAATCATTGAATATGCTTGATGCATTTCATTACATGACTGCATGAAACGTAAAGGCAGTTGTGATCTTAGTTTCCAATGAAAAAGAGCTTAAAGCTCAGACTGTGGTAAAAGTCAAAGGCTCACTAAGTAAAATGAGTCATGTATCTCTAACGGTTAAAGGATAGTATTAATGAATCCGGTATCCACAATGGATATAGGACATTGAAAAAAATACTCAATCACAACAATAAAATAAACAATTATGAGTCTCATGAACGTTGCATATATACATAAATTATATGATTTGAATAATTGCAACTGAAACGTGAAATCAAGTTGATTGAGAAATGTGAAATTTATGACTAAGTATGTTGTAATACTATATGTTGATACAAGAAATTGTGTGAATTATGTGAACGCATGAATGGTTGTGATATATGTGATATGAGTGAACCATCGAGGATGGTTACTCAACTGAGTTCGCAAAACTTACCAAAATCGCACATTGACTTTTTATGTATAAGAGTGTCGACTTAGCTACTAATACCGCATAAAAGGGATCTAGTACAACTTTTTGGTAGACGACATGGCTCAGAAGTCAGTCAGCTGGGACTTGGGGTTTTAGATGAATTTTTTTATATTTTCTCGTGTATGTAACATATTCTGTATACGGAGATGTGAACTATGATTAGTTTTGAGGATGTACACATATGGATGTTAAAGTAAAGCTACAATATAATACTATTTATGAAATGAAATGAGGAATTTTTTAGGTTTTAGAAATTGTGATATTTATGTTTTAATTTATGATGTCATGCAATATGTGAAAGTGATAAAGTTAGCACGTCATTTTCGTCGGGCACGTGTATAGACATCTAACGAGCGTATGTGTATGCGTTGGATGAGAGTGGAGTGCTACAGTCATAGCTTTGGGGGTATATCACAGGCGAATAGCGACATTCTCTCCTCCTTTAGAAGTTTAGCGATTGCGAAGGTATAGTGCAGTGGTCCTAATGGAGGAGGGTTGAAGATAATGGCATGTTCGGGACTTCATGTGGAGGAGCCAAGGATCTCTGATGCTGACGTGGATATGGGAGGAAGATGATAGTCATCAAGGAAGTAGTAGCACCACTGGAGAGAGAGTAGCACCGTCAGAGATGGAGAGGAGAACTAGAGAGAGAGAACGACTATGAGTGGAAGTGAGAGTCAGTGAGAGAGAGCGAAAAACTGAGAAGAAGCTTCGGGTATGGGAGGGTGAGGCACGCAGCAGAGAGGCCGATGTTTTTAGATTTAAATTTTTAAAAATTGCAAATAAGTACTTACTGTTTTTCAAATTTATGGTACCAGCAAGTATGTGGCCAGTATTTTGGATACCGACCAGTACCAAATGAAAACTAGTGCTACTAAACGGTATCCCTAGTTGATACTCAAATAATGATTATCGTTCCATTTTCAGAGCAGTATTCATTCCCTTAGTAACAATTATAAATATTAAACCTAGAAAAGGAAATTTATATTAGCTCAACAGGATTTAAATTCATAATATTGTTACATCAAAAGACCATTAAACAAATTGTCAAAAGCTAGTCTTTGTTTTATGGATAAAGTTGCCACGAAAAAGTCTAAATTTTATATGACCATGGACAAATACAAAATAACAACCTTGCATTTCATATTTAAACCATAAACAATTGATCAAGTTATTTATATAATAGAATTAAATTACTTTTATTTAACAAAAAAGTAGCTCTTTATAATGAAAATAACCTCCCTACTAGTTAGGAGTAAGGTTGCGTATTACTAAACACTTCCAGATCCCAAGCCTCTGCAAGATTTCTCCTAGGCGTTGTTTACTAAAAACATTTGATATTTTTTATTGAAGATTTTCCACTATAAAAAACACAGTATTCAAGAAACTTAGAAATCATTGCATTGGTTAAAATTACATCTAAGCATGAGAAACGATTGACTCGTGTGCAATCAAGTCAAATGAATTACTTTTATCAACTAGAAAACAGATATATACTTTTGTAGCTAGAAATAGTGTGTTTGAATTAAGAGGAGGAACACAGGAGTATGCTTTCATCTTTGAGAATATAAGGTCTAGGGTTTGAGAATAAAGAAGCTCCTCGTAACTGGGATTTTAATATATAAGCAAGTCGTGCACAAACAAAGAAAAACCTAAAATCAAGTAACCAAAACCTTAGAATAATATGAGAAGGTGCAGATAATACCTAGAAACTCATTAGTAAATAGGAAAAACAGAAACATGGATTGGTAAACCAGAGTGGTAGGACGATGTTTTAATACATTTATGCAATTACATTTTATGCCTCAATTACAAGAAAAAAAGTCAACTTATTTAATGCACATGGTTCCTTGTTTATGGAAGTCTGAGGAGGGTTATAATGTACACAAACTTCCTTTTGTAATTTTACAAAGAGGTTATTTCTCTGACTTATAAAGAAACAACTTTATTGGTTGCTATTATTTGGAGAGATAGATAAAAGACTTAGGAAGGCTGATGTAAGAGTTTGAATTATAGTCCTTGGCTCAAAAGTTTATGCTAAGATTTATAACTTCAGGTTGTTGGATAATTATTTATCTTTATTTTTAGATAGGTTTGTTAGCTTAGGAGATTATCTTTTAGGAGATAAGTTGGTGAAGAAGTTGAAGGACAACCACGCATGGTTTCTAGACACTGTGTCTAGCTTCAAGCCACCAAATGTTAGTTCCAAAGAGGTGCTGAACTCACCGAAACTTCAAATTGGCTCTTACGAGTTGAAAGTGAAG
The DNA here is from genome assembly GCA_027563595.1 of Erythroxylum suave. Lineage (NCBI taxonomy): Eukaryota > Viridiplantae > Streptophyta > Magnoliopsida > Malpighiales > Erythroxylaceae > Erythroxylum > Erythroxylum suave. The sequence goes on along the minus strand of JAOSBN010000178.1, from coordinate 13,965,781 downwards.
CCTGAGCTGAGAGATAAGGCATTGCACGTTAGTTCGTATTTGTGCTTAGATGAGGTGCAGTCATATATTCTTGTAGAGAGGTCGACAGAGCTTAATGACTTGGGTCTTGATTCTATAGCGAAAGAATATCTTCATGTGGTTAGTACACATTCGTTACTTTGTTCCTTATAAATGTGGTTTCAGTGAATTTTGTGATTTTTTTATTGATATAGGTATTTTGTGATTTTTGACTAGTTTTGAGTTAAATTGACATCTCTTTGAACTTGTTTCGTTATTTGTTTATTTTATTTATGTTTGTTTGGTTCTTTCCGACGCGTGTTAGTGGTCCTTCTGCTTCTATGGGCTCGATGGGTCTCCATTTTTAGGGTTTTGGATATTCTTCGGTTGATATTTGGATGGGTATTTGGCATTTGGTTTTGATAGATTAGATCGAAGTACTTAGAGCTTCTACCTTTTGGCTTTATTTAGTAATTTGGGGTTATTATTGTTTAGATACTGACAGAGTTGGTGTTAGATTGTTAAGCTAATTATAGCGAGGTAACTAAGATTCTATCTAGCTAGTTCGTTCAATTATTATTGCTAAATTGCTGGTTGTCCCTTTGGGGACATATGATAAAATTAGAAAGATACAGAGCATATTAGCATGACCCTTATATAATGTTGACATGTTTAATTCAAGGAATGATGAGCAGATGTTTGCAGTATAGCAGGTATAAATAGAACTTTGCAGCTTATATAAGTATATTTGCCCCTTTTTTTTAACCTTTTCTTCTGAACTCGTCTCAACTCACTACGATTTGTAGTTTTTTAAATAATAATAATTATTTATTAGTAGATATGGGCACCACATCTTCTTCAATTTTATTTTATTTTTATTTATTTACTTATTTAATTTTATTTACTTACTCTTTTAGTATATCAGTTTTCATATCTACTCTTATAATATGCATTACTTTTTCATTGTCACATTCGCTTGTGGGTCTACTGGAAACAGCCTCTTTACTCTGTAGGGGTAAGGCTGTGTACTATCAGACCTCTCCAGACCCTGCTTTGATGCGGGACTCAGATTGGATGTGATGATGATGATGATGATGATGAGATAAGCTTTTTAATAAAAAAGATAAGTTTATCCCATACACAAATTTGATAATTGGTAGCTTTAAATTAGGAAATACTTTTGCATAAATTTCCTTGAATCAAAGGAATAAAGTTAATTTTTTGACAATTTTCTAAAATCCTCTTGTTTCATGGTATCAGAGCTACCAATTTTGGTAGCCTAAAATCTTTTTTTCTAGCCACATCATGGTTGGAGTTCAACCAACCCTTGACAAGTCTTCCACCACTCAAACCTCCTCCCAAACACCTAGTTTCGTAACCCCTTCAGTCCAATCCTCATCTCCTTCTATTGATATTCTTTCGTTGCAAATCATGCAATATAAATTAAATGGAATGAAATTTCGAGAATGGTCTTAGTTAGTCATGTTATTAATCAAAGGAAAAGGCAAGACTATATATCTAACTTGGGTAATTCCTCAACCACAGGAAACAACAACCACTTATGGTGCATGGGACGCTAAGAATTTTATTGTTATGGCTTAACTTAACAATTCAATTGAGCCAAAAATAGGAAGAACCTATCTATTCTGCAGAATTGCAAGAAAAATTTAGGAGTTGTGCAAGAAATATATTCTGATCTGGAGAACACATCTTAATGTTTTGAAATCAGATCCAAGATTAGAAACACTCACTAAGATAACACGTCTATTATTGAGTATTATAACTTACTTACTGAATTGTGGCAGGAGATGAATCTGTTTATGCAATAACTTGGAAGTGTCAAGTTGATGCCAAGAAATATGGAAAATTGTTGGAGAAGGAGAGAGTTTTTGATTTCTTGCAGGGACTTAATGTTGAATTTGATGAACTACAAGAATGACTACTTGGTTTAAAGTCGTTACCCTCGATCCGAGAAATGTTTACTGAGCTTCGTAGGGAAGAAAGCAAAAAAAAAGGTCATGCTTACCTCTCCCACTTCTAAACAAATATCTCAAGGTTCAGCTTTAGTAGGAAACCCTCGGAAGGGGTCTACTCAACAACCCCAAGAGCAACAAACTAAGAACAAGCAATGATGTGACCACTGTGATAAGCCCTACCACAACCGTGAGGCCTTTTGGCACTTACATTGAAAACCACCAGATTGGAAACCTAAAAGCCAAAGGGGTCATCAAAAACATGGAATGACACATATAGCAAAAGTTGATGTCAGCAAATCCACTGGGCTAAATTTGTCTTCCCAACAGATTGAACTGCTTCACCAACTCTTTGAATCAGACAAAGATCACAACTAAATCAAATTCACATGAGCAATAGACTCTTATCGCAGCACTAGCGTATAAAGGTAACTTGTGTCAATCATTATTATCAAAGTCTCCAGGTCACGATTTCAGGATTGTGGATATGGGTACATCAAACCATATGACTGGGTCTTTGAATGTCTTTGAGAAATATGAGTCATGTGAACAGAAAGTTAATGTTTGGGTCGTAGATGGAAAGGTGTCACCAGCTATTGGTCAAGGGAGGGTTTGCTTGTCAAATTTGACGTTAAAAGATATTCTCTATATACCTAAGTTAACTTATAATCTATTATCTGTCAGTCCATTAACCAAGTACATGGACTGTATTATGATGGTTTTTTCCTTATTGTGAATTTCAAGACCGATGTTCGGGGAAGATGATTGACAGTGCTGAGGAGAAAGATGGACTTTACTACTTCTCAGGAAAGAGTACTCCTACTGAACTTAAATCACCAAATAAGACTTCCCTTTCAATTATGCAAATTCTGATGTTGTTTTATGAGATCATCGCCTTGGTCATCCAAATTTTCCATATTTGAAAATCTTATATCCACAACTTTTTATCAATAAAGATCATATTTCTTTGTATTGTGAGCAATGTGTCCTTGCAAAGCAAAGCAAAAACAATCATCCCATACATTTATACAGACCCTTAAAACCGTTCCAATTAATTCCTAGTAATATCTAGAGTCCTACTAGAGCTACAACTCTAACAGGTACTCGTTAGTTTATCAGTTTAATTGATGATCATATAAGGGTATGTTGGGTATTCCTCATAAAAGGCAATTCTAAAACCTATCATGTCTTTAAACAGTTTCACAAGCTCATTCAAAATGTATTCCAAACCTTTATTCAAGTAGTACGTACTGACAATGGGAAAAATATTTTTCACATGATTTTATTCAATATCTCAGTGAAAATGAGATAAGCCACCAAAGTTCTTGTGCTTATACCCCATAACAAAATGGGATAGCGGAAAGAAAGAATCGTCATTTGTTAGAGGTAGCTTGATATATGATGTCTACCAATTCTATTTCAAATTCCTATTGAGGATAATCTATTCTAACTGCATCATACTTGATAAATCATCTTCCTTCGAAAACTCTTCAATTCCAAACCTTTCTAGATCTATTTCCTCACATAAAGATTCTTAATTCTCTTCCTCCTAAAGTCTTTGGGTGTATTGATTTTGTACACAACAATCAACCCAATATAAGCAAACTTGACGCACAAGCTATTAAGTGTGTGTTTGTTGGGTACTCTCCCACTTAAAAAGGTTATAAGTGTTTCTCACCATTTATGAACAAATTCTTTCTATCATATGTTGTCACCTTTTTTGAAAGTCAATGTAACACCCCTTTACCATAGGGTACACACCGGGACGTCCAGAGGTCATTCCGATACATATCCTACGATAAGGGTGAGCTACGTTTAATCATTACATTAACTTCATATGGCATCATATCATTTCTCACTAAAAGCATCATATGAAAGTCACAATATTTTAAAACCTAACATTTTTCCTCATTTCATTTCATAAAACTGAAGGTTTACATTGTATCTTTCAACACTTATTATATGTACCTGATCAAAACCTAATACAATAATACTACATAAATGAGGAAAATATACAAATCTATCTAATCCGTCCAAAAGTCCCAACTAACCGACCTTTGAGCCATAAAACCTCTTGCCAAAACACAAACTACACGGTAATAGAGCCTCTCAGTAACTAAAGTCGTCTCTCGATCCTAAAAGGACAATGTTGCAATTTTGGTGAGTTTTCCGAGCTCTATGAGGTAACCATCATTTATGGTTCACTCAATTCATGCAACACATCATTTTATATAACATATAATCACATTTCACATTTCCACTTAAGCATAGACAAATTATGCATTTCAATCAATCAAACATATATAACCAAATGCATATGAAATGATCATGAGACCCTTTTCCAATTGTTACGTTGTTGTGACCGAGTGCCTAAACTGTCCCGTATCCGTTTTGGATACCGGGCTCATTAATAGCTGTCCCTTATCCGATGAGGATACAGGGCTCATTATACATTGAGCCTGTGGCTCTGAAACACTTGTGAGTTCGAGGCTCATTTTCACTCGTTGAGCTTTAAGCTCTAATCGTTGGCTACTCTAGTCACAACTTCCATTATCTGATTATGCATAAAATGCATGTAACTCAATCAATCGCAATATACAACACATAGGTCTTCACATTCACATACAAGTAGCACTTCAATATCTCAATCCCCATTCATTTTTGTCGAACCTTTTGTCCGGAATCCACAATCAAACACATTCATTTATCATTCACAGCATAACTTAAGCAAACAATAATTGAGAGAAACCATCTAGGTTACTCATAAGTTACTTCCAAAGCTAATGCCTAGAAGTGTCAGCAACGTCTGGAAGTTGACGCTTCAACTGTTCCTCTATAAAAAAATAATACACACATTTATCACAATCTGTACAATTATGCGTGTTCATTAATGCACATATATGGAATGAATTATGTACAATGCATGTTCATAATAATCCCGGGTATCCTTCCATCAAGGTTATCATATACACAATCAAATATCGAAACTCACTTAACTAGTATTGTTCGTAGGGTTTAAACCTCAACAAACCATTTGAATCAAATTTCATAACCTAATGAGCCATTTCAGATTTTTCTCCAAACTATGACTTTCGAGTCTACTATTCACGTTAAACCAGAGACTACGATTGATATTATTTGGTCATATAAGTAGAAAGTAGACAAAATGACAAACACAAACAATACGGAAAGGCAAAAGAAAATTTCAAAAGGCAAACGAAGTGAAACAAAGACGGAAGCAAAAGACAAACGATACACCAAAAGATAGACGAAGTGTCTAAAAGATAGACGAAGCAGAGAACAGATAATTCCAAAAATTAGACAAAACATAAAGCAGACGAAGCACAAATGAAAGACAGATGATATGTGGTCAACATAGATGAAGAAGGTCAACCACAGACGATAAAACACAGACGCAAAGTGATCAACACAAACGATAAAATAGTCAACCACAGACGATAAAACACAGACACAAAGTGGTCAACACAAACAATAAAATAGTCAACCACAGATGATAAAACACGGACGCAAAGTGGTCAACACAGACGATAAAATAGTCAACTACAGACGATAAAACACAGACGCAAAGTGGTCAACACAGACAATAAAATAGTCAACTACAGACCATAAAACATAGACGCTACGTCTTTACAGACAAAACGTCTATGCTTCTGGACATCTCTAAGTCTTCATCAACTCTCATATAAACACCTAAGTATTC
>JAOSBN010000178.1:13933570-13959990 GCA_027563595.1 Erythroxylum suave | reverse complement strand
CTTCATTTGATTTCTTCTCTTCTTTTTCCTATTTTCCATAATACTCTATCAGTTACAAAATAAATCCTAAGTTCACCAAAATTCATAAATCTCGTAATTCTACTAACCAATAATATTTTCAATATAATTAAATTCCAAATTCACAATTTTCCAAAAATCACAATTCAATCCAATTATACCCAGAATTATTATGAATGCATGTACAATTAATTTCATATGTAAAAAAATATCACTATTCACGTGTATGAGCATGTCATATTATGCATGAACATAAACAAAGCATCTCTTGCCTCTCATTTTACACTCCTATTTACTATTCTAACATTCCCATAGGTAATGGGATGTTACAACTCTCCCCTCGTAAAAAAAATTTGTCCTCAAAATTCTTACTTGTTTGCTCGAATAGGTGGAGATATTGCTTCCTCATATGCTCCTCTATCTCCCAAGTTTCTTCCTCAGTTGAGTGGTTCCTCCAAAGGACTTTCACCAATGGAATAACTATATTCATCAACTGCTTGATTTGTGATTCCACAATCTTGATCGGATCCTCCACATAGCTTAAGTTACTGGCAACCTCAATCTCTTTAGTCAGTATCACATGTGTCGGATCCGATCGGTATCTCCGAAGTATACTCATATGAAACACATTATGCAATTGAGACATCTCATTTGATAGGGCCAACTTATAGGCCAAAGGTCCTACCCCTTTAATGATCTCATAAGGACCAATGTACCTAGGACTCAACTTGCTCTTCTTACTGAATCTTAAAACTCCCCTCCAGGGTGACACTATCAAGAATACCTTATCTCCTACATTGTACTTCATATCACGTCAATGTTAATCCATATAACTCTTCTACCTATCTTAAGCCGCTTTAATTTGGCTTCAGATTAATTTTACCTTATCCACTATATCTTGTATCAACTCGGGGCCTTCAACCATTCTCAAGCCCTCTTCATCCCAATATAATGGCGACCGACACTTTCTACCATACAGTGACTCATATGGTGCCATCCTGATACTACTGTGGTAATGGTTGTTATTTGCAAACTCTATCAATGTCATATATTGATCCCAAACTCCTCTAAACTCCAATACACACGTCCTGAGCATATCCTCCACTGTCTTGATTGTCCTCTCACTCTGTCCATCTATCTGAGAATGAAATGTTATATTGAAGTTCAACTTAGTACCTATAGCAGACTGCAAACTCCTCTAAAACCTTGAAGTAAATCTAAGATCCCTGTCCGATACAATGGACACTAGAACCTCATACAGTCTCACCACCTCATTAACATATTGCTGAGCCGACTGATCAAGTGAATTATTTTCTCTCACCAGTAGGAAGTGGGCTGACTTAGTCAACCGATCCACTATCACCTATATAGCATCATTCTGCCTAGGAGTCTTAGGCAGTCCCATGATGAAGTCCATAGTAATCCGTTCCTATTTCCACTCCGAAATGGGCAACGAATGGAGCTTTCCTACCGAAGCCATGTGCTCAACCTTAACTTGCTAACATGTCATACGTCTAGATACATACTCTGTCACTTGCTTCTTCATTCCAAGCCACCAGAAATGTTGCTTATGTGTGTTATACATCTTGGTAGTACCAGGATGCATAGCATAGGAAGCCATATAAGCTTCCTCAAGAATCTCTTTTCTCAAATCATCTACATTAGGCACACATAGCCTCTGTTTCAACCATAAAGTCTCATCCTTCAACTCAAATTCAGAATCTGGATTCATTTTCACTTTCTCCACAAGCTTCTCCATATTGTGATCTTTCCTCTGTACTCTTCTGATTCGATCATGTAACATCGGCCTAAGTTTCAGTGTAGCAAGCAAGGCCAAATTATGTTCCAGATTCAACTCCACATTCAGAGTTCTCAAATGAATCAAATTAGGTAGTCTCGATAACTGAATCTGAGCCACAACGGTACTAGACTTTCTACTTAAAACATCAGCCACCACATTTGCTTTCCCCGGGTGGTACTCAATAGTGCAATCATAGTCTTTCAGCAACTCAACTCATCTCCTCTGTCTCAAGTTCAACTCTTTCTGACTCAATAGATATCTTAAACTCTTATGATCTGTATAACCTGAAAGGTCTCTCCATACAAGTAATGTCTCTAAATCTTTAGAGCAAAAACAACTACAGTTAACTGTAAATCATGTACCGGATAATTGATCTAGTGAGACCTTAATTGTCTCAATGCATAGGCAATCACCTTGCCATGCTGCATCAATACACATCCCAATCCTTGATGTGAAGCATCACTATATACCACATAGCTTCCGGTCCCTGATGGAATAGTCAACACCGGTGCAAAAGTCAATCAATACTTAAGCTCCTCAAAGCTTTTCTGACACTCCTCATTTTATCTAAACAATACATTCTTCCTCAGGAGCTTTGTCAGAAGGGCTGAGATCAAAGAAAACTCCTCGACAAATCTCCGGTAATATCCGGCCAATCCTAGGAAGCTTCGGATTTCAGACACATTCCTCGGAGCTTCCCAATTCATCACTGCCTCTATCTTCTTTGGATCCACCTGTATTCCATTTCCAGTCACTATATGTTCCAGAAACACAACTTGATCCAGTCAAAATTTACACTTACTGAATTTGACATACAACTGCTTTCCCCTCATAATTTGTAAAATGACCCTCAGATGCCCAGCATGTTCCTTTCTACTATTCGAATACACCAAGATATCATCAATAAACACAATCACAAATCGATCCAGGTTATTCATCAAAGCCATAAAAGCTGTCGGGGCATTAGTCAGTCCAAATGGCATCACTAGAAACTCGTAGTGCACTCTTAGGTACATCAGCCTTTGCTATCTTCAACTGATAATACCCTAATCTCAGATCCAGCTTAGTAAATACTTGAGCTCCCTGTAACTGATCAAGTAAATCATCGATTCTAGGCAGTGAGTACTTATTCTTCACTGTTACCCGATTCAGCTGCCTGTAATCGATGCATATCCTCAAAGTCCCATCCTTCTTCTTCACAAACAGTACTAGAGCTCCCCAAGGTGAAACACTGAGTCTAATAAAACCCTTTTCCAGCAACTCCTGAAGTTGAGCCTTCATCTCTTTCAGTTCCACAAGTGCTATCCTATATGGAGGAATAAATATAGGAGCAGCACCAGGAACTAGATCAATTGTGAACTCCATTTCTCAATCTGGTAGTAAACCAGGTAGCTCATCAGGAAACACATCCAAAAATTCCCTAACCACAGGAATGTCCTGTACACTCTGCCCAGCTTTAGTATCAATGATGTGGGTCAGATAAGCCTCATATCCCTCTGCATCAATCTCAGTGCACTCATAAATGATATCATCCTAGTTGGCACTGCCTGACTAGCTCCTCTAAAAATTGCTCTCGGCTGACCAGGAGATTCCAGCACTATTTCCTTGGTGTAGCAATTCATAATGGCCCTATGGGCATTGAGTCAATCCATGCGTAGGATCACATCTATCTCTATCAACTGTAATACAATAAGATCTGCCTCCAACTCTGCTTGATCATTCCTAATCAGACAACTCTTACAAACTTCTCCTATCATTGTAGTACTACCTATTGGTGTACTCACCCCTAACCCATACTGTAACAACTCTATCTCATAATGTAACCTACATGTCAAATGCAGTGCGATAAAGGAGTGCATGAATCCTAAATCTAGCAGTGCAAAAGCTTCAAAATCATAAATAAGAAGGGCACCTGCAACTACATCTAGCAAGTCCTGGGCCTCTTGCCTAGTCATAGCATAGACCTTAGCCTGGGACTGTGGTCGGTTACCCCCCCCCCCCTCGGTCCTTATGAAAGAACCCCCAGCTCTTCCTTTGTCTCCACCTCGGCCTCTCTGTCTAGATCCAACACTCCTACTCTACTGGACAGTAGTGTTATTCCCAGCTCGCCCACTAACAGCAGACTGAACTCCCGAAATATCAGGGCAATCTCTGATCTGGTGGTTCATGGAGCCTCATTTAAGGCAAACTCTAGTCAGTCTTCAACATTCACCACCATGCCTCTTCTCACAGTGTTCACAAACTGAAAATTGATTATGTCCTGTACCCCTTCCACTGCCAGACTGTGAAAACCCACCCCTCTGCCCCGATCCTGACTCCCTTGATTCAGCTGGTGATCTGAAAACTCTGTTCTGGCGCTTACTGAAACTCCTGCCAGAACTGTCCTGACTCTCACTAGGCCTTTTCCCTCTGGGCAAGGGTCCAATCTTAGCCTGTTTCTCTGTCATCAGCTGTTCAATTTTAATCGAAGCAGCCCTCAACTCCATGAAAGTACCCAGATCTGACCGTGCCAACCTTGTTCTGATCTCCATACTAATTCCATTCTCAAACCTCCTACATTTGTCTTCTTCTGCAGGGATCAAAGCAGTAGCATAACCTATCAGCTCATTAAATCGAATCTCATATTCAGCCACAGACATCCTACCCTGCTTCAAGCCCAGAAACTCTTCCATCTTTCTATCCAAGTAGATCTTGGGCAAATAGTTCTCCTTGAAGACCCTCAGAAAGTCTTCCCACTTTAATTAGCAGGGCCTGGTGGTACTGCCTGGAACAGTTTTCCACCATTAATAAGCTGGTCCCTGCAGTAAGGACACTGCATAATCGAACCTCTTATCAGACTCGCAATCCATCTGATCAAATACCCTCTTTGTCTTCTCTAACCATCTCTCGGCCTCGGCAGGGTCTGTGTTGCCATAGAAATCCACAACTCCCTGCTTCCGCAGACTATCATACCTCCTCTCCCTTCTCTCGGGAACTCTTGGAGACTTCTCCTCAGATCGAGGTACCGAGGACTCTCTATTGACTCTTACTGATCTTTGGTCAGCTGGTTGATCAACTTGACCACCTAGAACAGATGACTTATAACAAACAATAATTTCAATCATTTTTTCTGCACTTCTCACGATATTTCATGCTTAACGTTCTATATGTCCCCAAAAATGTCAACCATGCTTTGATACCACCTAAATGTAACACCCCCTTACCGTAGGATACACACCAGGATGCCTGGAAGTCATTTCGGTATATACCTTACGATAAGGGTGAGCTACGTTCGATCATTACGTTAACTTCACATGGCATCATATCATTTCTCACTAAAAGCATCATATGAAAAGTCACAATATTTTAAAACCCAACATTTTTTCTCATTTCATTTCACTTCACAAAATCGAAGGTTTACATTGTATCTTTCAACACTTACTATATGTACATGATAAAAACCTGATACAATAATACTACATAAATGAGGAAAATATACAAATCTATCTAATCTGTCCAAAAGTCCCAACTGACCGACCTTTGAACTATTACTCCTCTTGCTAAAACACAAATTACACGACGGTAAAGCCTCTCAGTAGCTAAAGTTGTCTCTCGGTCCTGAAAAAACAACGTTGCAATTTTGGTGAGTTTTGCAAACTCAACGAGATAACCATCATTTATGATTTACTCAATTAATGCACCACATCATTTCACATAACATATAATCACATTTCACATTTCCACTTAAGCATAGACGAATTATGCATTTCAATTAATCAAACATATATAACTAAATGCATATGAAATGATCGTGAGACCCTTTTCCAATTGTTACATTGTTGTGACCGAGTGTCTTAACTGTCCCGTATCTATTTTGGATACCGGGCTCATTAATAGTTGTCCCTTATCCGATGAGGATATAGGGCTTATTACACGTTGAGCCTGAGGCTCTGAAACACTTGTGAGCTCGAAGCTTATTTTCACTCGTTGAACTTTAAGCTCTGATCGTTGACTATTCTAGTCATAACTTCCATTATCTGATTATGCATTCATGCATGGAATGCATGTAACCCAATCAATCACATTATACAACACATAGATCTTCACATTCACATACAAATAGCACTTCAATATCTCAATCTCTGTTCATTTTCATTCGAGCCTACTATTCACGTTAAACCAGAGAGTGCAATTAATATTATTTGGTCATATAAACAGAAAGTAGACAAAATGACAAACACAGACGATACAGAAAGGCAGACGAAAATTTCAAAAGGCAAACGAAGTGAAACAAAGACGGAAGCAAAAGACAAACGATATGCCAAAAGACAGATGAAATGTCTAAAAGATAGACGAAACAGAGAACAAACAATTCCAAAAAGCAGACACAACATAAAGCCGACGAAGCACAAATGAAAGACAGACGAAGTGAAGAAAGACAGACGATATGTGGTCATCACAGACGAAGAAGGTTAACCACAGACGATAAAACACAGATGATAAAATAGTCAACCACAGACAATAAAACATAGACGCAAAGTAGTCAACACAAACGATAAAATTATCAACCACAAACAATAAAATACAGACGTAAAGTGGTCAACACAGACGATAAAAAACACAGACGTAAAGTGGTCAACACAGACGATAAAATAGTCAACCATAGATGATAAAACACAAACATAAAGTGGTCAACACAGACGATAAAATAGTCAACCATAAACGATAAAACATAGACGCAAAGTGGTCAACACAGACGATAAAATAGTTAACTACAAACAATAAAACATAGACGTTACGTCTTTACAGACGAAACGTCTATGCTCCTGGACATCTCTAAGTCTTCATCAACTCTCATATAAACACCTAAGTATTTACACATGCTCAGTGAAGAAACAAAGCATATCACTTTTCCATATCTAACTCTCTACACTTATTCTATACATCATTTCATTGTTATATTAATTCCAAGAATCATTTCTACAATACCTGATCACTAATAATCCATCAAAACCCAAATAACATCATATCCCCAAATTTTCATCCCCTTATCACAGTGTTCAAGAATACAGTTTTTTTAATGAAATGTCATGTTCATGCAGATGACCGTAACTCATCAACTTTATTTCAAAATCTCCAATTCTAAAGAATGTATTAACTACTTTCTTGTTGAAAAACTCCAAGATCTTCAACTATCTCCAAAGTCTTAATTGCATGCAAAAATTACGTACTCTTCTGTGAACACTAACCAACTTCTGGTTTTTCTTAAGGCAGAAGAAACACTTTTAGGAGTAAAGGAAATAGTGAGGGATATGAAGAACCAGAGTTAACTCTCAGAAAGAGTTTGACGAAAAACTCTGTGTATGGAAAGAAATTTAGAGAAGATAATAACAAGGAAAGAACTTAGGAAAAGTATCAACTTCTTTTTAACTCTCAAATTACTCAAACTTCTGACACATAATAAAAGCAACTTTATACTTGTCATCTTCCTAAGGTTTATGTTTTGACTTAGTTTCTTTTGAACTAACTCCTTCTAACTCTCATCTTTACAATCCAACCATTTCCAAATCTTTATTTGATTTGTTCTCTTCTTTTTCTTATTTTCCATAATACTCTATCAGTTACAAAATAAATCCGAATTTCACCAAAATTCATAAATCTCGCAATTTTACTAACTAATAATATTTTCAATATAATTAAATTCCAAATTCACAATTTTCCAAAAATCACAATTCAATCCAATTATACCCGGAATTATTCATGAATGCATGTACAATTAATTTCATGTGCAGAAAAATATCATTATTCACGTGTATGAGCATGTCATATTATGCATGAACATAAACAAGGCATCTCTTGCCTCTCATTATATACTCTTATTTACTATTCTAACATTCCAATAGATAATAAGATGTTACAGTCAATCATTCTTCTCTAATACCTCTATTCACAGGGATACATCCCATGAAGAGACGTATTAGGACCAAAGCATATCACTCCCTATCTCACAAAATTCTGTCCAGATCATCGCACAAAATTCACGAACAACCACCAATGAACCCAAAACTGTCCAATCCGATTCAGTGGGAGAAAAAGTTCCCAAAATGTCAATCTTGGTGTATTCTCGAAGGCCTAAAGCTTCTCAACAAGGCCAATCATTGGACCAGGAACATGCTCCTAAAGAAACCGTGGCAAGTGACTTGGATATGTCAGTTGCATTACGAAAGGGGGTAAAATCATGTACCAAATATCATATTTCAAATTATTTGACTTACTCAAAGTTGTTTTCAAAGTTTAAAACTTTCACTACTAAGCTTGATATTGTAAGAATTCCAATAAATGTGCATAATGCATTCGAAGAGCCTAAGTGAAAGGAAGCTGTACTTGAGGAAATGAAGGCCTTGCTTGAAAATAAGACATGGGATATTATAGATCTACTTGAAGGAAAAAAGTTGGTTGGTAGCAAGTAGATGCTCACTTTGAAGTATAGGGCAGATAGAGAGATCGGAAGGTATAAGGCTAGATTAATTGCTCATGGTTTTATACAAACCTGTGGCATAGATTATGAGGAGACATTTGCTCTAGTTGCAAAGTTGAACACAATTAGAGTTCTTCTATCATTGGATGCAAATTTAAATTGGAAACTCCATCAGCATGACGTAAAAAATTCCTTCTTAAATGGTACATTATATGAGGAAATATATATAAGGATCCCACCAGGTTTTGAATCTAAAGAAGAAAAGGGGAGAGTCAGCAAACTGAAAAATCTTTATACATATATAACAATCCCACCAGGTTTTGAATCTAAAGAAGAAAAAGGGAGAGTCTGCAAATTGAAAAATCTTTATACAGCCTCAAACAGTCTCCGCGAGTATGGTTTAAGAGGTTCAATTACACTCTTTGCAGATTTCGATACAAACAAGGACAAGTTGATCACAACTTATTTGCGAAGTTTGGAAAATTTGGAAAGAAGTCCATCTTGATTATGTATGTGGATGATATTATATTCACAAGCGATGATACTAGTGAGATCAATGATCTTTAAAAAAATTAAGGTTGAAATTTGAAGTAAAAAAACTCTGAGCTTTGAGACACTTTCTTGAAATAAAGATTGCTAAAAGTAAAGAAGGTATTTTTATATCTCAACGAAAATACATTCTTGATTTATTAGAGCAAACAAGAAAAATGGGTTGCAAACCCATGGGAACTCCACTAAAAAGAAACTAGAAATTTAAGAAAGATGAAGAAGATCCTCCTATTGACAAAGGAAGATACCAAATGTAGGTTGAACAACTTATCTATTTGACATTAACCAAACCAGATATTGCTTACTCTATGAGTATTGTCAGCCAGTTTGTGTACCCTCCAACTCAAAGGCATTTAGAGTAAATCAAGCATATTATGAAGCATCTCAAAGGCAGTCCAAGCAAAGGATTACTATTTTGAAAAAAATGAGAAAAGGAGCATAGAAGGTTTTACGGATGCAAATTGGGTTGGTTGTATTGAAGATAGTAGATTAACTTATGGCTATTGTACTAAGCAATGGGGGACTTTGTCCCATAGAGACGCAAGAAAAAGTGCAGAAGGAGAGTTTAGGGCAACTGCATAAGGAATTTGTGAAGTTATGTGGTTAGAGAGGTTAATGCAGGATCTACAAATCACTACTTTCTCTCCCACCAAAATCTTCAGCGATAGCAAATCAGCCATTAGCATAGTGAAGAATCCAGTTCAACATGATCAAACAAAACATGCTAGAATTGATCAAAGTTTCATCAAACGTGAAATAGAAGGAGGAGGCATCGAATTATGCTATGTTCTTAGTCAAGCACAGGGCAGATATTTTCACAACGATCATGCCTAAGCCTAGATTCAAGACAATTCTAAACAAGTTGGAAATGATAAATATCTATTCCTCAACTTAAAGGGGAGTGTTGGATAATTATTTATTTTAATTTTTAGATAAGTCTATTAGCTAAGGAGATTATCTTCTAAGAGATAAGTTTATCTTCTAATAGATAAGTCTATCCTATACCCAAATCTGATAGTTGGTAGCATTAAATTAAGAAACTCTTGTATAAATTTCTTTGAATCAAAGGAATAAGGTTAAGTTTTCGACGCTTTTTTAAAATCCTCTTGTTTCACAGGTTAAGTAGGTTAGAATGATTTAGGTAAAGTTGAAAAGTTTCCATCAACTTAAAACTTGATCAGGTAAACCGCCACTCAAGCAACCAACTTCACAAAGTCATTGATCTTCAAGCTAAAACCACAGATTTCAAGAATGCACCTTGAAATGTAGGCAGCTACTTTTAAGTCAGAATTTATATGCAACATCACGTTGAAGATAAATACAAAATGGAAAAGAAAATAAAAAGAAGCCACAGAAAAGAAGACTGAGTAGTTCAACATTAACAAACGTTATATTTTGTACTATGACCACCATGTAAGCATATTACACTTACCTCAGTGGTTTCGACTGAAGCTAAGTGATTAGACTGTAGAAGCAAAATTCAGAGGGAACAATGAAATCCTGAAAAAGAAACCACAAGAAACGCCTGCTTCCTGACACTATTCGAGCAGAAACCATATTACTAGTTAAAAAAGAGAAAATAAGTTCGTTCTTGAACCTATCATTCACAACACACAGAGGTTTCATTAACGAAGCTGTTAGGATATAGATCTTCATCTTGACTCGTGCATGCTTCAACTCTGAAATGAAACTTTAACCAGAGGAAAAAATGTTGCAGTCGGGAAAAAATCTTATTACAAGTCTACTTGACACAACATAGACAAACCTTTGGACTGCAAGAAGAGTAAATGTAAACATGAAAAAGACCCACCAAAGGAGCAGTTATGATAATCACATCTTGTAATGTAGCAACACGAGATAAAAGAAAAATATATAGAGATACATGTTATATAAATCAACTGAAGATAAATGATGCCGAATGAAAAGCTAATTTTATTAGAGATATAAAATGTATGTACAAGAGGGCGTTGATCTCTGATTTTTTAAGCTGCAGGGAGGATACATGTGTTGCTAAGATGTAAACACTAAGGCAAACTAATTTATACCTTTGGAGAGGATCTCTACAGTCAAAATTACCAACGTTATACAGTGACAAAAAGTTGTTGCATCTGGAGTTTCACTTGAAAATTTTTGTAAAGTCTACAATAAATCTGTAAGACCTACTTGTGAACCAGCAGCTGCGGGAACCATGTAACTGGTCATTTCTTGATAAGAGTGATTTTCTTTTAGTAGTCAAATGGTATAATAAACAAGACTATACAGGGAGCCTTCAGACCATCATATTCAAATCTGAAAGGTCATCCATTGGAATTTCAAGTCCCATGAAGTCACCATGGTCTGGTAATCCATCATCATCAATGTTCAACCAAGAACCTAGATCTTGCTCTTCATCAATTTCTGGTAGGCTAGACAAATCAATGGCCTCAGCGTCAAGCACATCCCCGGTAAGCCCATCTTTTTCTTTTGCATTGCCATCTTTAGCCATTTCTCTAGACTTTGACTCGGAAACCAATGCAGGTTTAGGCTGCTCCATCTTACCTAGAAGTCCATTCACGGAAACAGATAATTGGGTTGTTTTCTGCTTGGGTTTTGTTTTGGATTTCCTTTCTCCCTTAGCATTAGATGATGATGGACGACCAATTTTATTAGTTCCATTAATAGACAAAGCCTCTCTATTGTGCCCTTTTCCTTCCCTGTCTCGCTCGCTCCTCTTCCCTTTTGCACTGTTTGATAGAGAACCTCCAATTCCTGTTATAATACTTGAACTACCAGCAGTTCCAACATCATCAAGTAACAGTTCCCTCTTTTTCCCCCTGCTCAACCATCCATCCTCTTTACCATTAGTTTGTTCAGATAAGTGATTTACAGGATGAAGCATATCAAGAGAATTAGGATCGTAACTTTCTCCATTCATACTCAAACGTGAATTTTGAGGAATTGGCTGTGAACCCAAGGAAGCTGGAAAACAAAAATGAAAATGAGGGAAGAAAAGCCAAAAATTAATTATTCACAAGAAATTTTAAGGACATAAAATTGCTAAAAAGAAGATAAAAAGATCATAAAGCTCCCCACTGAAGGAAATTAAAGGCACCCTACACCAATATAGAAGTGAGTTGCAGCGTGCTGGAAAAGTACCTGAAACTCTAGCTTCAAAAGATTGGCTTGAGTTGTTAGCATATAATTTCACTGATTCTCCATCACTATGAGCATCTGCTGCCTGTCCATAATTGAGGTGTGAAGGCCCAGAAAGAAACATATCCCTGTATACCTGGTCACTGAAGCAGCTCTTGCCAGTATCTTCAAATCTATGACAATATTCTAATATGCGTTTAACAAATGCCAAGGCAGCCTGCTTGGCCATCTTGTTACTGGAACCCTTCCCACCAGCAGCATGAGACCTTCGACAAGACTATCAAAGGAAGTTTGAACAAGTTAATTAACCACCTAAAGAGCACGTCTAACGGCAGTTACAGTGTGAATGTGTGATTGTATCCAACAATATAAACACTGACAAAACAAAAGGTGCCTGACAATCTGTATTACTATGTTAAAATTTTGGAAAATGCGCATCAAAATAATTAAATATTAATCGAGGGGAATAACAATTACAAGCACATTACTAATAAGCAGTGGCAGAAGAGCGCATTGAAAGAAGATGTTTTTTTCATGTTTATAGTAGCAGACAATACTTCAATAAATCTACATGAAAAGCATTCACTTCTCCGTGATAGTTATTTGAAAGAGGGTCCATCAGAGAATGCCCTTAAGTAGTTATATAAAGTTTCCTTCCTTGTTCAAAAGGCCAAAAAAGAGGTATTGCAGCCTGGAGTTTGCAGCACCAGAATAGTGAAACTAAAATAATCACATCAAACCTGAAAAGAGATAGATAAAATAATGCAGAGAAAGAAAATACCATATATTTATCATAAGCCATTGTGATGAGTTTGTCATAAGCACGCTGTTCAAATTCCCTATGTAACATGGACCATTGTGAGTAAACAATCCAGAAAAGTTTTAACCATATACAAGATGTTCTAAATCTCAAGGAGAAGCAAAGTTTATTACTTTTCTTGTTGTACTTTTGTTTCCAAGGCAGACTTCAGTAATTTGTCTTGGAGAGCTTTCTTCTTCAAAACCTATTGAGAGTACAAAGGAAAAAGAAAGAGACAAGCTGTCAAGAAAAATAAATCCATGCCAAAGGGGAAAATTATAGTACTATCTTATTCTGCATCCAGAACATTATAAGTTTCCACTTTCTAATAAAAGTCCATTGGGAATGACTGGAGAAAGTTAAAAGGTTCTGCATTATGTCTGCATTATATCCTATGACAGACGAGAAACCGTAGGTGAAGAGTTAAAAAAAGATGGGGAAACAAATTTGGTAATTGATTCACGTATGTTTGCATCAAAGATTCTGCAGTTAAATAAAATAATACCTGTGCCTGGTACTTCCCTTCTAATTTATTGATATCGTCAAATATGCCTTCATACTCCATCTGCAAGTCAACCTAGATAAAGAAGAATCCAAACTCACTAAAATAAATTTGTAGATATCCTCATGATTTTGCATGTGGAACAAATGTAAAAACTGAAAATACAGTATCACTTGTACAGCACAAAAGGAAAATACACACTACAATAAGATAGTTCAGATGAAAGAAACCTACCACAGACTGTGGGAAAAGTCCAATACTTTGAACTTCCAGGAGAAGTTTATCATTCACTTGCATATTATCATACTGCAGTTCTGGGCAGGCCAGATTGGACATTAATGATTGTTCAAAGATGCCATTTGTAGAATGGCTAAATTTTGGCATAATAAAAATGTCCGCCTCATTGGGTTCTGGCACTGCAGTGATCTTATTATAATTTTTATATGTAGAACATCCAAAATAATTAATGTTTACTAAATGGTCTAAACCATCTGTCCCTAACTCTCCATCCAGTTCAAATCTAGCTCCATTTCCATCAAATTCCACATTTCCATTTGTGTGGGTAGATTCTTCCTCTGGAATAATTGCAGCTAACAGTCTTTGACAAGGAGTAATGTGCAGTCCTCCAAGCATGAACTGTTCAAGTTCAGAACTCCTGGTTTCAGCATACTCAACCTTTCTGTCCTGTTATTTGAGTCAGTGACAAACTACAGTTATTTACATGAGAAGAAACGTGCATTGATATTGGAGTGAACAACTTAAAATCTTTGTTGAATGACAGACATAACTTCTGCAACTTGGTAGCTAAAAGAGACTCTTGTCTATATCAGTTATGTGATTATGCCTTCAAATATTTGGAGGTAGTTTAATAGAAAAAAAATGCTAGACCTGTTGATTCAAGTAAGTGATGTCTTCATCAGATATAAAACCAAAGAATCGCTCCATTTGCCTCCAAAGTAAGCTTGAAAAAGCATGAGCTGCAGCAAAAATCATATTTAAGTGTAACAGAAAGAAAATTAATTTTGGAAACAAAGGAAACAGTGGAAAACATACAAGGATTAATAACAAAACTGGCAGCAGCCAATAGCTCCTCCTTTCCATCATCTGAACCAACTAAAATGTTTTGACAAAAGAAATGATGAATAAATGAACTAGAATAGATAAGATCAAATGCTTAGACATCCAGAAAAATTTCTCATGAAGGCATTAAAGAAAAACTACCAAGAAAATCTGTTGAAGTGTTTACTGTAGCGTGCTTTTGACGTGCATATGCCTTGCGATCAGAGAGTTTTCTTGTTGGTGGACGACCTGCTTTACTGGGTAAAACATTTCATGAGATTGTCAGATTTCAAATCATAGTAACTTCAGGATAAAAACTAGACAGACATAGTACATAATGGAAAATATTGGTAACTAGAAAGACAACTAACCTTTCATTTTTATCAAAACAGAGTCTGGCACTTCTAAGTTGCTTTGCTGTTCCCATGTTGCCAAGCTTCTCTCCTCCTGTACGCACAAGAGATCTTGCAGATATAAAGCCCCGCCCAGACCTCCCCTGCCTTCGTACACCATCTATAAGATCATCTGCACTAACCAGCTTATTCTTTCTTGATGACATGCCCAAAGCTGAAACCTTTTGGACATTCTGTTCGGCATTCTCATCTATCTCATCGGACTTTTTCTCCTTGTCTTTAGACTTGATTTCAGGAGTCCCAGATTCTTCACTTTCAGATAACACTGCTGAAGATAAACGTTCACCTTTTGATTTAACTTGTTGAGGAGAATTACCAGTTAAATGCCTGGTAAATCCCATCCCAAGTTCATTACCTGAAACATCAGACACACTATCCAAAACAGGACTCTCATAATTGTTTGAAATGATTGGAATCAAATTAGTTCTTCTGGCAGTACGGGAAATCTTCTGCGGTCTCTGACCAGCCCATTGGGCAACAGGTGGTGATGAAGAGCGAGTTGAAGCAGTACGCTTGCGACTGTTAGCTCCAACAGCAGGAGGCTTGTTAGTACAATGTGGAAGTTCCCAATCATTTGAAGTACTAGCTCTATGGACTACTGGTGACAACTTGGGTGTGATGCCCGAACCCGATCGTGGAGCCCGAATAATTGCATTCATTTTTGCGGTTGATGTAGGACTAGCAGAATTAAAATCCTCACCAACATTTGACCTGGATATTATGGGGATAAGGGAATTGTTAACACATAAGCTGACAAAGCCTATTAAAAGAATAAAGAAATATGCTTATACCAGAACTCACTTCAAGACAACCAACACTATAATCCAAGAATAAGGAGAAAATGAACACATGCAGAAATATGTCCAATATGACCTAGACGGGGGGGAAGATTCAAGAAGGATGATAGAAATAACAACATCACAATGAAAATAGGATAAAACCACAATAACCAAGCGCTCACAAAAGTCAACTTATGCATACTTATTAACAGCTCTGAAGTTCCCCCTTTCCTTATCTAAACCAACAGGCCGTTCTTTCCTGTCACTGAGATGGGAATCATTGTCAAGATCAGTCCTCGGGAGAGATGGCCTAGCACTCATGCCAGTAGGCTGAGAAAGATTATCTGACTTAGCAACTCCAACAGCATCATTAGCAACTCCTGGCCTACAGCAAGATAAATTGCCTCAAAATAGGAAATCATATATATAGAGCAACTGTAACGAACATCTCAATTAAAAACTCTAAAATTCAAGTAAGCATATCTGAAAAGATACTTGACAGTGAGAACCTAACAGAACGGGTTGATTCAAATAAACAAAATTATCATGGAATTTCCTTCCATTGTTCACAAGTCTAGTCAAGGGCATGCTACACAATCAGGTTATAAGAATCTATGAATTCATACTCTCTGCAGGAAGACATAACAAGCACACATTCAGTAGAAACTTCTTAATAATAATCCTTTCTGTTGCACTCTAGGGCAACCAAAAGTGTATAGGATGATTCTAGCATTGGGAAGCGCTTAATGCCAAGCTCGCAAATCACTATCATGTCTTGATATTTGTAATTACAAAACCAATAAACAAATAGTAAAATAAGGGGCCAGTTTTATGCGTAAAGGGCCATAAGTTGATACAACGAAAATCATTGTACATACGAGTTTCTTTTCTTGTTTATTGCCTCCAGACTTGACCATATAAAAATAGTTTGTTAAACAATGAAGTTTAAAAATTTACCTTATAGGTATGTCATTATTGCCTTTCTTTTACCCCTTCCTAATCAAACCAGTCCAAAAATTAATGATTTTCCAGAAAATATATCTGGCATTAATAATCCAATCCACCTATAAATAGGACCAAAAACTCTGATTAAATTGCCACTAGGAAAAGCAAATAAAAAATACCATAAACGTACAAATTCACGTATTTACAAAATATTCTGAAATTTCTCGTAACATATATGGAAGATAATGATAAAAGGAAAGTGATATTGCTATGAATATCAGAAAAAGTAACAGTATCTATCAAAAAAAGTTAACATTATTCGTCCTAGTAGTCCTTGAATAATAACACTGGAACAAAATGTAAACTAGTTCAATCGTTGATAGCTAACATTTATTATGTCAAAAGAGATAAAAGTTCTTGTGAAGAAAAAATCCATTATAATATAGAAAGAGATGTTTGTTACTGGAATTCCTGCGAGAAAGTACTCCCAATAATAGTCATAGCAAATTTCCAAAGAAAATATGCAGCAAAACACAATGGGTAAATTCAAAATAGTCATTAGGGAAGGGTAACAATGATTCCCAGAATACCTGAAACCATGGGAATCACTATTCAATCTTGAACGGTTATCAGAAACAAGCCTTTGCTGCATTCCCTGTTTAGACTCCCTACGCCCATCACTGGGTTTAATTGGCATTGCAATTGGAGATCCATCAGACTTAATCCCAGAACGTTTCTTCTTCATTTTTGTCTTTTCCCAACCATCAACACTGTCACCCTGAACAACACCAGTGTTTGCAAGGTGCAGCATTTCCCTGTCTCTATCTAAGGCAGCAGATGGCCTAACAAGAGCATTACTCTGCAAATCCAAACTTTTTCAGAATTTATATCCAAAATTTCTCCTGACAAGTTAAGATGGAGAAAACACCATCTGCTAATTTGAAAATAATAAGGGTTAACCTACATGATACTACTGAATTATGCCAAAACAAAACTGAGTAATATACCATCCCAGTTACACTCACTAGAAATATTTACCAGAAGCAATTCTGAAATTCGATCATCATTCAGCCGACATGGTCTTCCAGTTTTTGAAGAAAGGAGGTGATGACAAACAGATGGAATATTCAGTGAAAAGTGAAGTTCGCGCCAACAGACTCCCATGTACATGATATAAAGTTTGAACAGAACTACACACTAAGGAACATCTACTGTTTAACAAGATGCAGAGGAAATGGGAAACATGAGAGCTTAATCACTCATAGTTATCTCCGTGGGGTGCTTATACTAAATAAAAGTAAAAGTTCCATGTTGACGAAAATCAGAAAATGAATATCGCTAAATGAACAAGGTACAGACCCTCACATCCACCAAAGAAGTTCGTGTGCGCTTGTTTGGAACAGCATTTTTTGTTCGTTCTTCTAACTTTGTTGGCTCTATTTCACTGCCACTGTTGATGGCATGGTTCTGAATTCCCATCTTAGTAAGGCTTGGGCCAATAACTGATCGATCACTTGATAATAAGGCAGTAGACCGCTCATTAGCTAAAACATCTGATCTAGATCTCTTTCTTGATGGTATGCTTGGGAAAAATTTGTTGAGTACAGATAAAGCCTCATTGAAAGTTTTCATGCGTTCCCTGTTATTTAAAAGATTTTGATGAACTAGTTGCAACTATAATACAATATACAAATATTCAATAAATTACCTGGCCTTGACAATGCTTTCACGTAGAATGGCCTTTACCCGTTTGAAGTCCTCCGGCGGTATCTTGCCTTTTGAAGGAACAGTTGGAGAATCATCGCTTGAAATACCAAGAGCTATATTCAAGTGGCGTCTAAAGTCCCCCTGACGGCTACATTTATGCTCAGAAGCCACCACCTTTGGATCAAAACGCAAGCATTGGAAGAAATTTACCACATCTCCCTGTGCTACTATACAGCTGCTTCTGGCCAAATTTGGAAGTGAAGGTAAGATAGGGTTCTCCATGCTTTCTCTGAAGCTACCTGATCTGTCAAATTGAGAAGCTAAGTGGGATCCACGCTGCCCAGTAGTATATACTGGCCGATCTGGGCTGGCAGAAGATAGATCAAACTTACTAGATGTTGCCATTTCATCAATCCCTTCGCATCCTCTACATTACATTCCCAATAAGTATAATAAAGCATCAGAAAATTGAGCACTGATAAATATAAAGGCCAATTTGAGACTTCGGATGAGGAAACGATGACAAAGCAGCTGCATAAACAAAAAGCCACTAGATCACTATGCAAAATTCAATTTCAAAATCAAAGAGATCGATCACCGAATTTTTATGTTCAAACTCATGCTCACGATAGAAGTATGGAACAATGACTGTTGTGGAATGCTTAGAATTCTGATTGAATAACTTACATTAGAATCAAAGAAATTAATGATAATGAAGAGGAAACCATATCTAAATTCAGAAGTGATTCCATGCAGTGATTAAGAATTGCGCTCCACATTTTTGCACAGAAAAAGGATATAAAAATGAAAAGAAAAAACAATTAATATGGGCAATCAAAAGTCCAAAATAGTGAATATTGTAGCAAATCACTGCTCATTAATCACTATAGTAAATAAGCTCGTTCAAGCAAACACCAATAGAATAAAAATGGACAAATCCCACAGCATCCATCCAGGGATGATTCGACGCAGTGATTAAGAATTTATGGCAACATATTAAAAGTTACAACCCTCTAACGTGCCCGATCCTGTCTCACTAGCTAATCAGTAAATACAACATTTTTATTTTTGCTAAATTCCTTCTTTAGCGTTTCCTTCTTTAGAGTGAAATTTCGCGATCTTTTGGCATGAAGTTATATTGAACTTAAATTCTTTCAATCTTTCCATCAAAACTTGAACTTGGTAGCAGCATTATTCACATCCGAAAATACAACAGTCAAAACAGTTGCTTCTCTTACACAGGTTTTACCGCCACAAGCTCACAAATACTTAATTCATTTTCTACTATTTCCAATAATTGGGATAATAATTCAGTGCACTGACCAAAAAACTAATAAAACAACAATGAACACATAAATCACCAGTTAAGAAATCAATAAAGACATGCCCAAAAATATATCAACATCAAAAGGAAAAGTAAGCAGGAATCCATGACAAACAACATATAAGTACTCAACCTAACACACAGAGAAACCCTAAAACTCAAATGAAATTTGAAATTCAAAAGCAAAAAGGTATCCTAACAAGTTCAGATACAAAATTTACCATGAGAGGAGTCGGAATGATAACTCGAATCGGAAAAATTCGGGGATTGAAAATTTAATGAGCTTTTTTTTGCTTTAGGGAAGTGAAAAATTTTTCGAACAAGGGTTGAAGCTGCAAATCGAAGGTTCATACTCGCTGTGTTTTGATCGGAAATGGAAATTAGGAAGCCTTTAATTTACTTTTATGCCCATGGTTTGATGTGTCCGAAAATGGAAAAATAAGGGGAAGGGTGGGGTTAATTTGGAAACAAAATTGTCGAGCCGGCTCTTACCAGGCTTCAAGCCCTCCAAGTCTTATGGGATGTCGGAGTGCCGATGGGTTTATACAAACGTATAATTTAACGACCGAATTTTGATTGAAACACACAAAAAAACAAAGAAGTTAATTACCATCTCCTAAAATCATTTTTTAATTATCTATTCACTTTTTGATGAGAATTGCAATAACTATGTTTTTTGCTTGCTGAGTATATCTTACATTAATACCAAATTTAAGGTTAATTTAATATATAAGCATTGTGTTATATATTTCATTTAAAATTGACATGATAGATTGAAAAATATTTAATCTTTAAAATTTAGTCTCAAACTTTTAAAATTTTTACTTTCTTTTAAAATTTATAACAATCGGATCAAAATATTATTTTTACTTATAAACAAACATATAAGTATTTATAACAATTAGGTCAAAATATTATTTTTACTTTTGTGACTCATAAATTGACATATAAGTGATGTATTTAGTGAGTGTATTATATTAGTTAAAATATCAATTTATTTTGTTTTTACAAATTTTAAAAAGGTTAGCGACTAACTTACTAAATTAAAATTGTTGATACTAAAGTACAAAAAATTTTAAAAGTTTAAAACATTTTTAAATTTTTTTATCCCTTTAAAATTTTAAAAAAGTATGTACCATTACTAATTTTATTATTTTGGTAATTAAAATATACACAAGTACATAGTTACTTGTCTGATATAATAACCAATCATATCTTATGGTTTTTCAATTGACGAAATAATTTTGCTTCTCATGTTGTTATATGGAAGGAAAAAACATACAATTAGTTTATGAATTCCTTAGATGCAGAGTAACTCTCTATTCAAAGAAAACACACGAGAGCTGATCCTGACTGGCATGATCGCTTTCAAACGAAACAAGCAAGCGAATTGGAATCTTTTGGCATGTTGGTGAGTTTGAGATCTGAGGAGACAGTTGGCAATTATAAGTGTTTGCTAACAGACAAATGTGACAGATATGCCGAATAATGCTGAATGAGTTAAATTTCAAATAGATCATTTTTACTTCGCCTGGGTTAAGCGATATTACTTGAGCCTGACGTTACCCTACCTGGAAATGTACAAGTTCTATTTAGTTTCTTAACAAAACGCAAACTTTTCTTACAAGGAGCTTAAAAAGATTAACATGAAGTAAAAGGTTTCTACGAGAGCAGTGGACACCTTCGGGTATATAATATTTAATCATAGTCTTGATTGAGACTCGACTGGCATAGAATAAAGAAAGAACTGATGAACTTAACGTTCTGTCTACAAGCAGAGTGGGGCTTAAAATTTAGACAGAATACAACTTTTGTACCACTGGATATCATTCAAAATTACTTGTTTATGTCACAATAAAAAACTGCGTTTCTTCTATTGATCACTTAAATTGGTATTTCATATTACAGCTTTCCTACAATATTGAAAAAATAAAACAAGGAGAAGACATTAAAAAGAGAAAGGCCTAAACTGCCACTACTTGCCAATCTCAGCATAAACTTCGTACAAATATTCCATAATAAAAACCTGAAAAGGGTATTTACGGACAACACATCAATTGCTTTAAACACTTCTTACTACCCCTACTGTGCAATTGGCAAGGCCCTCCAAATATTAGGCAGCAAGCATGCATCAGGAAATCAAGCATACTAGGGCTTAACCTGACAAAAAAAAAAAAAAAGGCGCAGGTGCAGCCCACATCATCAAAAGGGATTATTCCTTCAGAAGCAGCATGATTCTTGTAAAAATGTACTGTGTGAGGTCAGTGCAAGATGGTGTAAGTGACATCGTAAAGCAATTTTGAGTTGAGTCTTTGGTGTAGTCGTCCACTGCAAACTCCTGAGAGGAAAACCGCCCAAGTATGAACCAGTAGTAACCACGAAAAATTTCCGACCAATTTTCTTGGGATGGATGTATTGCTTTGAACAGAGTCGATGGAAACTTGAAACCATGGGAAACGAGACCTGAGCTTTAGTGGTAACGTTAGTTGCATGTCTAATAGCAAAATGAGAATAACGGTTAATTGTTTGATTCAGGAGAAATTAATGAAGCCGTTGAAGCCTTTTATAACCATGTTCCTCCAATCAAGAAGAGCGTATTTCTGTCATGATTTGAACAAGTTATTAACAGCTTACATCTGTCACCAGAATTGCATTACGACTTACAAACTCCTTACAACTCAGGTCGTTTAAACTAGTCACACTATAATAGCAATGTTGTGCAAACATGACACGGATTTTGTTCCCTGCAGTGAACTGGATTGTGCAGTATGATCCTCCTGATGAACCCAAGGAGTACATTCATCGTGTTGGTCGAACAGCCTGAGGGGAAGGTGCAAGAGGAAAGTCACTGGTTCCTCAAATAATCAATAAATTAAGCTGAACCAATTATGTCGGTAGAAATAAATTCTGATTATGGCATTAAGATCTATTTATAATTAATATGGTATAACAGTGACATAGAATCTGTCCCTAACAGTCTAATGCATCTTCGAGTTAACAACAAAATCCTTCATAAATTTCAACCCGTCGTAAAACTTTCCTACCAGAAGAATGACGAAGCACTTCGATAGGATCAAATTTCTTGTATGTGTAACCAACAAAACTAAGATCTCGAGGAGTTAATTGCGTCTGTTAAGAAGTCATAGAAAATGGATAAGGTGTGTGAATTAAGTCAAATAGCTAACTCTCATTAACAGGTCAAATACCTACAGTAAAATTGAACAACTACAAATGAAATCAAGGGAAATAATTAATTAAGTCAAACATCTAAAATCTCATCAATATATTAAGTATACATGCAAAAATTTAACAAATAAGCATGGAGTGGTTAGGTGCAGGGGGAGAGATATGGCGTTGGAGCCTAACATTGCTTAGAAGGATGAAAGGTAGAACATGACATTAGAGGCTTACAAGAGATAGCCTGAAATCCTAGAAGGACACACAAAATCCTCTTTTCCCAAAATGGTGCTCCAATCTTGTACCGGTTAATTTTGTCCACATATTTACGTAAGCCTCACATAAATCTATTGATGGGATTAACTAGCACAGGGTTGGAACTGGTTAACGGCAACAGAGAATCTGGTCCCCTAGAAGGATTGTCTTAATCAATATGCTCGATCATGTTTGCATTTACAACATGTACTAAACAATATTTCTTTTAGTTATTTATTTAATATTTTTCTTTATCAAATGTTTGTTTTTTTATTTTACGATTTACTTTCTTTTTTATCTATTTATTAATTTATTTACTTTTATTTTTGTTTTAATTCTTGAATTTCTTTATTATGATTTTTGTTTTTGTTTTGATTTTGATTTTGTTTTTACTTTTATTTTTATTTACACAATTATTTGTTTATGTGTTTGGCTATTGTTTTCTTTAAATCATTTCTAAAAATTATTTTTTTCTTGTAGATATATCATAAATAGCCTATATTAGTTAAGAATAAGATGAGGACCTCCCTAAACACAAAATGTTAGCAGGGTTTTCATTGGGATGTTGTTGTTGTTGTTGTTTAACAACATTATGTTTAGTGTTACATATGGAATGCGAAAGTTTCATAAATAAATCTTAAAATTTGCTATTGATACACTTATCATTGTCATACTCTTACATTTTGTGTGTTCATCAACAACAATTTTTATATATTTTACTAGCTTCTTATGGCCAACAATGTTCCCAAAAACCTAAAAAAATAGAACTTGTAAAACATATTTGAGATTGCACAAATTAAGTTTTGGTTACTGAAGTGTATGCTGAGAACAACAAACCTTTCTCATAGGTCCAAATCCTACTTGTGCTTGTGATGGTTCCACCTATGTCATAATGAAATTCAAATAAGAAACTAGATTTAACGAGCAAGACATGTTTCCAAAAACATCCATACAATTGGAAGGGAAAGGATATCTTAAGTTTATAAGAGATTAAATGACAAGTTTTCCATACAATTAGAAGGGGAAGAGCATTTCAATTTTATAAGAGAATTAATCATAACAAATGTAGCGATAGAAAGTGTGATTCTGTGAGTTCTCTCACCCAAAGTTCCCTGCTTTGGCTTCACACCTGCTGCTTTACCGATCCTGCTTCTGCATTCATCGTGCAACGTTTATTTTGCTACGACTTACGTTTGGTCTATGTTCTGTGATTCTCCTTTGGGAGGCTCCTCTTAGGGTACGGGAGACGATGTCGGTATTTTTTATTGTGGAACGTTGACGGTGTTTAGTCGCGACCTTAACAACGACTAGACGCCAGCTTCGATCTGATGGTCGTGTGTTCTTCGGTAAGTGTTTAGTCACTAGTGGGGGTGCTTTTGTTTTGCTTCCGACTGGATTGACGGCTCTGGTACTGTAGCACAAAATTTTCGATTTTTGATTTGAAAGTTCTGCTCAGGGAGATATTTCGCTTGAATAGTTTATGCATAGCTTGTAATTCTAATTACGCTAATTAGATTCTGCATAGCTTGTGATTAACCTGAGTATATTGGGTGTATTATTTGATTTGCTTTGTTCTTCACTTTACCGATTTTGGGGGTTACTGGTTGATCTGTGGCGGGTGGGGTGAGATGGGAAGCGGCATAAAACGCGGCACAAGGGCAAAGATATTACTTCTGAGTGTTTGAAAGATATGCAGGTGGGAGGGGAGGCCTCTTCGGTGGATGGAGACTTAGCTTCTGGTGAAACATAGCGGGGGAAGGGTTTGAAGAAAACAACCCGTCTTGCAGTGGGAAGTAGTGTGGAGATAACACCTTCAAATCCGATGAAAAATGACTTGGTTATTGGTGCGGGATCCAGGAGTACAGAGAAGGGCCATCTGAAAGTAGATGGGCAGGTTGTTGCTAATGGCAATGACTCCGCATCGTCTTCGACTGAGGAAGAGGAAGGGGAGCAGGAAGTTGAGGAGGAATCCTCTGATGCTGAGAGTGGAGATGGAACCAGTAATGGGTCTGATACCTTGGAGACTTCTTTAACTAAGCGCAAGACTGCCTAGAAGGTGGTTGATACAATGACAGCTCTGGATGTGCCAGCTTCTCAGGGTCCTAAGACCAAGCCGTCGTTTGTGAGCCTCTTTAAACATAATCAAGCGCCAATGAAAGGAATAAAATTGGACTGTGTGGAGGTTGCCGATGTTGTTCGTTTAGATGCGGATGATGTAATTCCCATTGAACAGGAATAGGGTTATTGCCTAGTGGGTTGCTTCACTGGGCATTTTCCTGGGTTGAAGGCTGTTGGAAAACTTGTTAAGCTGGCAGATCAGATGTAAAATCCTCCCTCATGATAAAGGATGGCTCATTTTCCAATTTGATTTGGAAGATGATATAACAAGAGTGTTAGCCGATGGCTCGTATCAACTATTTGGGAAATCTTTGATCCTTAAGCGATTACGCAGGGGGTTTAACTTTGATCACTAGGATTTCATGCAAGTGCCTATATGGATCAAACTTCCGAATGTCCCTCATAAAGTGTGGAATGGCAAAGCATTGTCTAAGTTAGGTTCAAGAGTGGGGAAACTTATTTGTACTAATCAAGTCATGGGCAATCTATCTCGCATTGGCTTTGCGTGCTTATTGGTCGAAGTAGACGTATCCAAAGAACTAGTCACGAGCTTTGAGATTGAATCAGCCCAAGACTTCTACTTCTACCAGGGTTAGGACTACACTGCAATCTGAAGAGATTAAGGTAGGGGATACAACTGCTGAGGGTAATCAGGATGGTTCTACTCCGGGACAGAATTCTTCTGAACAGGTGTTGCCGAATGTTGTTGAATCAATTCCCAATGAAACAGATACTGCTGATGTACAAAGTCAAATGAGCAAGTCACGACAAACTGCTAAACAGGTGCAGCCTAAAGATCTGAATAATTGTAGGGTGGACAATGCTGACGGACCTTTGCCTCAATTGGAGAAGGGGAAAAAAAGGGATCCAACTACTGAAGGGGGAGGGGGGTGGTAAACCACTTCAGGGTAACGGAAAGAATGTTGCTAAAAGTCAGAGCTCGTCTCAGCTAAAGGGACAAACATCTAAGGCTTCGGTGGCTCTACGAGATCGAACTAATGTAGAGGTTTTGGAAGACAATAAACAGTTAGGCTAGGGCAAGAACGATATTAGGGGTTCCGACGGTTTGGGTAAGGCACGACCCACACTAAAAGAGAAATCTGGTTTTGGTAGAACCATCACTTCTCAGGATAAGGGGGACAGGACTCAGGTGCCTAGCAGACTAGAGAAAGGAGGGGCAGTAAATCAGGAAAATCAGGGGGACACCCAGAAGGAGAAAGGAAAAGGGGTAATTACTAATCAGAAAAAAGCAGGAGGAGGTAAAACCTCCTCCCTTACGATATGAATCTCTTTTATTGGAATGTCTAAGGTCTTAATAAGGCCTCGAGACAAGTTAGTGTTGGTAAGCTAATCAACCAACACCATTGTAACATTGCTGGTTTGTT
>JAOSBN010000178.1:13894653-13925620 GCA_027563595.1 Erythroxylum suave | reverse complement strand
ATCTTAATTTTCCATTAATACTATCAATTCAATCAAACTATGCCATAAATCAATAACATCCAAAAAGAAAAATTTGGGGCCCAACAGAAAACATTCTTTGTTTCATTTGTTTATGGACTGTATACTGTTCCTAAACGCCGAGAATTGTGACAGCAGCTGATGATAAGCTTAGGATCGGAGATAACCTTGCCTTGGTGCATTTTGGGTGATTTCAATTGTGTGTGTGCTGCTAGGGAGAGACTAGGATGTAATACACCTTCTGCTTACTTGATGAAAGATCTGTTGGATTTTTGGGTAACCCTTGGATTGGATGATACACCTTCTTCTGGGGAGTTTTACACTTAGCATAAAAAACATCTCTAGGCAAAATTGGACAGAGTGTTAACTAATTCAGATTGGAATACTGACGGACTGGAATGCTCAGCTCAGTTCCTTATCATGTTACCAGCTTCAGATCATTGCCTTATAATCGTAGGGTATGCTCAGCTGGATTTTAAGGGCAGAAAACCTTTTAAATTCTTCAACATGTGGCTTCATCATCCTTTGTTTCAGGAAATTCTTTGTAATAGTTGGGATATGCAGGTGAAGGGTACAAAACAGTTTATCCTATGTCAAAAATTCAAGGCACTTAAGCTTCCCTTGAATTTATTAAATGTTGAAGCCTATGCTCACATTTCGGATAAGGCAAAAAGGGCTACCAATGACTTCCAACAGGCATACAAATTATCCTTGAGTAGGCCTGCGGATAATCTACTACACCAAGCAGTTGAAGACAAACGGAAGATAGCTGAATTTCTTTTGGATGTAGAGAGAGTGTTTTTCTAACAAAAAGCAAAAAGTACGCATCTCCTTGAAGCTGATAAGAGCACGAAATATTTTCACGCAGTGGTGAGAAAAAGAGGGTTGCAAAATGCTATTCCCAACTTAGTTAAAGACGATGGGTCTCGGACCCTCTCAATGGCGGAAGTTACTACTGAATTCATCCAATTCTATCAATGGCTGCTAGGCTCTTCTACCTCTGTTCAATGTCTTGATCAATGGTGGTGAGTTCTGGAGCATGTTTAATGTAGAGGATCAGGTCGGCTTGGTGGCACCAATTCGGGATGAGGAGATTAAATTGGCTTCATGGGATATTGGCAATGATAAAGCCCCCGGACCGGATGGATATTCTTTAGCCTTCTTCAAAGCACAGTGGGCAGTTATTGGGCAAGATCTCCGAGAAGCAGTACATGAGTTTTTTACATCAGGCAAACTATTGAAACAATTGAACTATACTATCTTGTATCTCATTCCGAAGAAAAAGACTGATAGGAAAGTTTCAGATTTTCTTCCTATTACTTGAATAAACGTGGTTTACAAGGTGATCTCCAAATCTTTACAAGTTGCATGACTTTGGTGGTAGGGAAAGTGGTAGACGTAGCCCAAGCAACATTTATTTCGGGGAGATATATGCAAGATAACATATTTTTAGCACAAGAATTGGTACGAGGTTATACACGTAAACATATTTCACCTATATGTATGATTAAAGTGAACCTTACTAAAGCTTATAACACAGTTGAGTGGAACCTCTTGGAAGAAATGATGATTAGGCTGGGTTTTCCAAGTCTCTTCATCTGATGGATAATGGAATGTCTTTCTACCACTTCCTTTTCGATTTCAATCAATGGCTCGCTTCAAGGCATGTTTCAAGGAAAAAGGGGATTACGTTA
This sequence comes from Erythroxylum suave, assembly GCA_027563595.1. Taxonomy (NCBI): domain Eukaryota; kingdom Viridiplantae; phylum Streptophyta; class Magnoliopsida; order Malpighiales; family Erythroxylaceae; genus Erythroxylum; species Erythroxylum suave. The sequence continues at coordinate 13,923,908 of JAOSBN010000178.1, read as the reverse complement.
AGGAGATCCCATGTCACCAACACTATTTCTTTTGTGTCTGGAATATTTCTCTTGGTTATTGAAGATGAGAACTGCTAATTCCCTCTATAATTTTCATCCCAAGTGTCGAAATTTGGGCATTACCCATTTTGCCTTCGCGGATGACCTTATGCTCTTTTCAGGGGGGATTTTGATTCTATAAGCATCCTCATGACTTCTTTAGATGAATTGGGTAGAGTTGCAGGATTAAAAGTAAACCCCTCTAAATCCAATGTATACTTAGCAAGAGTGATTGGATGGGAAAAGGAACATATTCTCCAGATGGTGGCCTACCTTTCAAGGGAGTTCCCAATCCGATACTATATCCCTTTCTCCTATGAAGGTATCTGTTGCTCAATTTTCTGTTCTTATTGAAACAGTTGAGTCTTACCTTAATGCTTGGAATGGGAAATCACTTTCTTATGCTGGAAGAATTGAGTTGCTTAACTATGTTATCTAAGGGCTTCTTTCATTTTGGTTTCAGGCGTTTCCAATCCCTGCTACCATTCTGGATCGAATAAACTCTATGTGTAGATTGTTTCTGTGGGGAGGCAAACACTTTCGAGTTGCTTGGGACAATATATGTGTCCCCAAAGAAGAAGGTGGTTTAGGGCTGAAAAACTGTAAGTTATGGAATCTGGCACTTCTTTATAAGGTGCTCCGGAATGTCCACACTAAAACTGACTCACTTTGGGTAAAATGGATTCATGAGGTTTATTTAAAAGGTTCGGCAGTGTGGGACTGGATACCTAATAACTGGGATTTTGCTCTTATGAAAAAAATAGCACCGATTCGTAATCTTTTGATGGAGAAAATGGGAGGCTGTGCGGCAATGGAACATAGACTACAAAAATTTTGTGTGAATGGACAACTCTCTTCATAGAAAATCTATGAAGTGATCCGGACAAAGCACCGGATAAGTCCCTAGATGTCGTTTATTTGGAAGTAGTACATCCCGCCAAAATTTTCTGTTATTACTTGGATTAGCCTTCTTAACCGGTTGCCCACTAAAGATAACCTTTCCTTCTTGGACATTGATAGAACTTGCATCTTATGCAAAGTTGATATGGAATCGGTGGGGCATCTCTTCTTTAAGTGTTTATATACCAGTGAAGTTTGGCGAGGTATCCGTGACTGGTTAGGTATGAGTCAACTTATGACCACTCTACATAGTGCGATCAAAAGTATCTGTCGAGACTACACCGGAGCACGTCTGAGAAGCAAAGCAGCTAAATTGGCTATTCTTTGCACTGTGTATATAATTTGGAAGATCCGGAATGTAGTTCAATTCGACTCTGCTTCTTTTACATGCTCTGATGTAATAATCAAGATAAAGACCATCATCTATAAAATTTTGTACAGAATGTATCCCCCTGATCTGATTAATTTTTGACATGTTTGGCTATTGTGAAGTCATAGTATTATTCGGGAGAGGAGATCTTACTACATAGGTGCTCTGTGAAGTTGAGCCTTGCTAGTCTGTGTCACCCCAGTGTATGAGAAGTTGCAGGGAAAGGTTGATGGATTTGATTGTAGAGATTGGTGGTGGGGCAGTTGAGGTTCTGGCCCTGTAGAGGGGATATGTTTTTACCATTAGCAATAGAGGCAATGTCCAGTTGGGTGCACAGATGCTAAAAGCTTTTGATGGGGAGTATGTTTTTAGCAGTGCCTGAAGAGGCAACATATTGTTGGTTGTCATGATGTTGCTCATGTTCAGTTGATGATTGTCTGAGTGAACACTGGCGAGCTGGTCATAGTGCAAAGCGGGCAACTTCTGTCGGAGCCACGGTTCAAGAAAATGGCTCCACCACGTCAATTACTTGTTTGATCTATCTTGGTGCTGCATGGTCTAGATACTAGTCGAACTTCCACTGGAGCACTGTTCACCGAACCACTGTTCACGCCGAAAAATACTATTCACCACTAGAAACACTGTTCATCGGTGGGAATAATGTTCATCAAAAGCATATTTTCAGGGTATAGGAGTAAATTACTGCCTAGCCTCACTTTGGGGTTTTCCCAGTAGCAGATACCAATTTGATGATTATGGAAAATTGTAAAACTAGCCTCTTTTGAATTATATTGGGTTACTTTGTTCACTGCATGTGAGTGCAGTTGGGTTATGGGCATAATTGCTCACACATATGGGCTCCTTTAGCTATATGGGGAGTGTTTTATCGGGGCCTTGACCCGATCACTATTCCTCTTTTGATGTTTGTACTGTTACTTGTAATTTGTAGGAACTGTTGAATGTACATTGAGGGTTGGGTATGCCCCATAAGATCGTGTAAATCACATTTTTGGTATAATACATTTACAATTTATCAAAAAGAAAAGAGAATTAATCGTTAAGCTTTTGCAGATTGAACTACAATCAACACATAGACTGTCGATGGTGTTCCCTTACATATACTAAATTTAGTATCAATCACTATGTGAATGGGTGGTTTCTTGGTAAAAGGTTTTGGTAGGGAATGTATAAGAACTCAAAGATTTCAATGTTTGTAGAATAATAATCTAAATTGAATTTTCATTGCATATAGATCCCAACTTCAAGAAGAAAGCAAAAGACCCTTTTACAAACATGGAAAATAAGATATATGCTTGCAAATAAAGAGATTATAAACATGTTATAAAGCTTTCTAAAGGAATTAGTGGGGAGGTCAAGTTACAACATTATTTGCATCTGTAAGAACACAGGAAAAACCATTGAGAACCTCAAAACCTATTGGACGAAGGAATATATGATCCAAAGACATATAAAAAAAGATGTTAGAATTTGTCCATAAAGATTCGAGTCACTGTTATGAGCCCAAGCATTGGACTTAAGCATCTTCACGTCTAATTCAGTTAGGAGTGCTAGAAAGGCCAAATTGCCTGCTTGATATTTAGATTTTATATAAGAATCCATCTCATGATTGTGACGACTAACAATTAGGACAACAAAATTTGTATTTTGTTGAGGCAAATTAAATATATGTAAAAGAGAAAGAATGAAACTGACAGAGCATATTTTCTAATAATTTCATCTCTCCTTTAACATTCTCCTTCTCTCTTTTTGACATCCTTCTCTTCATCTGTCATTATTTGAATTAAGCCTTCTTTAACAACCCCATAAATTTATACCATGGGTGCTTTCATTAGGAGTCATAGCCAAAGGAATGATGATTCGCTCAAAAGCTGTTGAATCCAAGTTGACAGAGCAGTTGACCTAAAATGCTACTTTCCTTCCTAAGCTTAAGGCCCTTTATGACACTGTTTAGTAACACCTAGAAGCAATGGACATGCTTTAGAAATTCATTTCTTTATAGTAGATTGTGATGGTAGACCTGATGGTTAAATTTGCTAAGCTACAAAGGTAGTCTATTCAACCCCCATTATTAACTCTACCCTCATCTGGTTGATCTCTACTCTCATCTCCTTCTGGGTTATCCTTGATCCTTAGGCTTGAATACAATCTTCAGAACACTTAAGCTTGACATTCTCCTCTTCTTCGGTGAAAACATACTTGGCTGGTGTTTTCAAATAGAACACTTTTTCACTTACTATCACATACCTGCCGATTGTAAACTCACTATTGTAACATTTTACATATCTGGCTCTGCCCTCTAATAATACTACTAGATATATAAAACTTCTCAAATATCCACTTGGGATTCTTTCACTCGCTAGTGAGAGCTCTACTTTGGCCCTTTCTCTTTTGTCAACCATGAAGCTCAGCTTTATAAATTCCACTAAACAACCTCAGTGGCTGCATGTATGAGTCATTTTGAGGTCATCTCAACTCACATCCAAGGTTGTCTAACAATAACCTACTCAACTATTTTCTTGAACTTAAAGGTAGAAAGGTAGAACTCCAATAAGAACTTTTCTTGCTTAAGCCTTAATCACTTCCTGAGGTTGTGGGAATGGCCAAACTAATTGAAGACAAAATTAACTATAACAAATCTAGCTCCTTTCATTAATGACCGTCTCTTACCAGCTACCAAATCAAACTCACTCACCTTCCTGAAACCCACATATGCAACCATCACTGATTCAAAAGGCCCCTTCAACCACTTTCCCTATCAAAAAGTTCACACATGCATAAATGACAACACGTCAAAAGAAATGTATTTCTTTAACTGTGATGAATGATTTGTACCAGGCAATCGGTGCAAAGCCCCCTGTTTCTTTATATAATGTTATATAATGATGAGGAGATGATTGACTTCTAGTGCTAGAACAGGGTGGGACCTAATTGGAAGCACCACTAAAATCCTCTCCATCTCTAATTATGGACAACCCACAAATCTCCTTCCATGCTTTTACCAAACAATTTGTCCCTTCAACTATTAAATTGTCAGGTACAATCCACGATAGCCTAGTCGTTGTTCATATTGATGGGGGATATATGAACAATTTTATTCAATTGCGCCTTGCCATGCACCTGGGACTTACCACCAACCTTCACCATATCTCACAATCACAAATGGGCAATGGAGAATCATTGGGTTGTCCAGGCATCTACTTAAATGCCCTGTGGTTTTAGACTAAACACTATTTCAGATAGACCTTACCAATATATAGGGCTGGCCTTATTTTAGGGTCCAATGGCTAGCAAAACTAGGCCCCATTATTTTTTATGACAAAGCTTCATGAATGGAGTGTACCATCAACAAAACTTCAGTCTAGTTCTATAGCATTAAACAATCCACCTTGTCTTATAAACTTCTTAATTCTCTAAAAAATATGCCCTAACACATTATGTAGCCTAATATTTTCACCTCTATATTGACTCGATTTCTTTTGATGCATCCTGATTCTCCTAATTTCGTGAGTTTCAATATTGTTATATCATAAGTGCATGGCTAGTATCAGCAAGTACAAGTCGACCCTACGAGGATAGCAGGTACTAGTAATTATTGTTATTATATTATCTACCCTAAGAATTAATTGTGATTTTTATTTAAAGAAACTAAAATTAAGAAAATAAAATAAATGAACAGAACGATTAAAGCAGAGAATTACAAAGCACTAAGATAATTACCAAAAATCAAATGATTAGTATTTAGATTTCAAATCCCCCTAAACCTTATCAGATTGATCTTTTATTATGCAATTATTTTGATGATTTATTGGGCCATAGATATTCTTATGGTGTGCTAGTAGTTGACATTGAGTCTACTAACAACTAATCTTAAAGTTTCTAACCTAATTACCTAGGTTAAATTTTATAGGATTGCATTACCGTTTTATAAGTCCCTCTATTAGGTTTGACCATAATCTAGAAGATTTATGACATCCTATCTCTAGGGTTGCAATCAACTCTTTCCAATTAGTGTGGATCTATTCAACCTAAGATTTCTCAATCACTATGAATAAAATCATATTATGATATAATATTCCAGATTACTAATGTTGGACCCCAAATTTTTATTTATTTATTTATTTAGTTGTTTATTTTTAGAATTTAGTCCTTGATTTAGCAAGCATAAGTAGAAATTAGAATTATGAAATAGAAGTGTTAGAATTAAGCTAGAGTATAATAGGCATACAATGGTGTTTAATAGACTAAAGGGCTAATAGGCATTACATTAAATGGAGAAGGGCAAAATTGAGAAGACAAGACAAAATTAGTCTTGAAATGAGAAAGAAGAGAGAAAAACATGGGGAAGAAAGAAAGAAGAAGAAGAAAACGTGGAGAAGCTAGGAAAGAAGAAGAAAATCGTGGAGAAGGAGAAAGAAGAAGAGAGAAGAGAAATCAACTTGCTTTAGGTAATCTCCATCATCTTTTCTTCTTGCTTAGGTAGAAAAGGGATTAAAGAAATGAGTTGTGTTGGAATTAAAGGGAGAAAGAATTTCATTTTCATGGATTTCTAAACAAGATGTTGGGCCCGGGTCCTGTTGCTTATCCCAAGGTGACAATTTGAGACGGTCGAGTAATCATCATGTGAGAGGAAAGTTGAAAGCTTCAATTTGTAAGAAAATTTTCAAAATTTTCAACGTCAGCATTGGCGAAAATTTTCTTACAAATTGAAGTCAGTGCTGACGCCAAAAATGTTCTTACAAATTGAAGCTTTCAACTTCCCTCTCACATGATGATTACCCGATCATCTCAAATTGTCGCCTTGGGATAAGCAACGGGACCCGGGCCCAATAACTAGAAACTAAATAAAACAAGTAATTGGATAAACAAATCAATCAATCAACTGCATTAACAAAATAATCAACACTTGTTTAGGTATCAAATAAGGTTCATCTAACCTAAATACTAATGAAATATTTATTTACACATTGGTTGATATGTGTGTGTGTGTGTGTGTGTGTGTGTGTGTGTGTAGAAAACTGAATTGAAAACAATGGAATCATAATTCTAAATCTCCCTGATTGTCTTCTATCAATTATTTTAGTGATGTACAGGTCTGATCTTGTATTCCACTAGATCCGTCGATAAAAGCTTCATGTTTCTCGCTCCTCTGGCTCATAATCGCACTTGGAATCACCTCTAAAATGTTCAAAATGCCTCCTCTCGTCTCCTCTCCTTCGTCTGCCCTGAAAACAACTTTTTATGGCAAAATTTAGGGTTTTGGGAGATTTAAGACTGTGCATCTGCCGTCGTGCATCTCCTAAAACCCTAAATTCTTCTCCTTTAAGTCCATGAAGACAATTATAATTTGTATATACTCTTAAAGCAAATTAAGTAGCAAATATAAAACAAAAGTATATAATATCAAGCAAAATATATCAAATATGGTTGTAAAAATATAGTTAAATATGCATCTATCAAATATCCCCACATTTAAGTTTTTACTTGTCCTCAAGAAAACTATAATCAAAATTATAAAACTTACAATATCAATCTTTCAGCAATTTCAATCTCCTCATTCATACTATACATCGTCATATCCTATTGAATCAATTTAGCATACAATTAGAGTCAAGTTATCCTAAAATTAACTCCTAAAGCAATATTAGTAGTAATCACATCACAATCGCATTGAAATCAAAAACATATATCTTCGCACTCTCACCAACATTTCACTCAATGCACTTAAGTGTTTAGGGTGAAAAGTATCAAAACTCTCAATCAATGCATAGTAGAATCCTTACCATAAGCTTGCAATAAAATTACATCTCCACCACTTATGTATAATCTAGAAAAAATTTAAAAGGATTTTATACAGGTTGTAATGGAGTTTAGGTAAAGTATGGTTAGGATACAGAATGGGTTAAATTGAAGAAAATTTACTAAAGAGAAATTACAAGGCTTGTTTACAAACATTCAGGTCCTTTCGTTGAAAATCAATTGGTACTGTATACTTATTCTTTTCTCTTTTTTTCTTTTTTCATTTTTTCTTTCTTGTTTGATTTTTTTAATCACAATATTTGGTACCATAATAATACACATACTAGACCTTTCAAAAATTTCAAGTCTCAATAAGTAAACAATGTAAATAACCTTCAAGGTTCAAAACAATAAAAAGTTCTTCAACAAAAAATAAGATAAAGGTTAATATGTGGGTTAAATTAATGAAAATGGCTAAGGCTTATCTTGGTTATTCCTAAAGGTAAACTTAAAGGTGTGGTAATTTTCAAAGAAATAGGCTAAAGCAAGTTATTTAATCTAAGTGCCTTCATTATGTCAAGGCTTCTAATTTTAAAATATGATCTCAATATGCATAATAACAGCAAGTTCTAGAATAATCCTACTATACATGATATCATACACATGAAAGAATAACAAGAGCTTTAAAATTTTTTGAAATATGCTCATTAGGCTCAAAAGCTCATTAAAAATAGGTATTATGTGTGTAAATATATGTAATATCATTCAAAATATATTTAATATCATTCAACTTGATCATCTCAATGATTACTAAAAATATGATTTAGAAAACGAATTTTATTCTAATCATCGTCCTTTTGCACACCAATTTAATCAAAATTCAGCAAGGAAATATAGTATTCATATACATATTCAACCAATTCAGAATATCAGTTAAGAAGTTTATAACCAAGATTATAATAAGCTTGAAGAAATCAGTTGAAGATTCAATAAACGCATTCCCACACTTAAAGTTGTACATTGTCCCTAGTGTACACTAATCCCCAATGTACATATTACAATTATAGATAAAAGTGAGAGGATTTTTTTGGGTACTTTCCTTGTTGTGATGATTTTTTAATTTTAAATTCATCCAATAGTGAACGGCATCCTTGCAAAATACAAAAGGACAAGATAAAAGAACAAAAGAAATAAAGATAACATAAAATAACATGAAATAAAATCCTATACTAACATACGAAATAGAATCAAAATGAAGTAAAACTGAAACTTATCCTAATTCATGGGTTGCCTCCCATGTAACACTTCTTTAATGTCGTTAGCTTGATGTACCTTTTATGCTGAACTTCATCACAAATCAATAATTAGTGGCTTACTTCCACGCTTGTCTCTATAAAGCAAGTTTACAGCCTGTAAACAAGCCACACGTTGCAGGATGATCAAACAGACATGATGTATTAAGATGGTAAAACTAGTTAACTGTAATAATTCCCTTTTAAATGACACTGTTAATAAAATGAGGGATAATAAAACTCTATAAATCGTCGACTAACTCGAACATTTTGTATTTGAGGAATTGGGAACCCTCTGAACTTAAGGTACTACTAATACCTCATCAGTAGTTTCTTTACTTGGAGCCTTTGTCAATTATTTCTCAACTACCTTTGTCAACTTTTCTTTTTCTTCTTCATGGACCAAGGTTTCTAGCTCATCTTCTTCAGTTATCTTTTGTCACTACTCTACGTTCACTTCTTAGATGGAAGCTTTTTCAGGAAGCTCTTCTTAGAATGTCTTTTCATCCATAAAGCCAACCGTCATCTTTTCTTCACTCTGTTGTGTTAATAGGCTCAAATAATATTCTGTGTTATGCTCAAGATATTTCTTTCTTCAAATTCCCGTCAGCTAGCTTTAAGTTTGGCAGTGTATTCTATAAATTTATCTATGATATTTGCTTCCTCTTCCTCTTTCTCTTCTATTGGGAACTCTTTTTCGCTACTAAGGGTGATTGTTATTCCATATACTGTAAGTTTTGTTTCAGTAGCATTAGGTAAACTCCCTTGGATCTCTTCAGATGGTATCATCGCCAGTTGATCCATCTGATTCACTAAATTTTGTATGCGAGCCTATGTTTCCTGATGCTTCATGATTGATTCTTGAATAAAATCAATCATCATATCTTCCAGAGTTGGCTTATTAACTGGAGGCTCTTGGTGTTGTAAATATCCAGCTAGAGCATAATTGTTCCATCCATAGATGTAAGGGTTGCTCCATTTTGAGCTTTCTCATATATTACAGCTTGAGGTTAATTTTACATGTTTGGTCACTCCCATATATGTGTTGGTGCTCGACATTCATAATTATATTAATAACTCCCACTAATGTCATAACATGGCCTATATATTGGTTGAGCCTCCGAAAATATGTGAGAATATCTCTCTCTTTGATTTGGTGATGATATAGATTACAAAGACAAATTGTAGCTCCTATAAAATTACGGTTTACTCCATCCTTCCATTGTGTGTTGTGACTATGACGTTAAATCTCAATTCCTATTGTTAATACAGAAAAGTTCAGAATACAATTAAATAAGCAAGCCAAAAGAATACAATTAAACTAAATTAAATTAATACAAAAGAAAAATTAAAATAAAAGAAAATTAAAAAAGATAAAACAAAATAAAATGAAAATAATTAGAGTAATAACATTAAGACTTTCTTAATATCACTATTGCTAGCAATGACAAAAAAAAAGTTGATTGTTTTAGTTTCGTGAATGTCAATGTTATTATATCGCAAGTGCACGATATAGCTGTAACCCCTACTAGCAAGTACAGGTTGATCCTAAGAGGACAAGGAATACTAGTAATTATCGTTATTATGTTATCTAGCAAAAGAATTGATTTTGATTTTTAATTAAAGAAACTAAAATTAAAAAATAAAATAAATGAATAATATTATTAAAATAGAGAATTACAAAGCACTAAGTTAATTACCAAAATCAATGATTAGTATTTAGGTTTCAAATCCCCTTAAACCTTAACAGATTGATCTTTTGTTATGTAATTGTTTTGATGATTTATTAGACCGTGGAGACTCCTATGGTATGCTAGTAGCTGACCTTGAGTCTACTAATAACCAGTTCTAAGGTTTCTAACCGAATTACTAATGTTAAAATTTATATGATTACGTTACCATTTTATGAGTCATTATATTAGGTTTGACTCTAATCCTGAAGATTTATTTCATTTTATCTTTAGGGTTGCAATAAACTCTTTCTAATTGCCATAGATCTATTCAAACTTAGGATTTCTGAATTTCTATGTATGAAATCAAATTATGATCTAATATTTCATATTACTAGAACATAAATAAAACAAGTAATTGGATTAACAAATCAATCAATTAATTGCATTAACAAAATAATTAACACATGTTCATATATCAAATGGGGTTCCTCTAACCTAAATACTAATGAAATATTTATTTACACATAAACTAATACGGAATCAGATATACATAAATAGAAAATTGAATTGAAAACAACAAAATCATAATTCTAAATCTCCCTGTTTGTCTTCTATTGAGTATTCTGGTGATGTGGAGGTCTAATCTTGTATTCCATTAGATCCATTGATAAAATCTTCACGTTTCCCACTCCTCAAACCCACAATCGCTTTTTGAATCACCTCAAAAAAGCTCAGAATGCCTCCTATCATCTCCTTTCCTTCAACTGCCTCAAAAACATATTTTATGGCAAAATTTAAAGTTTTGGGAGATGCATATGCCGATGCACGACCATGCATTAGACTTTGTATAACCAAAATGCCCAAAAATCGTGAAAATGCATGACTTGAGTAAAGTGCAATAGTAGATGCATGTTTGTGCATCTCTTCTATGTGTCACATCGTTGTTTTACGCCATATTTTCAATTGAATTCTTCTCCTTTAAGTCCATAAAGGAAATTATAATCTATATACACACTTGGAGTAAATTAAGTATCAAATATACAAAAAAGGTATAGAATATCAAATAAAATACATCAAACATGGGTGTAAAAGTATAGTTAAATATGCATCTATCTCATCCCCTTTCATAACTCCAATAACTCCTCAATATTTCACCAATAAACTACATGCCTTACTCTAAAAGTTCCACCACCCTCTTACCACTCCCAAGGACCTCCCTCCACCAAGAGCCATAGAACACAAATTCCCCCTTCTCCTTAACTCAACCCTAGTCAATGTTCGTCCATATCGCTATCCTCATTTTCAAAAGGAAGAGATCAAACGCTCAGTAATGAAATGTTAAAGGAAGGAATTATCACCACTAACAACAGTCCCTTCTCTTCTCCAGTGCTTTTGGTGAAGCAAAAAATGGTATGTTGCAGTTTTGCATAGACTATTGTGAACTCAATACAGTGACTATAAAGGATAGATTTCTCATCCCACTGTTGATGAATTATTGGAAGAGATCAATAGAGCTCATTTTTTTCTTTAAACAAGACTTGAGGGCAAGCCACAAACAAGTGAGGATCCATCCTTTCGACATAGCCAAAACCACTTTTTGAATGTATGAGGGCCATTATGACATGGTAGAAGTAATTATTTATTTAACCTCTTAAGCTACCAAAAGATAGTATGGTTTGGTACATGTATGTAAACAATTTCCATCCAATGGTATGATCATAACAAACCACCAAGACCGAAGTGGCCTTTGTAACATTGTTACAAGAGAATGAAAATGAATAAAAAATCCTTAGGTCATCCTATCTTATAAAGTTTTGAGTATCAAGTTCCCCATTAACATATGGTTTAAATGTTGCTTCTATTTCATAGAGTTTATCCTATGGAACATAATTGAACCATAGAGGAGCCTGATAAAAGAAGAAACTTAAACGTTTTTGTAAATATGTTAATTGTGGTGAAAAAATGAAACCTTCCCTTGATCTAACCCAGAGTAACAAATTGGTATTCGACATCACAAAGCAACCAAAAAATTAGATCCTTTGCTTCAGGTGGTAGCCTTAAATCCTTTGAAAATTTTAAATGATTCTTCTAACATACAATTTAAAGGGACTTAGTCATCATGAGTATAGATTCATATAATTGTCCCTCCACATTTCAAAAAGACGCATGCATAACTTGAAATCATTGTAAGTAAATACCATATAAAGAAAATGAGCAATGAAAAAAGTGTATCTTTGTTTGATCTAACCCCAAGGTACCAAACCAGTGTTCAACTTCATAAAGCAACATAAAGATTAGATCTTTTGCTACAGGTGACCACCCTACATCCTTTGAAAATTTTAATTGATTCTTCAAATGGACAATCAAAAAGGAATTGTTCATTATGAGTATAAATTCATATAATTGTACCTATATATTTCATAAAAGTACATGTATGGTTATGTCTTATGCAGTATCTCATAGCTATAAATTAGATATAGTCCCGAATTTAATTTAGGATTAGATCAATCAAATTCCTTTAATTCATCTTTAATTCTATAATTAAACAATTTATATCCATATATCAAGATTGATGTTTAACAATACATCATGACGCCCTAAATATTTATGAATGTCAAAGTGATCTTGACTAACCTTTCTGAGCACAAATTTTTCATGTAATTCAATCAGTTCATTATCTAATGTTCCGATTAGACATAGAGCATGAAATTAATATCTAATTTATTTTTAGCTCAATCATATTAGTTCTCAACCTTTTAGCTATTGATTTAATTAATAACATTTGTAAATTATTTACAACATGTCATCCCACCTTGGCCAATGATTTCTCGAATCAATACTAATCGAGAACAACAAAATATTCTCCTTAATAGCTTTAGGGAAATGAATCATATCTTGATCACTCAACTACTTCTATATAGTTCACATTACATCTAATGACTACCGACTAAGCTATCCTTAATTAGAATAAGTCATAAGTAGTATCAAAATATAGAGATCCTTATACAAGCTAACTTTGGAGATTTTAAGTCAAAAGGTCACTTATACAATCACCATAATAAGAATGTTTATAGACATACTAGTAATGCTCCAAATGGATTTCTCATTTGAAGTTAGTTTAGTAAACTTGTTCTCTTAAAAGTACCTATATGTTTTTTTAAGTATCTTCATATTTTTAGTTTATGAAATCGACTATTTCTTTCATAAGAAAAAACAAAACATGTGCTAATCTTTCTATATTCTATTAATGTCCATTGCAAATTAAATTATAATGAGATTATAATTATGAAATTTATATTGCAATTACGTATTATTCTTAAATTATTCAAGTAATTATTTTATTAATATCCAGTCTTAATAAAATAATGACTTAAATAATTTGAAGATAATACATAAATACAATATAAATTTTATAATTATAATCTTATTATAATTTAACCTATAATATATAATTATCTCATAGACTTTAACACTTTAAAAATATTATTACTTAATTATAACCAAACTGATTAGCAGCAGAGTATAAACCAATATAGCTGGATAGCCGGGAATGTAGCCGAGCATATAAAAAGGGACAGTAAGGGGATGGCGGCCATGTAAGGTCTAGAACCGTGACATGCGAATGACAGAGTGGCACTAAAAGTGTCGTACCAAAATTTACAAAGGTGTAGGTAGCGAGTCCGCCTTTGGCTCTTCACACGTGAAACTGTGAAGGTAAGACTTTTCAAGCAGTGATTAGTTACGCAGATTGGGGTTGGTAAGTACTAATGTAATTCAAGATGCTATCGAAGTGCTTACTCGGATGCTATCCAAACCCCAAAGACGATTTAATATCTTCTTGTTCTTGTTTCATTTAGAATTTGTGTAATAATAATGTTGAGGCGAACGATTGATTATGAAATCGAGGGCATGGGTTAGCAAAATTATCATAAATCACTCAATTTGCCTTCCCAGTTATTCAAAGCCCAGATCTACCTCATAAAGATACTCGACTGGTCTGCTGAGGTTGGTTTTCTGACGAGATGGTCCAGAACTGTAGGCAAAACGGATAAGAAAACATTTTAATGTGAAGTTGGGATGGACACAAGGTGTATTAAATTAAAAGAAAAGATGTATATATCTATCTATCTTTATTAGTTGGAGGGGACGGGCAAGTATATATGTCTTTAGTTACATGTACCCATCAAAAGAATGGAATCAAGGGAAGCAACAAACAAACACATCATGAATCAAGCCTATCCTGGAAGTTGAAGAGTGAGTGCTAAGGCCAAGCGGAGCCTGCAAGGCCATGGTGCAAGAGATTGTGGGCAATATGATCTCTGGCTTGAATTGCTCCAACGGATCGCAGATTGTTCTCGGGGATCATCTCATCGTCGAACAGTTGGAAATGGATGTCTGGGTCCATAACCTCGTTCCTCATTTCGCAAATATTGTGCAGCACACAACAGGCTCCCAGAACCACAGGCAAGTCCTGTAGCTTCACCTCCGTTCTCTTCTGCAGACAAGCCCATCTTCCTTTCAATCTCATGAATGCCTCCTTAGCAACACCTTGTATGTGCCCTATCTTCTCGTTGAAAGTGTGCTGTGCCCATGTCAAGTGCTGGTGCGTGTAAGGCACCAGAACCCAGTCCGTTAAAGGGAACCCAGAGTTCCCGACGATCCAAACATCCTTTAAAAGCCCTCTGTTGGCCCTCTGGAACAGAGCTGACTTCTCTAACACCTCATCATCAGGCATAGACCCAGGCCATCCAATGCAAACATCCGTGAAAACACCTCTTGGATCTACTACCCCTTGAACCGTAATGGAATACGATGTTTTCTGATTCCTCTCTGTGTGTCTCTTGTTGAAATAAGCCGCCACTTTAATCTTCGGAGCAATAATTGGGATATGAGTAGTGTACATTGAGCCCCCAACGTCTGGTATCCCAGACATTGATTGAAACTCACTCTTCATCTTCCTCATCTTCTCATCATCAGGCCACTGAAGAAACTTAGGCATTAGAACAGTCCTTATCGCAGAGCACACCTCCAGAACCAACTTATGGCAAGTTGATATCCCAAGACCGAATCTTTTCGACACGAGCCTTAAGGGATGACCCGTCGCTAGCCTCCAGATACACACGGCAACGCGTTGGCGGACTGGAATAGCGTCTCGCAACATCGTGTTCTTCTTGGTCACAGCAGACTCAAGCTCTTCGCATATCATCTCAAACGTTGCTTTACTCATCCGAAACTCTTTCCGGAACTCCTCTTCTGGAAAGTCGGGATGGTTACACCGATCCCACCAGTCCTTTGACCTGTCCTTGACCCACAGTCGCCGCTGTTGTCCCGGTGCCGCCCCGGAGCCCCCAACACCGCCATTCTGAACAGAATCACTTGAAGCGACATTCTCAGTCATCATAGAAGCTACAACAGAAGCAGAGCGACGAGCCCGTTTGGTTCTGGAATGATCCATTTCGTCCAAATCAGAGTAATGGGTGTCTAGCTGCGTGTGATAATCATTCATAGCCTGAACTCTCTGCCTATGATTGGAATCGAAAATCGCTTTATCTTGCTCCGACTCTATACTCCACTGAACTTGTTCTAGCTTCTCTTCTTCATCCAACATAGTAAGGGAAGTAATAATATCTCTCATTGCATTCGTTTCAAACTCATCCTGCTGAACATGGTCTCTGTTTTTACCTTCCTCTTCATCGTCGTCTCTCTTTCTGCGCCTCCTTAAATTGTTGTTGCTGGCGGTAAAACTGCTGTTGATGTTACAATCCATGTCCTGGAGAAGACTATAGAAGTGTGATATCTCGTCCTGATTACGAAATGGGAAAGAAGAGATTTCCATCAAAGAACGAACTGAGTCAAAACGGAGGAAGATGCTAAGGATCAAGTGTTTGGGAAAGACGTTTCGGTTAGAAAACGGAGGAGGTTTCAGATTTGGGGATTTATGGGGAAATTAACGAGACTTATATAGGGGTGGGCGGTTAAAGAGAAAGCGCGAAGCGCGTGGACTAATGTGAACGCGTAGCTGTTGGCTATTTGACAGTGACTTACATTTTGTAAGTGTTACATAATGATTGGCTACGTCATATGTTTGTTCGAATGTATGTAACGCGGTTGGTGACCGCGTTCGATCGGCAAGCGAGCTTCGAGGCATTTGGGGTCATGCTCCTAAAGAAAAACGTTGGCCTAATGCGAAGGGACGAGACACTCCACCCGGATCGTATGTGGAAGCTTCTTAAAGCGAGTGCTGGCTGGATAGCCTCTGTGAACACTAATTTATAAAAAATATTAGTTGAATTAATATATTCACGCTATATAACTCTGGCTTTTATTTATATAAAATTGGTAGGAATGTGGTAATTTCAATATATTTAACATGGAACCTTCATCCATATTAATAAAAGTTCATATGGCTCTAATTCATACATAGTAAGGAACATATTATATTAGTTAAAAAATATATTAAAAAAGAGAGGAAAAATTCAGCATATTTGATTAAGCATACGAATTGAATATGTACCTAAACAAATTCTAGAGTTAGAAATTAATAGCAACTATTTTTCACAGTTTTACATGCCATGCTCAAGTATTGAACTACAACAGTTACCGCAAATAAAGTTAAATTTTGCAAGAATGACGGACGGCAAACAGTCCAAAACAACGGTCTGGGTTCTCCCACCATCTTTATTACCAAAAGACTTACAGCCCACAGACAGATGATGCGACAAAGAAAATGACTCGAACCAAATCTGACCGCGTATTTCGAATTGTACCGAGTTGGCTGTTGTTTTGTGAGTTTCTTTCGAGCCCCATAAGAACTCTCTTTAGCTTTTCGATCTCGTTTGCTCGTTGATTTGGAACGAGGGAAGCAAGTGTAAAAAGCGGAGCCTGGTTATCAACAGCGGGGTAGTGAGTACTTCAGTTGGTCAACGTTTTGAATGCAAGTAAGTCATTGCTGACCTCATAACGACCCTGTAGGTCTTATTGGATGAATTGTCTAAGGGGCGATGGCCCACTCCAAAAGCCACCCAATCAGCAAGGGCCAAGGAAGCAGTAGATAACGATTGATTTTTAGTTTTGATTATAAGCTCATTGAAACAAAAGTATGAAGAACAAAATATCACATCAATATAGATGTCAAGCATATCAATTTCTATAGTATCAATTTCACATTTATTAAAGTATGGAGCTTGCCTGAGTTGGAAGTTTTTCACTGATTTATTTATTTTGTTTACTAAATTCTATTTCCTAACTTAAACTAAAAGTACCATCTTGATGCTTAATTACAATATCATCAATGCATGATTTTCAAGTATGGTCTATTTGACAAAAAAATTGCATGAAGCTAGCACAATAATGGTGGTAGTTATACCATGAGATTAGTTTACTTAAATATAAGATTCAGATTCGATCAACGATTGAAGCTCGAAGATAAAGGAATGAATAAATTGTGATTTGGGAGTTGAACAGCTCAAGCACGGCACGTATGAGTTTCAAAACAATAAAATTCACCAAACACATTTCAAAGTGTGTGTCTTGATTAAAAAAAGTCAACAAACCATTTTGCCAGTGAGTTTCAGTTTAGCTCCCCAAAGGATATCAGCAGCTGGCTATTGAAGCATGAAACGTCATCGTGACACATACGATCCTATAATAGGTTTGTTTGTGTGTGTTCTTTTTCTGGTAAAAGAGGTCATTGTTGGAATTGTAATTTGACATCGATCTCGTCTCTAGCTTTCCTAACGAACACAGCCAAAGTTTGTCATATCCCCCTGATCTAGTAGGGTAGGCCCAATGTCGGGTGAAAATATCCAACATCATATTTCTAGTTTGACCAATTTTTATTATTAATATTTTTTATTTATTAAATTGATAAATACATCTTTTTTTTATATATCAAATTCTCTATCAAAAAACTTGATGAAATGATATTTGAAATAATTTGAACTATATCATATGCCAATTCTTGCTAAAAATGATAAAAATAATTTAAAAAGTGTGTTTGTTTGATGTCGGCTATATTTGAAGTAAAGACAATGTATAATATCAGTTTTATAAGCCTATAAAAATAACACTTAATTTATGAGTGTTAGGGATATTGTCTAAAAAGATATTTTAACACATAATTTAGTGAGATCAAAGGGTGTTAAGTATGTAAAGTGGTTTCTAATTGATCTTAATGATGGTAGTCATGAGAACTTAGGCAAAAAAATATTTTTGAATCTTATCATTTACATGAAAGTACATATCAATCTTTAACATTTAAGAATATTAAAAGATAACCCCAACATTTTATAAGCTTCACATATTCAATCCTAAACTGATGAAACCTTCAACTCCCGTTATAATTCCGGTAGTTTTGATGATGTTAGCTTTTTAATATTTGTAATGGTATCCATCACTACTCAGGACTCTAATCCTACAACGCCTTCAAGCCATAGGCCAAATGTTTACACTCAGCTGCATTTAATTGGAAATATGTCAATCTGAAGTTCATTAACCAGAAAACAACAAAGATGGAGTTTCCACCACCTTTTGCTCAAACGTCTCGAGAACCACCATAAACGTTGACAATATTTCAGTTGCAAGACTTAAATTCTTTGGTGACCCTTTCGCATATCGGCATGCACGGTGGCAAAAACCATATTCTTGTATTCCTTCTCATGTCGGTATGCATGGTGGTAGCAACTATAAACTCTTGATCCTCCTATAAATTGAAACTTCTTTCAACTTGAGTGTTGGGGAACTGGGTCGAGATTCGATTCCGAGCACTGCTGAATAATTACAAAACTTTTTTGTAATCTTTGATTTCCCAAAAATCAAGATCTCTTTAATTCTATAAAATGATTAGTACAAATCATAATAAAGCGGAAACTTAATTCGTATCTTATTCCAAAACTTGATCTTTATCATGTCATATACCTTGAACCATTCCCAAAACCGATTTCTTGAAAATTAAAACTGCGGTTACCATTAAAGGTCGGTCATTTGTGCGGCTACGGTATTTGAAACTAGTAATCACAACAACTATTGTTTTCCAGAAAACAAAACACATATAGAAATCACAATCGCAAGCAGAATCAACCAACAATTGATTTTTCTAGACACTCAACCCCCAAACCAAAAAATGTATATTTCAATAGCCAAAATCACAAATGCAACCCAAAGTAACCACAAACAAGCAAAAACAATCCACATATATGTGACCATCACAATACTCAAATACGCTTCAAGAACTCCGAAACAATTCTAACATTCAAAGTTTTTCTGGGTTTCAATTTCAGAACAAAGCAAACCCCGGATGCGCTTAAAGTAAATTTCTGAAACGCAAACCCAAAGTAAAGGAACAAATTTCTAGAATATGTAATCTAATTTTTCTTGTTAGGGTTCTTATGGTATTAATCTTAAACACCTTTCAGATTTTGCTTGCAAACCCTTTGCAATTCAATTCCAAAATTATAATCAATAACAATCAAACAATTTAATCAAATTATAGAAATAAAATTTGTCTCTGATACCACTGTTGGAAAACTGGGTCGAGATCCGATTCCAACCGCAGCGGAATAATTACAAAACTTTTTCGCAATTTTTGATTTCCCAAAAACCAAGATCTCTTTAATTCTATAAAATGATTAACGCAAATCATAATAAAGTGGAAACTTAATTCGTACCTTATTTTGAAGCTTGATCTTTATCTTGTCATATCCCTCGAATTGTTCCCGAAACCAATCTGTTTCAATCACTGTAGCCGCATAAATGTCCGACTTCTAACAGTATCCATAAAATGAGTTGAGAGAACTCAGTAACTCTTACAGAGAGAGTTAAGCAAGAAGTGCTAGTTCCATAAAGCTTAAGCCTATTTATATTAAGCTTTGGATGTTTTAGTAATTTAATTGAAATTAAATTTTAATTTCAATTAAACTTTAATTAGAATTACAAATAATTCTAATTAAATACCAATTATGTCTATATAAGATTCAATATCTCATATTTAATCATAAAGTTTCTCAAACTTTACAATCAAGTCCAAATTGATTAAATTAACTTTGCTTTCTTCAACTCATTCTATATGTGAAACTCATTAGGTTCCCAAATATGTTGGCAATGATTATAAATTTTAATTCTAATTCATAATCAGAATTAGATAAATTAAAACTCCTTTTAACTTATTTTTAATTCTCCAATTAAATAATTTATAATCATAAATCAAAATTGGTGTCTAGCATTGTATCATAACCACCTAAATATTTAGGAATGCCAAAGTGGTTTTGACTAACCTTTTTCCTTGCATGATTTTTCTGTATAATTCAATAATTTCATCAACCAATGTTCTAATTAGACATAGAGCATGGAATTAATGTATACTCTATTTTGAGTCCAATCATATTAGCTCTCCGCTATTAACTATTGATTCAATTAATGATATTTGTAAACTATTTACAAAATATCATTTCAACTTGGATTTTCCTAATCAATATTAATAGAGAACAACGAAACATTATCCCTAATTACTTTAAGATGATGAATCCTATCTTGATCACTCAACTACCTCCATATAGTTCATGCTACATCCAATGACTATCGGTTAAACGACCTATGATTAAATAGATCATAAGTAGTATCAAAACATAACTATCCCAATACATGATAACTTTGATGACGTCAAGTCAAATGATCACTTATATAATCATCACAATGAAAATTCCATAAACATATAAGTAATGTTACAAATGAATTTCTCATATCGGGTCTGTTCAGTGAACTTATTCTCTAACAAACACCCACATGTTTATTTAAGTATCTTTATACTTTAGCCTATAGGATTGACTACTTCCTTTATAAGGAAAAACAAAACGTATACTAGTATTTTTACGTTTTATTAATGTCCAATCTTAATAGAACAATGAACAGGAACATTTAGGAATAATACATAAATGCAATATGAATCTCATAATTATAATCTCATTTGCAATGTACAATTATTCTATGAATTTTATCATATACATCTGAACATGTACAAGATAAAGAATGCCATTAAATAATTTATCATTAAACTATAACAAAAGTGATTGGCTGTAGGGCATAAACGAACACTGAGACCTTACTTCAATATATTGTGCTTCGCATCACCTAAAAGTAAAGCTGTGTGTTATTCTATCAAGATTTCATCATTGGCTCAATTAGTTTTTATTTCATATATAATCCCTAGCATCATTTTTTATTATAACAAAAAATAGACAAACGACAGTGTGTGACTTGATTAGATGTTATATGGTATAACACTTGTCCACAAGTCAAAACATCACTCCAATAATATGCAGATTAATGACATTAATATCGAATTAACTTGATCAAGACACCAAGATTCAAATTTGGGACATGCAGAAATCCTTATTATTTTTATCTAAAGAGAGAAAGTAAAGAGGGAGATGTAACTATGGAATATTTCAATACACTATATAACCCACAAATGATAAAGGAGGTGCTCAAGTAAGGCTTGTCGTTTGATGTTAATTAAGGCTCTCACTTAATTAGATTAAGTTTCAAAAGGACCCTTTTATATGAGAGTTCACCTTGTGGTATCTCTCATTTATATGCAATCCTTTAGTAAGTATAATTGGATTTCAAGTATCCTATTATATTTTAGATCTAACTTTTACTATGAACCCTATTGGTCTTTGATTAGGACTATACTTCCATAAATGGAACCTTATCTTGATTGATCTTATCCATTAAATATCCTTAAAATTAGTAAGTAGCCTACCATAAACAAACCTTAAATACAATTGTCATACAAGTAGGCCTTATATTATAAGCTTGATTAAGATAATGGTTTTCTTTTCATGTAAACCAGATCCACATCAAGTTTTTACTTGGGATGTATCATTTTTCCCCAATTCCTTTATGTGAATTAGTATGAAAATGAAAATTTTAATAAATAACTCTGCAGAGACAATGTCTTAGTTAAGATAATATTTCAGGTTACTCAAGGATCATCTTTGAATCATTCAACCATATTATCATAAGTCTACTATAAATAGGTTAAAATAATCCAAAATCATCTTTTAAAAACTAATCAATGAACCTATACATGCTTGTTAAAAATAAGCATAAGAAAATATCAACCTTCAAACTTTTAACTAAGTTTTCCTAATATCAACCTTCAAACTTTTAACTAAGTTTTCCTTACTCAAATCTATATAAGACAAGTTAATTGGAGAGGAATGATCATTTGGAAGATTTCTTGTGAATATTTCTTATGAAACAAAATTGACCCTTACTATGAAAAGACACCTCCACTACACATAGGGAGATGAATCATCATATAGTCTTGATAGTTGATTCAAGTATCTTGTTCATCTATCCATCTATCCCTCTATATAAGGTGTATAATGCAAAAGATAACTCACTTTTATAATTTTCCAAAAGTTAAGCCTAGTTCTTGATAGAGAAGCCACCTTTGTTTTATTCTTCTTCTTTCTTTCTTAAGAAGGTCACCATTAAAGTACTTCATCGTGCTTGTCAAGTTTTTGAATGTAAAACCATATCCCTTCTCTTTTGTCTTTTATTATAGGGATTCCTTAAATTATAGGAATAATAACCATGTATTACTTGAGCCTTTTGAAACCATCTCATATTTGCCTATAACAATTAGGGTCGACTACAAAGAAGTTTCAAAAGTTACAAAGGAAACTTCAACATTTAGGGTATCATATGAGCCTTTAGTCAGGTCCAGACAAGTAGGATTGGCAAGTTGGTCCGGGCTTAGTCTAACCTAGTCTGAGTCAACAAGCTTAACCTAAGGCTATGTTTGGATAGATCTAAAGTTTTTAATAGAATGGAATGAAATGGTTTATAATGGAATATAACGTAAATGGATGTAATATTAGAAAATTGTTGTTTGGGAGGGATGGAAGGATTCATAATGTAATATAGTGAAATGTTGTTTGGATGAAGGGTTTAAATGTAATATAGTGTGAAGTTGTTTACCATTTTACATTCCATCCTAAACCTCCTAAATTGGAGGTTTTTTATTTTTACTATTTAGGATAAAATGGGATGGAATGTAATATAAAACCCTCATCTTCCATCCTATCCCATTACATTCCATTATAAAACCTCCTCCTAAACGATGGAATAATATTCCATTCTATTATAAAACTCCCAACCATGCCTAAGTTAATCAAGCTTCGTTTTGGGCTAATACTTGGGCTTTAGGATTGGCCTACCTTGAAGCTTTAGTATATATACAAAGAAACCCTAAAATTACTTCTCCTTTTCTGTTGTCTCTTTTAGTATATATGTAAAGAAACCTTAAATTTACATCTCCTCTTTTGTTGTCTCTTTAAATTTCCTCTTTACCTTATGTCTCCAAGACTCCAACGTTAACGATATTTATAAATAAGGAAATTAGTTAGTCAATATTAGAGTTCAAGCTTCGTCATCTTTCATTTTCTTTCATTCTATAAATAGTTGACTCCCTATTTCATTCCCCATTTTCTCAGATCCATCTTGTGTCTCCAACATTGAGCGTATTCTTACTCGTAAATGAGGAAATTAGTTAGTCAATGTTGGAGTCCAAGCTTTCTCGTCTTCCATTTTTTCCATTTTTCATATAACATTCCCTATTCTTTATATCGAAATGGTGGTTGAATATCGTGTTACAAAACATATGAGTTTTAGGCTTTTAGTTGGTTTTTTCTTAGCATAAGATGCAAGGAAAACTAATTTGGTTTTATGAGAAGATAAAGCAGAAGCTATAGCTAGAAACTGGTTTAGTGAGTAAGAATTTTGACATTGATGGAAGAATGGTGATTCACTCGTTAGAAAGAACAAAGGGTTGATGGTGGCATATATGGTTGGGTTAGGTAGGCTTTGTGTTGTCCAAAGCTTGAATAGGCTTAGGCTTGAGTTTGCATAAGTTTAGCTTGATTGAATGGACACAATTTGGTCCAACCTATTGCTATCACTATAAAAAAATATAATTATTCGTTGAACTCCTTATGTGGACACTTTAATTGATTACTTTCAAGCCAAGTTATAGCCAAACAAACCGAGGAAGGTAGATTCTGTGAAAAGTGGAAGATATTCCACATCCTCAAAAAGATTGAGCTAAGATATTATGATGGTGAAAAATGCATTTTCTTCCCTAGGCTTAGTGAGGTGGCGTTCTATTATAATTTATTAAAGCATAAGTTATTGCTCCATTTACATCTGCTCCATTTACATATAATAATTCACTAGATCACCAATGCAATAGGCCTTAGTCCTAATCAACATGATCTATATGACCATAGCTTTTTAAGTTTATACACCATTAATGACATGTTAAGGCTTAGAATAAATGGTATAACTTAAGGGCTGGGAGTGGGTGGCAATTGTTGACAATCCTTAAAGGGTTGCAGGATTGCAAAGACAAATGTGTCTTCTTATCAAATGAGAGAGGCTTATGATTCTTTAGGGTCTTTTAGAGGGTATTATATAATAGGTTTGCCTAGTGAGATAGGAACAATGCTGTTTTAAAGTTCTTATCCTAAAAATTAGTTAATCTAATGTACCCTCTTCCACACTGAGTGATTTACCTTTGTGAACTCAACCTAATTCACTTATGGGTTTCCTGATAAGAGCATCTATGTAGGTGCTTTTCTTTTTCTTTTATCTTGTTTGTATTTTTAAATATTATACTAACAACCTTTTAATTTTGTAAGAACAATGAATATGAATAAGATTTTTGTAAGAACCAAAGTAAGCAAGGAGAAAGGCATACTGGCTTCATCCTTTAAGATCAAGAAGAAGTAGAAAGTGACCCACGTTGGTAAGGTCATTGTGATCAAGTTCGCTATCTTATTGGTTTCAACCTTACTTGTCTACTTTCTTAACCCTCTCTTCTTCACTCATCTTAACCAATAAAGAACATTATCATTTTCTTTTCCTTCCCAAACTATAAGAGAAGAAGAATGTGTTTTCTTTAAGTTTTAGCTTTAAAAATTGACATTGCCTTTAGTAAGATTATAAGCAAGTTTGAGATGGTATTAGGATGGTGACTCCTAGGGATAGAGAAAACTTAGACAGGATGGATGCCAACTTTATCTACACATTCTCTGATAGGCATCTTAACAAGGTAAGTTTAATCAAATTTATCAAGTTTTTATCATTTAAAAAAAAAACATAACCACATGTTTTTCCCTTTCAAGTTGTCATTTTCATTATGATGTGCTATAAAAAGGTATATAAGGAACTTGGTTAAGTATGATAAGGAGAAAGAAGAGTTTGAGAGGCAACCTTAAGGCCTATAATGACCTCAAGGCCTCTAAAAATAAGAAAAAAGACCATTGAGGAACAATTATTTAGGTACCTTAATGAGCTAGTATTGTGTCTAATTTATATTGATTTTGTTTGCCTTCATATATTAAATTTGGTTTCGAATTCTTATGTTTTAATCCAAATTTGAAATGAATTTAGTGAAAATAGCATGAAAGTTAAATGGATTGTCTTATGAATGTTGCCTGAAAACAAGAAAATTATGCATAAAAGAATGAATGTGGACGTGAATTATATAGGCAACATTTATTAATTAATTATTGCATTCATGTTAATGAAGTCATACCCGTGACTGTGCAAGTCACGGATGTGACACGAGTATGACATAATTTTCTTAATATTACGTGTCATCTACAAGGTTGATGGCATGAAAACCTAAACCTAGCCTTCTACTACAAATAGAAAATGAAGAATGTGGGAGGCAGACACAGACACTCCCAAAGAGAAAAACGAAGAAAAGAGATAAAGAAGAGGCAAATAAGAAACAGAAGACTAGTCTGTGGTGAGGAAACAGAGAAACAATAGATAGAGAGAAGGTAGAGGTGAAGGCTAGTGTGAGCACCTGATCGTCAAGGTGAGGATTAACCAGAAGCAGAAGGCAAGAGCTGATGTAGAGAGCTTGAGAGTGGTAGGAGGCCACTGCCAACTCCCTTATCCAAACATTCTTATTTGCTCATTCTATTTTACATCTGGTGTATTATTAAATCTGAACTTAAAACTTTGTTAGCTCTTGGATAGTTCATTTTGGTTATTCACTTGTTTACTACTTTAATTCTTCTCTGTTACCAATAAAGATGAAATTAAAGTATATGAAGATGATGAACCTCGTTTATTCCATGATGGCCTTATTCTTTTTCTTAAAAGTTAATGAATCTAGTTTAGTTGACTGTGTATGATTGAGTTATTGTTTTGTTGTCTTATTATTTGCTATAGTTTCTAAGCATATTAGAAGTAGTAGTATGGCCAACTTTTGCGTCATTTAGGTATTAAACGAAGGATTGAGAGAAGAAGTTTAATTTTGGAACGAGAATCTATAGATGCCTGGGTTAAAAGTTAGAAATAGATTAACTTAAGGGGGTAATTATTTGTGGGTTTCCATAATTAATTTGGATAATAAACTTGTCGAATATGAAAGTTAGATTTGGTTTATTATTTCAAATAATTTTGAACCCAATTGGTAATTTTAGCAAGACAATTATCCAATCAATTCATCTTAGTCATGCATAGGAGATAAAATTAGTGAAGTTAATTTCTAAAGAGCTTTCTATACCTATTGATCTAATCGTTTTGCTTCCAATTAAATTAGTTTATTTTTTAGTCCAATTGTGTGATTTTCTGTATACTTGTTAGTAGAATAACTTAAGTATTTTTTTAGAACTTATTTTAGCACAACATTTTTTTGGTGTCGTTGTCGGGGAGGTGTTTAGTATTTACACTTAATTTAATTTTGAATTTTTTCGACTGTTTTTTTTGTTCATGCATACATTTTTGTCGTGTTATTCATTGAATTGTTTTAGCAGTTTTTGTTACTAATTCAGTGTTGTCTTTATTTTGTTTATACAAGGAATGAGGCCACGGGAAAGTTAACTCATTCCTTTTATTGATAATGTGCATCCAATAAAAGGACCTCAAAGGGACTTTAAAGACAATCTCGAGGAACCCAATCTTAAAGATCAAGAGTTAGGTGAAAGGTAGCCAATAATGAAGGAGTATGCCAAACCAATAATTGGTATTGCCACTTCGTGCATACATTTAGGAGAGGTAGCCAGAAACTATAAATTAAAGAACATCCATTACAACATACTGTTATCTTTTTATAAGGTTACCAATGAAGACCCTTTAAACTTCATTCGGGAGTTCTATACCACTCTCTAGACATTTCCTTTGGATGGCTTGAATGAAGATCAACTCAGAATGAGATGCTTCCTATACACATTGAAAGATTGGGCCAAGGCATGGTTCCTTCCGTTTGATTTATTAACCATATGGGAGGAGGCATACAACTAATTCATGGGAAAATTTTATTCCCATCAAAAGACCTCTGAGTTGCAGAGGAAGATAGCTACCTTCACTTAGATGGAGGGAGAGTCATTCCATAAGATGTGGGAACACTTCAAACTCTTGCTAATACAATGTCCATACCATCATTTTCCATTTCATATGCAGAATCGATTATTCTATGATGGATTAACATAATAATGTTAGTATACAGTGGACAATGTAGAAGGAGGAGCTCTAGGAGAGAAAATTGCCGAAAAGATATGAAATCTTTGAAATGTTAGGGGTCAATTCTCAATAAAAGAGAATGAGGGGTAGAAGAGATGGATTTTGTTAAGTGAACTTGAACTAAGAAATGGCTATGTAATTGGCTAAGCTAACAAAGCATATGAAAATGCTAACAATTAGACAATCCCAAGATGCTCTGAATCATAAGGTATATGTTGTATGTGGAACTTTTGATCATAAAGCTAAGGTTTGTTCGTATTCTTTTGAATCTTTTGTAGGTGAGGAAGAGCAAACA
The DNA here is from genome assembly GCA_027563595.1 of Erythroxylum suave. Taxonomy (NCBI): domain Eukaryota; kingdom Viridiplantae; phylum Streptophyta; class Magnoliopsida; order Malpighiales; family Erythroxylaceae; genus Erythroxylum; species Erythroxylum suave. Next base: position 13,896,041 of record JAOSBN010000178.1, on the reverse strand, counting down.
AATTCACTTAATGTTTTTCAACCGAGGGTGTGAATCCATATTCCAACACCGACAACTTAAAGAAACCAACTCAATTTCTCCTAGAAGACCAACAATCCACTAGTGCAGCCCCAACCACTATATCAAAATTTTCATAGGTAGAGTTAGTTCCAGGGGCAATCTTTAAGTCAAAATGTACTGAGAATGCCTTCTTTAGAGGAAAGTCTGAATGTGTTCATTCAAACAACTGCTCAGAATCAAGAGATGAACAACAAAAGATTGATTCATTAGAAGCTTCTATGAGAGGGTTGAGACTTAAGTAAGGCAACTCGCTACTCAAATGCAAAAAAATAAAAAAGGAAAGTTACCTAATCAACTTAAACAAGCCAAGGGTGTTACGATTCTAAGAAGTCGTAAGGTGATTGATAATCATGTTGAGATTCCTTATAATATATCTGATACAAGTAATCAAGAAGGGAGAGCCTCGTCAAAAGGAAAAGATGGGCAAAATGAGGAAAGTAATTGGAACGACTCTTTAAGTCACGTTCAGGAAGTTGAAAAACTCGAGCATGCAACCAAGGTAATGAAGGACCAAGATTACATAAGGAGACTGATCTTTATAGACCACCAGATCTATATCCAAGCTACCTTAAGGACTTAAAACAAGATGAGCAATTTTTTGATCTCTATAACATGTTTTCTAAAGTTAATATTAATCTACCATTGTTAGATGTGATCAGGAACATTCTAGCTTATATGAAGTTCTTCAAGAAACTAAGTACAAAAATAAAAAAGAAAGTTTGCACCATATGAGAAGGTGACAGTTTCAGAAGTAGCAAATGTGGTCCTTCCGTAGCAGTTACCTCCCAAATTGAAAGATCCAGGGAGTTTCATCTTGAAAGTATCAATGGGTAATGGTGAGGAGGTTAAGGGTATGCTTGACCTTAAAGCAAGTATACACCTAATGCTTCATTCTATTTATGTGAAATTGGACCTAAGATAGTTAAGAACTACTAACATATGCTTACAATTAGCTGATTGGTCAATCCGTTATCTGAAAAGAATAATGGAAGATGTGTTAGTGAAGGTTGGAGGATTGATTGTGTCCATATACTTTGTAGTTTTAGATATGGGGGAAATAAAAGAGTAAGAAAAGGAGCACACCATACTCTTTGAGAGACCTTTTATACCACCACCATCACTTTGATTGATTTGAAGAATGGGAAATTGACCATGATTGTTGGGCCCCGAAATTTTTTATTTATTTAATTTTTTATTTTATTCGAATTATTATTAATTGACTTATGGATTTATTCGTTAATTATATTTTTATTATTTTGCCTTAGTTGATTTAATTATGTGTTTAGATAGCTATTTTATGTTGGGCTTGGAAATTTGAAGTTAGAAAT
>JAOSBN010000178.1:13876488-13894553 GCA_027563595.1 Erythroxylum suave | reverse complement strand
GAAGGAAAAGCATTAGAAGAACTACTTTGTCAATTTTAAGGTTTGGGACTTCACTTAGTTGATTTCTGTATTTGTGTTTGATTGAATGGATATAAAGATTCATTTGGAAGTGGAATTGTTGTTGGGATGTTATTTTGTTGTTATTTTGGTATTATCTTGGATAGAATTGGTTAAATATGATAAGAGAGCATTGTGTAGTAGAATTCTATTTAGGGTTTGTTTGAATCAATCACGTTCTTTAAGCAATACTCAGCCTAAAGACCCCCAAATTGTGTGATTTTAGTTGCATATAAAACCTAAGACATAGAGCTAAATATCTCTAGAAGAGACTCTCACTTAATTCTGGCTCTATGACCTTGGAAATTGAGATTGAAAAAGGTGACCTAATGCCACTCGTGTTTTGGAGCAGCTTGTGATATTTTGCATTTAACTTATGATTTAGATTCACAAATGGTCTGATTGTTGGTGATATAGAAACTTAAGACATATAGAAACAATGTTTTAGAGAACATAATGTCTAAAAACATCAGTTTCTAGATCAGCATAGCCATACAAAACTGGTACAAAAACCTATCCTGTGAAAATAGTTGTTTGAAGGTTTCGGGACACTTATCTCACAATTGTGTGAAATGATTAGGAAGGTGGGAAAAAATGGTGTTTGTGCAATTGAAGAACTATATAAGGCTTACTTAATTTATTTGGTACAATAGGACTTAAATGGACTTATTAAGGTTGTGTTTGAACTTAAATTCGTATCCAAAGTAATTGAGTAATAGTTAGTTTAAGTATGCATTATTAATGGAGATGATAATATAAAGGATGTATGGTTTAGTAATGATGAATAAAATGTTGAATTGCTTAGTGTGATCATGAATGACTGAGTTCCTAAGGCTTATGTATTATGAATTGAATATGGGTGTTTGTGAATTAGGAATTTTTGTGATATTATTGTGACAATACTGGACCATTAGTTGTCTAAGGAGTTTGATAGTTGGGGTTGCATTGGAAGTGTTTTCTAATTGGGTGCATATACACAATGTGGGATGACTCAACATTTCTATTGATGCATAATTGCATATATTTGTATTTACAAGGTATGTTATATTTCATCAGATGTCAATAAATAAGTTCATTTGGGGCAAAATAGAATAAAAACATAAGTTGTTCTGCATCTTTTGTATAAAATTATGAAATCTGAAATGGTTTGTTTTAAAACCGTTGAGTCCTAGTTATGGGTAACTAGGTATGCCTACAAGGGTTAGCAGTTGCTTCTGTAATTAGACACTAAGGTGTCTTCTGTAACTAGACACTAAGGTGTCTTCTGTACCAGGCACTCCGGTATCTTCTGATTTTAGACACTTCTGTTCTTCTATTTCAGAGACATAAGTCTCTTCTGTTTCATATACCAAACATGGTATCTTCTGTTCTGATCTCATTACCCATTTCTGTAAAAAGGATTAGTAGGTTAATTTGTATTGTATTTTTTACAATCTCAGTTTTGATATAGTTAAGCTCTGTTCTGAAATAACTAAGTTTGTTTTGATGTAATATACAGACAAGTCCTACTCTGGTACTTTAAAGTTCAGTTCTGTAATTTAGATATTATGTTCTGATACTTGTAAGTTTTGCTCTGAAGCAAATATATCCTGTTATGATTTGGCATATTCTGTTCTGAGATACATATTGATTGGATTGCACTTTTATATACACAATTAAAGATTGTTTGAAATGTGATCTGATTATGTATATGTGAATGTTAGACAATTGTTAAAAAACAATCACTAAGTTATATTTTGTTTAGTGATTCCTGACCAAGCTATATGCTTAGCATGGTGGTTTTATCCCCGTGTAGATTTTGATAAGAAAACTTGAGGCTATGGCAAAGACAACCGCAATGGCCAAAGAAAGATGTGTTTTGTTTGGATAAGATGTACATTCGAGTTTGCTTTTGTGATGTAGTTAATGTCCTGTATTTTGATGTAAATGGTTTGTAATAACATTAATAAAATTCGGATTTGGATTTTAGGCTTCTATATAATGAGTACCACATATATATGTTATGTTCTGAATATGATCCCATCAATAATGAATGAAATTTTGTTCCTTGAGTTTTTGAAAATGTGTTTGGTATGTTTTGGTTTATTTTGGTCCTATTATATGTAGCATCCACGTATCCTTCTAGGGGTTATATGGGTGTTACATAGTCCACTATGTATGATTGAGTTACTATTTTGTTGTCTTATTATTTGCTATAGTTTTTAAGCTTATTACATGTAATAGTGTGGCCAACCTTTGCATCATTTAGGTATTAAATGAAGGATTGAGAGAAGATAATACTAGAATGAGAAATTATAGACGTTTACGTTAAGAATTAGAAATATATTAACTTAAGTGGGTAACTGTTAGTGGGGTTTTCATAATTAATTTAGATATTAAACTTGTTGAATACAAAAGTTAGATTTAATTTATTATTTGAACTAATTTACAACCCAATTGGTAATTTCATCAAGAAAATTATCCAATTAATTCATCTTAATCATGCGTAGGAGATTTAATTAGTGAAGTTAATTTCTTAGAGCTTTCCATACCGATTGATCAAATAATTTTGTTTCTAGTTAAATTAGTTTACTTTTTAGTCTAATTGTGTGATTTTCTTTAAGCCTTTACTTAACAAATCAAGATAGAATGTTTAGGATTGCATTTGTTTTTGTTTTTATTTTTATTTTTATTCAAGATTACTTTTAGTGAATCAATTTCACCTCCTTGAGAGACGACCCTAGGTAATCAACTACAACTACCTCGTATATGTGCAAATAGGATAGCCTAGGTATTTTTTAGAACTTATTTTGGCACAATAGCTAGAAAGGGAGAAAACCTTAAAAGGATAGTTTAGTAGGCTTGAGAGTTAAGATGCAGGCTTAAACAAATAGGTTCCATGTTGATGACTTCAAATTTGACATCGTCCTCTACTATTATATGCCTAAGTCTTTCAAGAATTAGAACTACAATAAATCCATCAGTATGATGATAGTGGCATTTAAGACTTGTAAAAAGGTTTCATAGATGAAGTTTTTAGGCTTATTTGTTTCATAGATGAAGTTTTTAGGCATATCTTTCATAAATTGGGACATTATTAAAGTTTCTACTAAGCCTAAGCCAGCTTATTCTAAGGAGCCTAAATAGTTATAATATGTTTATAGAGATGCTAAAGTCATCAGTTATATAAGAAGGGAGTCTCCCAACCATAACAATAGCAATCTTGCATCTTTCAAAGATGCACCCCTCTCCATCTAAGCCCCTTGTTCGTTTTCCTTTTATTTTGTTAGAGGGGTGTAAAAATGAATATATAATTTGGGCTTATTTATCCCTATATATTTTTATAAAGCTTTTATTTATGGTATATCAATCTTTAAAGTTCTTTTTATTTTAGATCTAAATATTTTTTTAAAACTTGTCTAAACCATCTTTAAAAGCTTATAAAATCTAGTTCTCTTTCCTTATTTTCCTCAAAAATAAAAATTAAATAAAATTGATAAGATTGTAGAGTCTAACTTTATTAATTTGAAAATTTTCAAGTTTTATAATTTAAATAAACCTGTTATGTTTATGGAGTCTAGTTCTCTTTTTCACATATTTTAAAAGATAAATTTGAAATGAACTTGAAAGACTTATAAGGATTATCTCTCTTGTCTTGAAAATTTTTAAAGATAAAATTTAATAAACTTAATAAGTTTATATAGTCTTGTTCTTTTACTTTGACAAATTTGAAAAGAAAAGATTTAATGAACTTGATAGGCATGTAGGATCTAGTTCTCTTGCTTTATCATATTTTTATGAATTTAATTGAAATTATAGGACTTTTCAAACAATTATTTCTTCATGGTCAATTTTAAAAGTTGTGAAAACTTTTATTAGTCCTGTGGCTCTTAGATTGGAGATATTTTCTTTATGATAGGTAGATAAAGAGAACTTTCTTGGACTTAAGAATTTTTAGATTATAGGTTTTTCTTTTTGAGTTAAGGAGTTAAAGAGACTTAATTTGGATCTTAAGATTTTTTTAATCTAGGAAATTAAAGAGAATTATTTTAGGCTTTAGGTTTTTAGCTTATAGGTTTTTTTTTCAGTTAAGGACTTAAAACGACTTCTTATATACTTAAGGCTTTAAATAAGCAAGGTTTTTCTTTAGCTATAATCCTAAAATGACTACTTTTAAAGTTAAAACTTTTCAACCTATAATTTTTCTCTTTTTAAGTGAATGAGCTGATGGGATTTCTCTTAAACCTAAGACATTTCAACTTATAGGTTTTTATTTATATCAAGAAGCTAAAGAATATGTTGTTCTTAATAGCACCCAAAAGGGTTAGGGGTCTTGAATTGGGTATTGTTGAATTTTAAGAATGTTTTAAACCATAGAAAGAAGGCTTGATTGATTTTAAATTAAACGATAATATGAAATGGTAATTTAATCAATCTCATTCATATAACTAAGAATAATGTAAAGAATGTAGGGAAGAGAAAATAATTTTAAAGTAGTTCGATAAATGTCCTTATCTACATCCATTTGTTAAGTTTCTTTTAGGATTTTATCAAACTCTTCTTTTAACAAGGTAAAGATGAACCTCTTTACAGTAATCTTTATTATAATTTTCTTTGAAGGTAAAGAGCAACCATAGTTCTTCTTGGATCAATCAATACCATAAAATAACCCCAAATGATCTTTATAACTTGAATAAACCTTATTTATTCACTTTAATGCTCAAATGCTCATAATCACTTCACAATTAATGAATGAATGATTGTAAATGCTTAAAAACTGTTTAAAATGTGTCGTTATAACTTCTAAATGTCATAAAGAATTCTAACAACTGAATACCTAAGTATCTATTCCTACGACCTTCAGATATGATTAGACATAAAACTAGTCATTGTAGTGGCTAATAATAGTGACATTGATCAACCAATATGACACATAATATCATAGTCTTCATTTTTACCAACACTCAAGTTATAGTGTTTTACCATACTTAAACATTGGCCAACCAAAGTACTTAAAAACAAGGTTCATTTTATAAGTTCTTTTAGGGACGAAACGATAAAAACTTAATTTAAAATCATTTCAAAAGTTTCTATTTTTTTAAAGATATAACGGAATTTTTTTTGAAAACCCTAATTCCTCTTAACAATTGAAAAGATTTATGTATTAATTTTAAAGCATGATATGCTTATATATGAAGAGACCCTAAAGCATAAAAGTAACCTAGTGGAACAAAAAAAAGAAAATTACAAATGAATTTATAGACTTGTTTGTGCCTTGCTCTTGTTCTTATCATTGACTTAAATAAAATTCAAGTTTATAGATGTCTCTTTATGGTATTAATAAGTTTTTTCATGACTTTGTTTCATATTTCTTTCTTTTAATACATAGTAAAAATAAATCATTGGTACTAGTTATACTTTGCTAATACTAAAACATAGAATGGAACATCTTTTAGTTCAACAATCTCCCCCTTTTTATTATGAAAAAACATATTATGATATTAGCAAGTCAATAATGAAATTAACCATTTGAGCATACATAATTTATCTATATCAAAGAAATATGGATATTTGACTCCTACTTAACTTATGTATCATGAAAATCTCAAAAATTAAGAGAAAAACTATTTTCCATTCAATTATAAGTATAATTAAATAAAATAAAAACAAACTTTAAGTGGCATGATCATAAACTATAAGAAGATGAAAATATTCAAAAATTATTCTTTCATCAATATAAAGAAAATTACAATTTCAAGTATATCACTACTATCCTACTTTCTGAAAGCATCAAAAGGAAATTAACTATCTAGAGAAGGAAATCCAAAATGAAAAAATATGAAGGTCCTCAATGAAATCTTAGGTGGAACTTTACCTTAAAGTAAATTAATTTAAGATTTAAGAGCATTAAAGTAAGAACCAATTGTAAAGTTATGGCATGATCTTAAAGTGGTGGCCTCTTCATCTATAGGAAAATAAAAAATATAACTTATGAAATGCTTAATAGTGTTATGTGTGGAATTCTCATCATCAGTAGCTACTACTGTATCTATTATCACTAATAGGGTTTAGTTATTTATTCATCAACTAATTAGTAACCCATACAATAAAGAGTGGAATAATCAAAGAAAATTTTAACATCATACTCATCTTTAAGAACCAATTGTAGAGTTATGGTATAATCTTAAGGTGGTGGCCTCTTCATCTATAGGCAACTCAACAATACAACTTATAAAATGCTTATAAGTGTCAGTGTCATGTGTGGGAGTCTCATCATTATTAGGTTGCGACTATATCTATTGTCACTAATAGGGTTTAGTTATTTATTTATTAACTAACTAGTAACCCTTATAATGAAGAGTGTCATAATCAAAGAAGAAGTTGAAATCAAACTCATCTTTAAGAACCAATTGTAAAGTTATGGCATGATCTTAAGGTGGTGACCTCTTCATCTATAGGCAACTCAACAATAAAACTTATGAAATGCTTATAAACGTCAATGTCATGTGTGGGAGTCTCATCATCAGTAGGTTGCTACTGTATCTATTATCACTAATGGGGTTTAATTATTTTTTCATCAAATAACTAGTAACCCATACAATGAAGAGTGGAATAATCAAAGAAGAAGTTGAAATCAAACTCATCTTTAGTGGATGGAATTTTAAAATGTCAAAAGATAAGGTTAAGGATGAGGGTATGTGACACATGTTGATTCTTTTTCTTAGTATTGTGGAAATTAATCATATTATGTAGAATAAAGTGATCAAGATAAATATTATCATCTATCATTAGGGTAAAAAGAGAACAAAGATCATCATGACCTAAAAAGTTAAAGTGTCCATAGTAGAGATAAAGTTATAATTAATCAAAAGATGGTGGAAACAATGAATGAATTTGATGCCATAAATAAATTTTGGCTTTCTAACGACTTTTAAACTATCATCTAACTCAAAGATAGTTATGACTCTATCAGACATAAATTAAGGTCAAAGCTAATATTTAGTAAGACAATTCTAACAGGCAGAATCCTTAGGAATAGGAATAGTTAGAATCTCATCAATGAAATCATCGATGAGGTGAATTTCTATGTCTTGGACTTTAGAAAAGATAAGGTTTCATCATAAATTTTTACGAGGTGTACGGTTAGAATAATACAAGAATTGTAAGATTCATTCAACAAGTCTTGGTAAGTAAGATTGTTACCTTTACGAATAAGTATGTGAATAAAAAAATACTCCTTGAATTGGTCTGACCAAGTAAGAGAAATAACACGATTTTTTTGTAATGTATGAAAACTATAATTAGAAAACTGAGGAAAGTGAATGTCAAAGGACTTATCCACATAAATAGATGCAAGTGAAGTTGGACTTGGAGTAAGAGATCTCTCATACATCCTCTGGGTCCTAACAAAGCTTTAGAGGTTCTTACATATAGAAAGAGTCATATAATTGTAAGAGCGACAAAGCGAGGGAACAATAAGCTCTTCCAATGTAAAGGAAGAGAAGTTTCAGTGTATTAGTTTAAAGGTTAAAGTATCACAAATATATGAAGTTGACAAAGAAGTTAGAGTTGAATTAATTTGGGACAAAATTGATCAAAGCAAAAAAGTATCCAATCAAGAAAGAGCTCATATGAACTGCTAATTTCAAAATAATGGTTAGATAGTTTTAGTTTAATAGAAATGTCCTTAATTATGCCTAATTAAAAAATCTCTAATTTTTTTCATTGTGTAAAAGTTGAAAATTCAATTAGAGAATGAATTGCTAAATTTAAAAAAAAAAGTGTTGTAACATTTCAAATACACTTCTAATTATAATGACTAACCACTAATTTTCAAAAAGGACATAAACTTTTAGATAAATTCAAAAAACCCAAATAAAATAATAAAGATGCTCAATAATCAAATTAAATCAAAATTAAGGATGAAAAGAGATAATTAGGAGTTAAATAAACTTAATTAAACTTTCAATTTCACTAAAGAAGCATCAATTTGAAGAATTATTTGAAAATTTTCTAATCATGAAACCCTTAAATATTGAAATTATAATTTTATTCAACTTAAATGGATTTTATTGAGATTGATTGTGCAAACAATTTAGATATGATGAAAGACATGGAAATTATTTAATAATTTTAAGAAATATTTATGTATTTTTAAAAACTCCCAAATTAGAAAAGATTAGCTCAAAATGAATTGGATGAGTTGAGAATGGATGTTGATGGAACTTGGCGTTAAAGATGCAAAAGATGTCACCACAACTTGCCATGTATTGATAGTCCTCAAAGATAGGCAATGATGATACCAAAGAAATCTCTAAGAAATTCAATTGTTTTGCGCTGATAAGTAGGAAGACTAAATGGATGTGAAGGAGAGAAGTGGTCAAAAATGAAAGGACTTAAGGTATGATAGTGAAGTGGTGTGGGAAAAAGAGGGTTGATTTTTTAGAGAAAATAAAGAAGGGTTATTAGGTTAACATTGAATGAACTGAGAGGGTAAAGGAAAAGAATGTTTAAAATTGATTATGCTAGTTGACCACTTAATAACATTGGTCGACTAATTTGATGTATTGATAGACCAATATAGTCAACCAAACATCAATTATACTCATATATAATATTCATTCAAAACTTAGTTATATTGGTTGACCATATAGATGATATTGGTCAATTGATATGATGTAATAGTTGACTGCCACATTAACCAAACTCCTTATAAATTGATAACAAAGTTTAAAAAATTATAAAGAAGCTAGTTAATCATTCTTTTATATTGTTCAACTAGTACAATCCTTTAAAGTAATATTAGAACACTAAATCATATAATAATTCAAAGAAAAAATTGATCAAAAGTAAATTTAAACACCAAAGGAGATATTAATTACGTGCATTTCCTATCAATCATGAAAAAAATCAATGAAAAGTAAATTTAAGCAACAAAGGAGATATTAATTAAATGAATTTCCCATCAATCATTCTTAATCCTCTCCTAATTGTGCACAATTTATCCTTACTTTTTATTTAGTGAATATATTAGACAATTGATGTAGTGTATCAACAAATGCTAACTTGTTACCACCATTTTGCATATGATCTCTGATAAAATTATTTGATTTCTATGTTCTTGATTTTATAATGTTAAAAAGGATTCTTTTTTAGGCAAAATTCCATTAGTGATATCACACCTAATGGGTTTCTTTGCAAGATTTGTATCATAATCTTTAAGTTGTTATCTGAGCCAAATAATTTATGCATAATAACTATTGGCTACCATATATTTGACTTTTACAGTTGATAAAGAAACCAAATTTTTTTCTTACTAAACCAAGAACCTAATGTATTATTAGGAAATTGACGAGTACCGAATATGATCTTTTTGTCTAAAAGATTATCGACATAATTCACATTTGAATAGCTAATCATATCAAAGAAAGTATGCTGAAGATACCAAAGTCTTAATGACATGCTACCACACAAATACCTAAATATGAGCTTAATAGCAAAAGATAAAACTCTTTTAGAATTGACTAAAGCCTAACATATGAACATATAATAAATATAATGGGTGTGCTTGTTTAGTGGGTATGAAAAAAGGGGAATGGGTATGGAATGAAAGATTGGGTTTGGTAAGGGACTATGATTATAGAGTTATTATTTTGATTACCCATTTGTAGGTAATACCCCATTCCTCTCCTAATCTAGAGAAATGGGTATCATTGTTCTAGAAGAATGAGTATTATTATTAATTAATTAATTAATTACATTATAATTAATTAAAATATATAATTAATTAATTAAATTTTAATTATTTAATTATTTATATTTAATTTAATTAATTAATTAAATTTTAATTAATTAATTAAAATATAAAATATAATTAATTAATTAGTTACAATATAAGTAATTAAAATTAATTACAATATTTCAATTAATCAATATATTGTCATTGATTAATTACAATACAATTAATTAAAATATAATTAATTAGTTACAATATAATTAATTAAAATTAATTACAATATTTTAATTGATCAATATATTGTAATTGATGAATTAAAATATAATTAATTAATTAATTAAAATACAATAAGTTTTTATTTCTTAATATTTTTAAAAAACCAACTATTGTCAATGGTAATGATAACCATTCCTTCCTCTTAACCAACCATCATAATTATAATGATAATATCCATTCCAATTCCTCAATATATTTATTCTCATTCCTATTACCATTCCCTTATGTGAACCAACCACCCCCTAAGGCTACTTGTGATCAAGTAAAGTAAACTATGAACCATACCTTGATAGAGTTGTACATTAACTGACTCATCCTCTTCATCCTTTCTCAACTTAGTTAGAGATGACAAAAGGGCTCGAACCTGGATTGACCAAAGTTGAATGGGATTTATGCTACACTTGAGCTTCCTTTTTAAAAAATATTTGAGCTTTATGTTAAGTTCAAGATTGAGCTTTATGTTAAGTTCAAGATTGAGCTTTATGGTCCAGCTTGACCCAAATCCCAAACCTTTTGTAATAAAATATGATTATGTTATTTTTATTTAAAAAAATGACATTGTTTTATGTATTGATGAATAAAAAAAATGTAGGATTCCCTCCATTCTCTCCCAATTTTGTTGTGAATCTCTCTCTCCCCTAAGTTGCTATAGCTTGCTGCCCTTTAGGACTCCAGATGTTTTCGCTTCCTTTATTGTTGTTCACTCTAAGTATTATAAGATTGGGTTTGTAACTATATTGCTTACTGAGGCTTTTTCATATGCTCTTATTGTTATATTTTTTAATAGTACATGATAATCCATTTATGGATCTGGGATCTTTTGTGAGAGATGTTAGGTTTTATCTTATTGGTGCTTTGTTTTTATTTATATGTATTTAAATGGGGAGATATCTTTTTGATATGCTATTAGATTTGTCAAACTCTATGTTATTATTGTTTTTATATTTAATATGGATTAAGGAATTGTTGGTAGAGGTGGTGAATATAAATTTAAGGGTGTTAAAGATTCAAGAGAAATGAATTATGAAAAAGTTGGTGAATTTCTTTTTAATTCAGAATTGGTTATATAAAAAGGTAGCCATTATATTATGTGATTATATTGTATAAGTTTGAAACTTTAGTGCTTAATTTTTTTGTAAGTAAGAATTTTAGAAGTGGTTATGTTTTTACATATTTTCTACTTTTTAGTACTCTAAGAGTCCTGTTAAGTCTTGTTTGAACCATATGAATTTATTATAGAAGTTTAATGAAATTTATCTACTCTTTGCTCTTAAACTAGCTCTTTTTTTTCTTATTTATTCCACACAAGATTTACTTATACTTCATATTTGAAAACCTATTGATAAATTAGTTTGAGTTAAGGTTAAAGATGAGATCCATGTTGTATGTCTAAGTCTCCTATCCCAAATTCATGCATTTTCCCTTATAAATATCAAACACTTTATATTTTGGTTAAAATGATCAATAAGATCAATTGTATAGATTTTCGTTTTCTTATAGAAAATGGAATATTATTGTCAACTAATTTATAGATAATGTATGATTTTCCCTAAATATTTTATAATCCTTATTATATGGTTAGCTCGCACTTTAATCCATCAACTAAAAGCATATTATCAATTATAGTGTGACCTTCCTTACCAACTTTGTCAATGCCAATTATCTTACCGTTGGCATTGTCTTTAAGAAACAATACAATCAATATGTTTTAAGTATGTAAATGAACTTGAGTCTTTGATTGCTATTCTTTGCCTTCTTTTCAACCCATTTCCTCAATTTAGTTATGAAGCATTGTTTTTTTTTTAATTATCAATAGGCCCATATTCACTATAAAAAACTTTATACATCACTTCATTGGATGTATAAGTGTTGATAAACTCTTCTTTGGAAAATGTAAAGATTGAATGCTCTCTTTAAATAGTACTATGGCATAACATTGTTACATTTATGAGACATGTTGATTCCTATAAAGTTCATAAACATATGTCATGGAATTATTTTTAACATTAACCCTATTCTAAGTGGGTGCTTAATTCTTGCTTTTAAAGTGATGTTGAGACCAAAATGAATAAAAATGATATTATATGCTAAATTGTGTCTTTAAATAGAAGTCATACCCACTTTCGCTTTGTTGATGTTAATCTTTAGGCATAGATTGAAAGCCATACATTAATGCATAAGACTTGCCATTAGAGTAAGGCCTAATGGATGAAGCATATGCATATGATTTATATATATGCTGAGATATGGATGCAACATACCCATTTTTCATCTTAAGTAATGGTTTCTTCACTATGAAAATATTTTACCTTAATAAATTTAGTCTTAGAATTAGATGCACTCCCATTATTGCATCTAATCTCATGTCTATTATATGAATTCTTTTATATTTCTAGCATGCTTTCCAATTTTTCACTATCCTTAGTAATTTGGATAATAAGTCCTTAAGAGCATTGACCTTGTTTTATGATTTCTCATTATCATACTTCAGTGCATCTAAATTAAGATTATTAATAATGGCCCCATTCTTAAATGCTTTGATGTTATATAATTCATGCTTTATTTTCTCTTGCATGCATCTAAATTCTTTTTATTATGTTTAAGTTTAGAAAATAATTTCTTCCTTTTTTACACTTATCCTCTCAAGAATTCAACTAGTTCATCATTTAAAAATTAAACATCACTATCATTATCACAATATTTAAAGCTAGAGAGTACCTCATCATCATCATTAGTCATGAAGTACATGTTACCTACTTCTCCTTCTGAATGCTTACTTTTAGAGCTACTTGCTTCATCTCAAGTTGAGGATTTAAGTGCCTTATTTTTCTTCTTATTTCTTTCATGTTTGTCATTTTTTTATAAAAGGATATTGGGACTTTATATAACCGAGTTTCCTACATGTAAAGAAAATGATGTTAGTTAACCTACACGTAATATCAACTTTACCTTCTTTGAAATCTTTTCTCTTATAGAACTACTTCTCTTTAGAAACTTCATAAGTCTAACAATGATAAAAAGCAATGTCTTCCTCATTACTTCCATTGGAGTATGTCTCTTTCTTTTCACTTGAATCCTCCTTTGAAGTCTTGAATGCTACATTCTTCCTTTTATAATCCATTTATTCTTGTTATGTTTCCTTATGTCTGATTTTATAAGTGAGAAGAGACCTAATGATTCCTAGTGTCTTTTTTCTTCTTGTAATATTGTCTCTTTAGATTCCCAAGTATTTAGAAGAAACTTAGCAATTTCTCACAATTTTAGCATTAGTATATTTCTTACCTAATCCTTTAAGAGCATTCCTAACGTTAATAAGTCTAGTATACGTTCTAGCAATACTCTCTTCACATTTCATTTGAACAATTAATATTGATGATGTGGCTTGCTCATTTTACTCCCCTTAACTTAATTTGTTTCCACATGTGTATCTTTTAATGTATACCAAATTTTATGGGTCATTTCAATCATAAAGACTATTATTTTTATTTCTTCCTAATGCACAAAATAAAATGTGAATGGCTTTACTTTTTAAGGAAATTAGTTTCTTATCTTAAGGATCTCATTAATTAGGAAATTTTATATCATCTAAGACTTTAATGTGAATGAATGGGTCCTTAGAAACAAATTTCCACAATTAATATTTTTAGCCATTAAATGGAATTTTATTTTAATTTTCCAATAAATATAATAATTTTCATTAAACAAAGGAGCCTTACTAACATTTTAATCTGTTGGGCTAGGTGAAGAGCAACCATAATTTTTCTTGCATCAATTAAATATAAGGAAATAACCTAAATGATCTTTACAACTTTAGTGAATCTTGCTTACTCACTTTAATGTTCAAATGCCACAATTACTTCATAATCAATGAATGAATGTTTCTAAATACTTTAAAACTCTTCCAAAATGTGAGTTATCAAATGTTATAAAGAAGTCTAACAACCAAATACCCAAATATTTATATCTACACTAGCTCCAAAATGTTATTAGACATAAATCATAGATGTTTTAATAACTAGTAACAGTGAAATTTGTTAAAAATTTTATATAATAATATGACATAAAATCTTATGGCTTCGTATTTTTCGCTAACTCTCAAGTGACATTGGTTGACCACACTAAAAAATGGTCCATTAATGTGCCAAAAGAAAGTACATTGGTTGACCACTTGATTAATAAGATGACTATGGACATATTAGTTAACCATTAGCCTAGATTAGTTGACTAATGTACCTAAAAACACATTTTCAAAGATTTTTTCTAAGTTCTTTCAAATATCAAACCATATTCTTTTAGTAAATATTTGATTCAAATTCATTACGAAACCTCTCCAAATTTTTTTAAAATCAAAAGGAATTTTTTTGAAATCAAAACCTTAATTCCTCTTGAAAATTGAAAAGATTTATGCATTAAGTTCAAAATATGATATTCTTATACATGAAGAGCCCCTAAGACTTTGAAGTAAACACGTAAGAGATACAACAAAAATTACAAATGAATTTGTAAAATTATTGTGCCTTGATCTTCCTTAGTCTTGGTCTTATCCTTGACTTAGATATATTTGAAGTTTGTATACTTCTCTCTATGGTCTCCATAAGGTGTTTTTTGACTTTATTTGAAATTACTTTCTTTTAAGACGTGAGTTATTCATCAAAAAAATAAATCAATAATAGTAACTAGTTGTTTTCATTAAAACATGTATTGGAACATCTCTTGTTTCAAAATCTTCTTTTGGACCTGATACTTTTTAACTTATAGATTTTTATTTATCCTAATTTAGTGAGTGTCAAATCCAACAAATATAATCCTATCTTGATCACAAATAAATTTTATATAGCAATGAGCAAGGTCAATGCCATAAGAACTAGTAAAATTTATCTCCTTTTCTGAGTTAACAAAATAAAATAAAAGAATGGGGATTTTAAGATAAAAATTGAATTATATTAAAAGTAAAGATAGAAAAACAATAAAAAAATTCAATTTAATGAAATCAAATGATAATGAACTTCAAAACCAAAATACAATTTTAGTATTGATTCTTTGAATTTATCATTAATGCAAAGATAAGGCCTTTTATTCCTTAACAAATTGGTTATAACAGGTTCTAGTAACCTATCTCTCCTTACTTCTTCACTAAACAAAATAAGCTCTTTGATCAATTCTCTTATCAAATAACAACCCTAAACAAACTCTTTAGTTTTAATTTTTTTAATAGCATCAGAAAATAGAGAGACCACTATTTCTAGCCAACAAACACACATGCTCAATTAGTTTGGACTAAATTATATAACCATATAACGTAAATAGAATATCATATATTAAACCTTGCTATTTAACCACTAAGAATATCATATATTAAACCTTGTTATTTCACCACTAAGGATTATAATCATAGAACAATTATTGATTTAATCATTTCAATTAGTAAAAAATTTAACATCCCATTATCTATGGGAAGTTTAACATAGTAAATATGAGTGATTAATGAGACCTTAGAATGGCATTTTTATGTTCATATATAATGTGACATGCTCACACAAGTGAATAGTGAACTTTTCTGCACATGAAGTTAATTGTACATACATTCATGAATGATTCCAGGTATAATTGGATGGAATTGTGAATTTGGAATTTATCTATATTGAAAATATTGTTGGTTAGTAGAATTGTGAGATTTATGAATTTTAGTGAACTTAGGATTTATTTTGTAATTTATAGAGTATTATGGAAAGTAGGAAAAATAAGAGAAGAAATCAAATGAGGAGTTGGAGATAGTTGGATTGTAAAGATGAGAGTTAAAGAGAGTTAGTTCAAAAGAAACTAAGTCAGAACTTAGACTTTAGGAAGATGACAAGTGCAAAGTTGCTTTTATGATGTGTCAGAAGTTTGAGTAATTTGAGAGTTAAAAAGGGGTTGGTACTTTTCCTAAGTTCTTCCCTTGTTATCATTTCCTCCAAATTTCTTCCCATGCACAGAGTTTTCCATCAAACTCCTTCTGAGAGTTAACTTTGATTCTTCATATCCCTCACCATTTCCTTTACTCCTAAAGTGTTTCTTTTATCTTAATAAAACCAGAAGTTGGTTAGTGTTCACAGAGGAGTACGTGATTTTGCATGAAATTAAAGCTTTGGGGATAATTGAGGATCTTAGAGTTTTTTGACAAGAAGGTAGAGAATAAATTCTTTAGAATTGGAGATTTTGAAAAAAATTTGATAAGTTACTGTCATCTGCATGAACATGCATTTTCATATAATTGTATTCTTGAACACTAAGATTAGGGGATGAAAATTTGGGGATATGGTTTTATTTGGGTTTTGCTGGGTTATCAGTGATTAGGTGTTGTGGAAATGATTCTTGGAGTTGAGATAGAAATAAAATGATGTATAAGATTAGTTTGGAGCGTTAGATATGTAAGGTGGTATGCTCTGTTTCTTCACTGAGCATGTATGAATACTTAGGTGTTTACATGAGAGTTGATGAAGACTTAGAGATGTCCAGGAGCATAGACAATTTGTCTGTAAAGACGTATCGTCTGTATTTTATCATCTGTGGTTGACTATTTTATCGTCTGTGTTGACCATGTATCGTCTGTGTTCTATCGTCTATGTTTATCGTCTATCTTTCTTCACTTCGTCTACCTTTTCATTTGTTCTTCGTCTGCTTTGTGTATTATCTACTTTTTGAAATCATATGTTCTCTACTTCGTCTGTCTTTTGGTGTTGCATCTATCTTTTGGCACTTTGTCTATGTTTGACTTTTATCGTCTGTGTTTGACCTCTTATCGTCCGCCTTTTGAATTTCGTTTGCCTTTTGCTTCCATCTATGCTTTGCTTCCATCTACGTTTTGCTTCCGTCTATGTTTTGCTATCGTCTATCTTTTGAAATTCGTCTGCCTTTGAGATTCCATCTACCTTTAGACACTTCATCTATCTTTTGGCATATCGTTTGTCTTTTGCTTCCGTCTGTCTTTAGCCATCATCTATGTTTTGAATATTTGTCTGCTTCTGCTTTGTCTACCTTCTGCTAAAAGGACCAAATTATATCTATTGCACTCTTTGATTTAACGTGAATAGTAGACTCGCCAATCAGAGTTTTGAGAGAAATTTGAAATGGCTCATTAAGTTATGGAATTGGATTTATATGGTTTGTTGAGGTATAAACCTTACGAACAATGCTAGTTAAGTGAAGTTCGATATTTGACTGTGGTTTTGATAACCTAGATGGAAGGATACCCGGAATTGTCATAAACATGTATTGTACATAATTCATTTTATATAAGTGTGCATTAATGAACACGCATAATTGTGTAGATTGCAATATATGTGTATTATTTTGTTATAAAGGAATAGTTGGAACGTCAACTTCCAGACGTTGCTGGTACTTCCAGGCATTAGCTTCGAGAGTAACTTATGAGTAACCTAGACGGTCACACTTAATTTCTGATTGTTTAAATACTATTCAAATGATTGAATGAATGTGGCTTGAGTATTGATTCCGGACAAGAAGGTCCGATGACTGTGATATTGGATTGTGATATTGAAGTGCTACTTGTATATGATTGAGATGAAATAAGTGTACATTTGATATGTAATTGTCATTTGATTCTCAACAAAAGTTGAATGCTGGACTTAGGTCTGATGACTCGAAAATGTTTTTTAAATACTCATATAAGACTGTGATATATGAGATATGCAGGAATAGTTGCATTTCATAAAATGCATGTTCAGATAAAGGCGTGTGACTTGAGTTGCCAGTATGAAGCGCTTCCATATAGAGCTTTGCTCTATGATTTTCTGATTCTGATTTGGCACGTGAGTTATGCTCCGTGATTCTGTCTGATTGAGCCCCATAGGTCAATGTTTTTATAAATCTGTAATAGGGACTCGGTCACAACAATAAAAAAGAAAGTGAGTCTCATGTGCATTGCTGTTACATGACAAGAATGATTATAAAGTGTTAAATGTTCAATGTGACATGATTTATTAGGTGTATGTGATCCAATGTGATTATATGTTAT
>JAOSBN010000178.1:13858789-13876388 GCA_027563595.1 Erythroxylum suave | reverse complement strand
AGACCATGAGGAACAAATGTTCTTAGGAAGATGATCCAATTTCCCTGTTGCATGTTCCCCAAATTGAGGTCGGTATGCTGTCGGAGATGGGTCTTCCATGCTTATATGTGCTTGTGTTCCCGAATGTTGGGCCTCGGAGACAGGGTCCAACATATAGTGACTAGACAAGGCATACAAGTAGATCCAAAGAAGATAAAGGTAGTAATGAATTGGGAAGCTCCGAGGAATGTGTCTAAAATTCGAAGCTTCCTAGAATTGGTTGGATATTACCGGAGGTTTATCAAGGGGTTTTCTTTGATCTTAGCCCCTCTAACAAAACGTCTAAGAATGTAGTATTCAGATGGAATGAAGAACGTCAGCAGAGCTTTGAGGAGTTAAAGTATTGATTGACTACGGCACTAGTGTTAACTATTCCATCGGGGACCAGAGGATATGTGGTATATAACGATACTTCGCATCAAAGATTGGGATTTGTATTGATGCAGTATGGCAAGGTGATCGCCTATGCATCGAGACAACTAAGGTCTCACAAGATTAACTATCTGGTGCATGATTTAGAGCTTGCTATAGTGGTCTTTGCTCTAAAGATATGGAGACACTATCTGTATGAGGAGACAGTCCAGATATGCATAGATCATAAGAGTTTGAGGTATCTGTTGAGTCAAAAGGAATTAAACATAAGACGGAGGGTATGGATTGAGTTATTAAGGGATTATGACTGCACGATTGAGTACCACCTGGGGAAAGCCAATGTGGTAACTGATGCTCTGAGTAGATAGTCTAATACTGGTATAGCTTAGATTCAATTATCGAGGTTACCAAACTTGATTCATTTGAGAGCTTTGAATGTGGAATTGAATCTGGAGCAAGATGAGGCATTAATTGCTACATTGAAGCTGAGGCCGATGTTGCATGATAGATTTAGAAAAGTCCAGAGGAAAGATCTTAATATCGTGAAGCTTATAGAGAAAGTGAAGATGAATCCAGATTCTGAGTTTGAGTTGAGAGATGAGACATTGTAGTTGAAGCAGAGGTTGTGTGTGCCGAATGTGGATGATCTGAAAAAGGAATTTTTGAAGCTCATATGGCCACCTATGCTATACATCTTGGTAGTACCAAGATGTATAACATGCTGAAGCAGCATTTCTGGTGGTCTGGAATGAAAAAGCAAGTGGCGGAGTACGTTTCTAAGTGTATGACATGCCAGCAGGTTAAGGCTAAGCATCAAGTTTCAGTAGGGAAGCTACATTTGTTGGCTATTCCGGAGTGGAAATGGGAACGAATTACCATAGACTTTATTATGGGATTGTCAAGAACTCCGAGGCAGAACGATGCTATATGGGTCGTAGTAAACTAATTGACTAAGTCGACCCATTTCTTACCAGTGAGAGAGAATAACTCACTAGATCAATTGGCCCGAAGATATGTGAATGAAGTGGTCAGACTGCATCGAGTTCCAGTGTCCATTGTATTAGACAGGGATCCTAGATTTACTTCAAGATTCTAGAAGAGCTTGCAGACTACTATAGGTACAAAGTTGAACTTCAATACTGCATTTCATCCTCAAATAGATGGATAGAATGAGAGGACAATTAAGACTGTTAAGGATATGCTTAGAGTGTGTGTATTGGAGTTTCAGGGAACTTGGGATCAATATATAGCACTAATAGAATTTGCATATAATAATCACTACTACAGTAGTATCGGAATGGCACCATATGAGGCATTATATGGCAGAAAGTGTTGATCGCCTCTGTATTGGGATAAAGAGGGCTTGAGAATGGTTGAAGGCCAGAATTGATACAAGATATTGTGGACAAGGTGAAATTGATCCGAAGCTGAATTAAAGCGACTCAAGATAGACAAAAGAGTTATGTGGATCAACATCGAAGGGACATGGAATACAGTGTGGGAGATAGAGTATTCTGAGAGTGTCACCTTGGAGATGAGTATTGAGATTTGGTAAAACGGGCAAGTTGAGCCCTAGGTACATTGGTCCCTATGAGATTATTGAGAGGGTAGGACCTTTGGCATACAAGTTAGCTTTGCCAAAGGAGATGTCTCAATTGCATAATGTATTTCATGTGAGTATGCTCCAAAGATACCGATCAAATCCTACACATGTGATACCGGCTAAAGAAATTGAGGTTGCTAGTAACTCAAGCTATGTTGAGGAGCCGATCAAGATAGTGAGATCTTAGATCAATCAGTTAAAGAACCGAGTCATTCCAATGGTGAAAGTCCTTTGGAGGAATCACTCAACTGAGAAAGCAACTTGAGAAATGGAGGAACATATGAGGAGAGAATATCCCACCTGTTCGAACAATCAGGTAAGAATTTCGAGGACGAAATTTCTTTTAGGAGGGGAGAGTTGTAACATCCTGTTACCCATGCTGAGGTTAGAATAGTAAATATGAGATATTATTAAGAAATTAGAAAGTGAATTTCATGCTCATGCATAATATGACATGCACATGCACGTGAATATTAAATTTTTACACATGAAAATAATCGTACATGCATTCACTGACAATTTATGGGTATAACTTATTTATATATGTGAAAGGTGATTTTTATTTAGAATTGTGGTTTTTATATGTTGAAAACTGATTTGGAGAGTATATTTAGTGATTTAGAATTTTTGATGAATTTTAGGAACATTTCTAAAATTTTGGATTTTTGGACTAGGAAAAATGTCAAATAGCAGGACAATTGATAAATAGGAGTAGAATTAAGAGTCAAATGGCAGTGAAAATTTTTATAAATGACATTTGGGTTTAATGATATATGTCATTGAAATTTGGAGACAATTGGAGTTGATTGGACAAATTAAATGAGAGAACCTAAGTGAACCTATAAGGAGTTGACAAGTGGCAAGCGACAAATGTTACTTGCCAAGCCATGTGTTAAAACCCACGATTGCTTTATTAATTGGAAGTCCATTTAATTGCTTTGTATCTTGTTTCTTCTTCTCTTCTTTTTGTTAATCACTCTTCATCTTCATTTTGTTCTCATCTCCACGACACTCTCTTCATCTCTACATCAAAGTGAACCTTATTCTTTTTTTTCATTTGCTACTCTCATCTTGCTCTATTCTTCATTTCTCACTAAAGACCCATCCTTCAAACCTCCATGATGATGTACGTGAGTGACATTGGAAGTTAGGGCTTCTTGTTGTGTTTGAATACATTGAAGAGAAATGAAGTAAGTAGCTTGTTAATCTTCATGGTTTTGCCAAATGAAGCATTTATAATGATAGTTTAGTGCTTAATGATCATGATAGAGGAGTTGAGATTTGTGTAACATTGATGTTGTATTAAATAGATATATGTTCTATTTTAATGTATTGATGGTATTTATGAGTTGTTTTAAGGAAGGATTGAGAGACTAAATAGTGATGAAGAGGGTGCGGGAAAATGGTAGTTATAACATTTCCACTTATTAAGCTTCTATCTTTTAGCCATAACTTATTCTGCAGTTATCCAAATGAGAATTCTTGATCTGGATTAAATTAGAGACATATTGCTACATTTTTCATGAAGACATCGAATTCAAATTCTATCTTTAAGAGTTTCAAATTTTGACTTGAAGTTGAGTACTAGGTATAGGAAAAAGTGCAGAAATACTGGATACATAATAGGTTTTTGTTCTATTTTCTTGATGAAGTAATGTAAATCTCCTTGGGTGTTTTTGCAATGAAATAAAATGAGTCTAGAGCTAAAGAAAGGGAGTAATGTGATATCTTGAGATGAAAAGAATTAAGGTGATAGTTAGAAGTGAATTGAAAATGGAAATGAAATTGAATATGTATAGGAAGTTGATGATGAATGTGTATATATATGTATGTTCTATTATATGTGTTCATGATCAATCATGGACTATAATTTGTTTATGGATGATATTGAGTTAAAATGGAGTTAATAATGAAGAGTAATGAAGTAGGAAAAGTGATCTTTGTATAAGTTATGTTAGGTGTAAAATTTGGAAAATTAGAAGATGGGCGCTGGAAAATGTAGGAATGTTCACTGATTATGCTTCTATGCTTTACACATAACTTGTTCTGTAATTATCCAAATGGAATTATTCTTAATTTGGATTCAACTAGATACATAGCGATACAAATTGTCTAAATAAATCGATTTTTAATTCTGTCTCTAATAATTTCAAAATCTGGATTGATATTGAGTCTTAGCTTAGGCTATATCACTACCCGATATAGAAATCATGTCCTATTGTTATCGATTAAACTGTATTAATAGAAGCCGAATTAGACAAAGGTTTCTTCACAAAATTTTTATTTTATCCTATTATCTTTCAATTGATATAAAGTTCATAATTTTTGAATGTGGGAATTGAGAGATATGAGTTGTACAATTTGACAGCATGATCATATACAAGCCAAACTTTCAAATGTGCTCAGTTTGTAGTATTTTGAGCATAACTCATAGAATACTAAACCAAATTGAATGATTTTGGTGTCAGTAGAAACTTAAGAGATACGAGAACAATTTTATAGAAGAAAGTATCCTCAAATTACTTCATTTTCTTTGTCAAAAAGAACATGGAGTGTTGACCCGAAAGTTGTTATAGGAAAAATCTGAATTGACCAAAGAATTATGAATTTTGATATTTATAGTTTTATTAAGGTATAAACCATAAGTATAAATGATACTTATGTGAGTTTGGATATATGGATGTTTACATGACAAGAATAATAGAGTAATACCCGGGATTGTCATGAACATGCATTATGCATACTTCATATACATACATGTGCATTAATAAACACTTATAATTGTGCCAAATTGTGATATGTGTATATTGTGTGATATAGAGGAGCAACCGGTACGTCAACATCTAGATGTTACCAGAACTTCCAAGCATTAGTTTCGGGAACGACTAGTGAGTAACCTAGACGTTCTCACTCAATTAATTGTTTGTGTTAGATTATGTTTGAATTATCTTATGAATGTGAAATTGATTGTGTTGATTCCAGACAATTGATTTTTCGAGGAATTCTATATTTAGGACTGTATTGGAAGTACTACTTGAATATGAATATGATTGACTATTTGTTCTCACCTTCAATGTTAAATGTCGGACTAAAAGTCCGATGACAAATGTGAATAAGAAAGAGTGTGAATGTGACTGAATTAGTGTAATCATTGATTAGGCATGATGCATTTCATTACATGAATGCATGAAAGATAAAGGTTGTTGTAACCGAAGTCGTCAATAAAAGAGCTTAAAGCTCAGAACGTGAGAAAAGCCTTTGGCTCAGTTGTGCATGTACCTGGTATCCACTAAGTGATATGGGACATTAATTGATACAACTCGGTATCTACAAAGAAATATGAGCTAGTAAAAAGACAATTGGTTTCAATAAAGTAACAAATGAAACTGAGTCACGTGCATTGTATTTATATTTGATATGTGTATTTTATATGAATGAAATTACCATTTTGATTGTTCTAAAAGTGAAAGGTGATATTTTATGAATATGAAAAGATGTGAAAAATATGTTACATATATTGATGTGATGCATGAATTGAGTGAACCATCGATGATGGTTACCTCATTGAGTTCACAAAACTCACCAAAATTGCAACGTTGTCTTTTCAGAACTGAGAGACAACTTTAGCTACTGAGAGACTCTACCAGCCGTGTAGATTGTGTTTTGGCAAAAGAAGTCATGGCTCGAAGGTCGGTCAGTTGGGGGCTTTTGGACAGATCAGATAGACTAGTATATTTCCTCATTCATGTAGTGCTTTTGTACTAGGTTTAATGATGTACATTTAGTAAATGTTGAAAAATACAATGTAAACTTTCGAGTTATGAAATGAAATGAGGAAAATGTTGGGTTTTAAAATATTGTGATTTCCATATGATGCTTTATAATGAATAACGATATTATGCCATTGGAAGATTATGTAGTGAAAGATAGTAGCTCACCTTTATCGTAGGATATGTACCAGAATGACCTCTAGGCATCCCGGTGTGTACCCTGCGGTAAAGGGGTGCTGCATCCCATAAAAAATTATTTTGATAATTGAACAATACATTTTGTTATGTCAATTAAACAAAATAATAATTTTAATAATTTCATAAGGGATATAAATATTAAAGAATAAAATAGTAAAAAAATAATTAGATCTTATAATTCTTAAAGAATCAGACTTTAATTAACCTTTGGCTAGAAAAAAGAGTTTAGATGCACATAGTTCTTAAAGGTATTAAAAGAGAAATAAAAAATATCCCGATAATGTAAAAAAAGATAAACCAACATGATAGAGAGATAAATGATTGCTTCCTACATATAAAAATCTCAAAATCTCCCTTTAATAATCTTTTTAAAAAGGAATAAAAGATAAAATCAAGACTAATTATAAAGAATCCCACTTCTATTAAAGTGATCCTGCTAAAATAGGTTCCCTAAACAAGACTCCTAAACAGAGCAAAACATAGGTAGAAAGAACTAAGGCCAACTAATTTAGAAGAGCCCTATTAATTTCACGTTAAATTACGGAGTAGTCATATAGACAAAGGTGTCGCCATGTCTTATACTTAGACATCTTTTGGAAGCTTATCTCCCATAGGCTTATTCTTTTCCAAAATTTGTGATCTTTGTTCTTTATTTGCTAAATTTCCACTTTTAAGCATACTTTGATCCAATCTCTAATTTACTCCACATAGCACAAATTTATATAATTACAATATATGATTTCAAGTATTTTGTCAATTAAAACATAAGGAGTTAGTATGAAATATAAGTCTTTATGCATACTAAATTCTCCTACAGTTAAGACAATCGTTACCCTTAGGCATATAATACTCTAGACTCATCAACCTCTCTCTGTATCCTTCTCTTTTACTTCTCAACTCATCCCTTCATATCACAAATCACCATGTCTCACTAATCCAAACTAAAACATAAAAGAAAATAAACAATTTGTAATATAACTTGCCATAAAATACAAAAATATGCAATGTTCCTAACAATCTTTTCAACATCAAATGCAATAGGAATCAATACACTCTCATTGGTTTTACTCTATGCACTCAAAGTGACTGGGCTATTAATGATCTCTCATGTCAATATAGAGAAACTCTTACTATATGCTTGCTTATATATCACGTCTTGACTAGTGAATAATGAACAAAGGTCTTTGAAAGGGTTATAAAGGGGCTTTGATATGGTTTTTAAAAAGGAAACTTTTAGGCTCCATAATTCTCTTAATTCAAGTCACTTAACTATGATCATACACAATATTTCTCAACTCTTCCTTTCTTTTCTTTTATTTTTCTTTTGGATTGAGGAGGAAATTTTATCACTCTGTCTTCAATTTTCTCTTATGTGTGTGTGTGTGTGTGTGGGTGGGTGGGTGGGTAGGTGGGTGCGTGCGTGCGTGCACGAGCGGGCGAGCGCGCACATGCATGTGTGTCTGTATGTGTGTGTGTCTGCGTGTATGTGTGTATAGGAACCAAGAATATGCAAGTCCAATCATTTCATTACAATTTCTATAACAATATTTTAAATCTCCTAAAAAATATGCTTTTATAATCCTTCAACAAAAGATTTATAATTATAGGGTAATTCAACAAAAATGGTAAATGTGGCTTGTATCATGGTTTATATAGAAGAAATTAGTTAATTAAAGGAGATATAATCTAGGTGGCTTTTTTAAGAATTCAACAATTGCTCAATTTAGAGAATGGAGTAAAAAATAATGAATGCTCTTAGGCTCAAAATCTCACAATGTCGTCCCTTTGTACATTTCATCTAAATCAATTATAAAAAACAATTACTTAATATATAGTAGGTGAGAACTTAACCATTAATGCTAATCTTCCTATTCCATTTCAATCTAAATTAATAATTCTTAAAAACTCAAATCATTCAAAGGAAAATTTTAAAATAAATAAGATGTTTAAAGCAAGCTTGAAAAAATTTACAAAAATTTAACCAAAATTACAAAAACATGTATAAAATGAGAGCAAAATCATAAAACAAAACTAAATACTACACTATAATTCTTACACATATTTCATACATGAACTTCAATATAATATGAGTAAGGAAGACTTCCTTTGAAAAATTTGAGCATGGACGATACACCTCTTACACGATCAACAATAAGAGTGGAGTGAATTGTATGAAAGTGAGAAAGGCTAAGTTCTTTTATATTTAAGTGATGTGTCTCTCCAATATATCTAGTTATTCATGATTTAAATTGTTAATTGTAGCAAAAGTGGATGGCAATGTGTGGTTTTGTGAATCTTAATTTTCCTTTAAATCATTGTGATACATCTTTTCTAACCATATCATAGTTGGTCCTGCATCAACAGAGACCAAGCTCATTATTTCTTGTCAAGCAAACCCATCAAATCCAACCAAAGGATATCAAAGAACCTAGGAACAATGGATTATGACTTGATATGAAAAAATTAAATTATGAAGCTAACCAATATCGAAGATTAACTTTGGCTTTGTTCATCATATATTACAAGAAATAAAATTCAGCTTTATTTAGCATAATATCATAATCTTTCATACCTCAAAACATAAAAGCCAGAAACCTATTAATGTACTTCAGGGCAAGATTTTTAAGAAAAGTATCATTTGATTTGCTCAAGTTATAAAATAAACCAACTTATATTATAACTAAACTACAGTAATTTTAAAGTTAATATTATAATCATAAGAATTATTTAAATATTCATCAGTGATGGCATATTTTACAATAATAAAACTAAATGGAATATTGAACTCAGTAATTAAAAGTCTAAATTCCTTATCCATTAATATGAAATTCACCCGCAAGCTCAATATAGACAAGGTAATGAATGGAAAGATGAGTGTGCCATCTAATGCTATAAATCAATTCAAGCACAACAATTTTAATATTTAAAGCATCCACAATGGGATGATGAATGTACTTACAATGAATGATGGACTATTTACAGATGCCTAAGTCCTTTTCTTTGTCACTTCTTTCCTGATATTGAAGGTGCTCCTTCAAATCTAATTACAAGGGAGTTAATATTTAATTTCCTTTTAATAAACACATTCTAGTACATGATTTTAACACTTGCTTGTATTGGAGATCGATTGGAGTTAATGAGGGGTTGAATTTGAAGGAGATGAGATTTTTGGTTCTTTAAAAGAGTGTTGACCGTACACTTTTTGACCATTATTCAAGTGAGAGAAGAGAGAAGTGACGAGATGAGAAGGGTGATTTTAAAGAGCTAATTATTCAAGTGAGAGAAGAGAGAAGTGACGAGATGAGAGGGGTGATTTTAAAGAGCTAATGGATGGTGTTATCAAAATTGAGATGGTAGCTCCAGTGAGTGCAGAGAGGAGTGGGAATAAATGGAAGACTTGGTTATGCAGAACTGGAGGGTGACTATAGCTATAAGAGAAAAAGAAATTAGGGTTATATGGAAAAGAAAAGAAGAAAGAAAGAAGAAAATGTTTTATTTATTTATTTATTTTAGTAAACTTCCCCATTTGTGTGCTTTTAAGACAAAAGATGTTCTATTGTAAGATATGGGCATGCCTTAGTTAAGAAGGAACAACTTCAATAATGTGGAAATAAGACATGAGTATGCCTTTTTTATAAACTTCTTATAGATGCTTTGCCCTTTTTTTAATATGTCTGTAAAGTGTGCTCATAGTTTATTAAGATGCTCTCTACAATTAAAACAAAATAGAGTAATGTAAACGATTAAAAATACTAAATGAAATCATAATATAAATAAAAGAAGTTTTCTAAAAGAAAAAATATCGGGTTGCCTACTAATTAGTGCCTTTTTTTAATATCTTTAATAAGATAGTATGATTCCTCATGTCTCA
Source organism: Erythroxylum suave (assembly GCA_027563595.1). Lineage (NCBI taxonomy): Eukaryota > Viridiplantae > Streptophyta > Magnoliopsida > Malpighiales > Erythroxylaceae > Erythroxylum > Erythroxylum suave. The sequence continues at coordinate 13,866,535 of JAOSBN010000178.1, read as the reverse complement.
TAATTTGGGCATTCCAAGATAATGCTTTTATTATTATACAAATGAAAACCCTTATAAAAAGGTTTAAGAAAATAGCCATTCACCTTAAAACACTTATTGGCACTTGGACTATGTATTTCAAGTGCACTATAAAAAAAACATGTTAGTAATAATGAAAGGTCTTACCCATCTAGAGCATAATTACTAGGAAGTAGTTTTAAACAAAAATAAAAAATTAAAACTTTTTGACCAACTAAAAAGTTTTTACTTTCTTTGTAAATTATAGATTTCGCAAAGGCATCATTAAAAATTTCCTTCAACTCTTGAAATGATAATTTGAATTACTCACCAACTTACCTAGTCTTATATTTTATTGCTTAATAGCCCAATATGCCTTATGTTTTAATTCAACTAAAAGATTGCATAGTTTTTTTAAAACTAAACGGTAAGGCAAAATATTGATAAGAGTTTTGTAACTGTATGGTAGGCCTATAGTTCATCATCAAGACACTTACTTTAATCCTTTTTATTGGAGCTGACTATCTTTTCCAGTGTGGATTTCATGTCCCTATTGGACAAATCAGCTTATCCACTAGTTTGTGGATAGTACGTAGTAGAAATTTAATGAATGACAACCATTTTACAATCATTAGTACTATTAGCCTTTGCTTTTACCCACTTTGAAACATAATCCACTACATAAAGTATATAAATATTGCCATAAGAAGGGGGAAAAGAATACATAAAAGCAATACCTTATATGTAAAATATTTTATAAACAAGAAAGGGTTAAGTGGCATTTCATCTATATGCCTTAAGTTCTAGTTTTCTAGCAATGTTCATAAGCTTTACAAAACATGTAACACCATACTCGATAATGGAATCAGTATACCGAGTGTTACCATATTCTTAAATACCTAATACTTCAAACTACAATATTTTCTATTTAAAACATCATTAATCTAGCAATTACTATTCGATACCTCTAAATGTAACACCCCATACCCGATAATGGAATCGGCATACCGAGTGTTACCATATTCTTAAATACCTAATTCTTAAAACTACAACATTTTCTATTTAAAACCTCATTAATCTAGCAATTACTATTCACTTTATAAATTTTGACAGAGTTTTCTTTATATTTACTTAAAACCTCTTACAAGAAATTTTAATACACTTCTCGTGCATATTACTCAACTTTACCCATCCGCCAATACATTTCAACACTTCTAAACTAGATTTCATACATAACTTTCATATATTCATATATAACTCACAACAAAATCCTATAAGATCGTTTACTTCTTTAGGTGTACATGCCATAACCAAAATTAAAAATAAAAATTTATAGTACATCTACCTCTAATTCTTTCAAGATCCTCTATGTGACTCTTGTCTTGTAGTAGATCCACCACAGCTTTCTTATAATTCTCTTCAAAACCTACGCGCAGAAAGAAAATCCACACGCTAAGCTACAAGCTTAGTGGTATTCAAGCAATTCCATTTCTCTTTTAATTCAATTCATTCAACCAAAACATGCATAATATATAATATTTTTCACATATAAATATCTTCATTTATTTATAAGCATAAATAGGCATTTAAAATCAACTTATGAAATACAAACATTTTTTTTAATAATTCACATCTAATTACACAATGATCAATAAATTGTGCATTCAATTACTAATTTCATTTGAAGTTCTTTAATTATTAACCATGTATTTATCTACTTTTATTAATTGCCCAAAGCAAAATCCATTGAAATTGCATCACCGATGTAACACACCACTATCATAGAGCATATTCCCGAACTTATCAATGGTATTCGATAATAAACTTTACAAGAATGGCACGTTAAGACGATCAGAAATACTCATTACAAAATTTTTCACATCAGACATATCTTAAGCAACTCATATTTCATTTACGCCCATTTCATTTACAACATAACTAGTCAAAAAAGTCATTACATTTCTTAATCCACTTGTACAATGCACATCAGTTGTAGAATACAATGTTTAATACAAAATTGACTGAAGACATATGTAGGTGCAAACTGATCCTGACCACTAACTCGTGTTCATATACAATGGCTTAGCTCTAATTGGTCTAACTGAAAATCTCCTCTGAACCTAAAAAGCCACGTTGTAATTTTTGATAAGTTTGGCGAACTTAGTAAGTGAACCATCATTAATGATCCCACTCAAGTCAAAGACACATAAATTTGACATTCAACCAAATTCATAACATTTCTCATCATGTAAGACATATTGATTCTCACATATATCCCAATTAATCACATTATTAACAATGGCATATAACTTTATCATCACAATTTCATAATTGGATTCATAATCATATAATTCATAATCAAGAACTAATGCAAAAGCTAATGAGACTCCACTTTCCTTATTATTTATTGTGACCGAATGCTTGTCAGATATAGATACTATCCCATATTGGGATCAGTCAAATACAGAAATCATGGAGCAAAGCTCTACGTGTAAATAACAAAATTTTGAGCTTAAAGCTCTTTCAGACTGGCTACTCTAGTCAGAACGCCTTTGTCTGATCATGCATTTAATGTAATGCACCAAAATCACAAAAATATGCCATGAATAGCATTTACTTATGATGCACAGACGGAATCTCATATTCATCGGACCTCAGTCCGACATTCAACTTTTGTTTAGAATTTAGAAATCATTCAGAATTCAAATACAATGTTGGCCCCTGAATTTTTTTTGTTGAGTTAAGCATGATTTAAATAAATTATGAGGTCATGATAGAATAATTATTGGAGTTTAATTATTTATTGCAATGTTAGTAGGATTTTATTTCACTGGTTAGTGAAATTAAAGCAGTAGGAATGTATTGAGGGCAATTTGGCATGTCGCTTAGCATAAAAGCCATCAAGCATTAAAGGAAGGGTAAAGTGGACATTTAGCACTCACTAAAGATAGAATTGGAAGAGGAAAAATGTTGTATTGTACATTAGAAGGATAAAAAACGTGAATGAAGGGAGAGAATGAAGTGAAAAACGAAAAAAAGAGAAAGAAAGGTGAGAGAGAGTCGTCCATGCGAGAAAAAGGGAAGAAGCAAGCTAGGGTTTCATCTTTTCTTAGTTTTTAAGAGTAATTTTGAGGGTATTCAAGAAGAGAAAAAGAAAGAGGAAGAGAAGAGCTTCCATTTGAGCCAAACATCTCTTTGTTTGGTGAAGATTCAAGATAAGCTCTTTTTAATCCTTTGGATTTTTGGAAGGGTTTTGGTTCATGAAGCTTAGGAAATACATGGGTTTAAGTATTCTAGAATCAATTTTAGTGAATATGCTTTTTGGGTTCTCAATTGATATTCCTATTGAATTGGATTTTTGCCAATGTTGAAGGAAATCAAGTAAGGCAAGAGGAGCAAGAGGAGGGGCAATTTTTAACCAAGGAATCAAAGTGGGTTACATGTTTATGGTTGAGATAATGAGCCATGAGTATTTTTCCGAATCAAAAGATTTAAATGATTTCAATTGCTTTATAAATGTTGCATTTATGACTTCTTCAATGATTCAAGTATTTGCTATATGTTTGGTACATGAAGCTTGATGATGACTTATGATGGAAATTGTGTTTGAAATATGTCATGCTTATGGAAATCATGTTTCCAAAATGTGCCTTTTGTGTGATATGTTTACAAGTCATGGAATTAATATTTGTGTGGGTTTGTGGTGGTCCATCATGTTATGTCACGTGCACATTGACCATATTAAAGGCTTCTCCTGCTTGCCTGCTAGTGGCATGGAGCTCCTTCACGGACTCCCACAAGTTTACCAAAGATTCATAAAAAATCCCTCATGTTTATTAAAGATTTGCAAGAACTCCCCCATTTATATGGACTACCCAAACCATTATGATTGCTTATATTGTGTATTAATTGCTTAACAAGTTTGATAATTTGATGAATACATGACTTTTGTTGTTTATGAATTGTTGACAAGTTTGAGAATTTAAGAAATACATGTTTTATGGTTCAATGCAATTTACTATGGCAATGAATATTTTCAATGGTTTTACTTGTTTCTCTGCTATAAACTTGTTATACACGAGCTTTTAACTCACCCCCATCTCCAGGTGACGAGCAAAAGATCGAGTGTTAGAGAGTCAAGGCATCACTCCAAGATTGCATATTTTTTTATTTAAGTTAGTGTAGGAAAAACTCAAGGCTTTAGCTACATTTCAAGTATCATTCACATGTATATTTTGTATTTTTGGATTATGAGATCAATGATGTATTTAGGTCTTGAAAGGCCTTTAAAGCTTTTTAAAACTCTTTCTTTTTTTGTTAATGAAATATATGTATGTTTTGCTCATGACTTTCCAAGTTCTCGTATTGCATTTTCAAGCATTCATAGGGGTAAAATCTGTGTTCTGACTTCATGGGAAAAACTGTATTAATCTTGGCTGATTTAGACAAGGTTGTCTTCTTGGAAGTTATAGTTTATCCTCTTAGCTTTCCAACGATATAAAGTATATAATTTTTAGAGATCGGATTTGAAGGATATGATTGTTACATTAGTGATGCTGCATAGGGTGCATGCAGGACACTTTATAGCTTTTCTATTTTTATCTAATAGAATAAGAGTACTATGGTGTCTTGAAATGGGAAGAAGTAGTATGATAAGTTAAAGATGAAATGAAGGTAATAAATGGGGTTGAACATGTGTAGAAATTTATAATGAATGTATATAAGTTTGAAGGTTATGTTTTTGGGTTGATGACCAAACATAGATTATGATTTAGTTGTAAATGATATTGAGTTGAAATGGAAGTGCTAATGAAGGGAAAATGATGAGGAAAATGAGTTAGAAATGATAGATATGCATAAGACGGGTCATAGGTAACTTGTAGGAGTTATAAATCTAGAAATTAACCCGTAAATGTCCGTTGGGCGGACTTAAGTCCACTGGGCAGACCTTCTTGGGAATTTCAATGTCCCGGCTCAGTTTATGTCCATTTGAAGGGACATATGTCTACTAAATCGACATTCTCGGGATAGTTTTATAAATGTGCAATTTTGACCCTCTAGATAGCAAAATCACTCTTTAGGGTCTTCATAAAAGTTGTAGAACTTGAAATCCTCTTGAAACTGTGCTTGAATAACCTTAATCTAACATCCATAGTGAAAGTTATGCCAATTGTCCCAAATTATGTGCATATATAAATTGCAGACTTATGAATGCTTTTCTTTGACACATTTACGTTGTCCCAAATCATGTACATGTATAAATTGTGGATTTATAAATGCTTTTCTCTTATATATTTAGGCTTGAATGGAGCTTGAAATGTAATTAGTTTGATGTAAAAATAAGGGATAAAAATAAGTGATATGTTAGGGTGATGATTGAGGATATAAGCATAAGTATAGATTGTCGTATATTAAGTGTTCAAATATGAAATTTTGGGAAGTTATAGGAATAAAGATGAACCTAGGTTGGCTAATGAGGTTCCATTAAAAGAACCCTATAGAGTGATGCACTCACGTTTAACTCACGAGTTAGACTCTGAAAACGAGGCCTAACATACAAACAGATATCATTCATATTTCAGATACAAACAAAACACTTCTAATACATTCCCAAATATCAAACTCCTCAAACCATTAAAGTCCAGAATTCACGTATAGTTCATAAGCAGTTCAACATTCAGAAGTTAAACAGAATAAATCAATCCTAGGGAAATCATCTAGGTTGACTCATAGTCATTTGCCTTCATGATCCGGAAGCATCTAGATGCTTCTATCAATCTTCATTCAATACACACATATTTTACACGTCACTAATTTGTCAATCATATGTATGTATATATATATATATCATGTTACACTGCATGCTCAATTTGACTATTTCTGGGTATGTATCCTTATTCACAATTCTTGATCATTCAAACATCATAGCTTGTACATAGCTAGTTTGCAACTAAGTTACTACCTTAACACTTGATCATGCTCAATGCATTAACCATACATTTACTAACTCTTTTCTAGCATTACAAACATTCACATACTTCCCAATTCTCATTCATTCATTCATAATGCAATATTCATAACCCTTGGAATACATTTGCATTCATAAGGACATCTCCATTCCTTTAACACTCCATTCCAAACTTAGATCCATTGTTATCACACGCTCTTTTTAATAAGGCAATATGTTCTTCTAAACAAATTTTCCTCTTTGTCTTAAGTTTCTAATGAAGTAAAGTTAATACAATGTGGTTCATTATTCCTATAGTTATACCTAAAATACTACAGACTGTTCTCAAACAGTGACAGCAACTAAAACTCAAATTCAAGCCAAATTTCAAATTCAACCAATACTACAGACTATTATATCATTTTATAGGATGTTGTTGATAATCTTATTAAGTTACAAAATAAAATTTAGGACATCTTTTTATTTTCGGCCTTTATTGTTTTACTAATGACTTTTTTTTCTTCCAGGATTCTTTATTTGAAGCACATCCTCCTTTCAATCTTCACTATATTTAATAGTGGGGCTTCTTATTTACATTCATCATCCTCCATATCATTGTATTTTTGTACCCATATCTACACTTACTCAAAACTTTGTGATCATTTCTTTTGGTACCTAATTTCATAAAGATTGATAAGGTTTAAGTATATTTACAAAATTTATTATTGTTACCCTTACGTTGAGACTAAGGATTTGAGGAACCTTAAAACTGAAGTTGTGCAAGTAGTTACTTAAGCCATCTTCCAAACTTTGGGTTATAGATATTAAGTAAGAAAATCTTTAGGTATAAGCCTATTACTGATAAAGTGTGATATGAATATGATAGTTAACTATTGAAAGGTGGTAATTGAAGCAAACGTTTGGAATAAAAAATGTATCGCACTAGTCAAGGTTAAAGAGAAGGTTTTGTATTTTATAACAGAAGGTTTTGTATTTTATAACACCAGATTTATCATATAGCTCAATAAGTTTTCTATATCAATTTATATAATTGACAAGGTTTTATATATAGTCATAAATATCCAGAGTTAATGTAACATCCCATCACCGAAGGGAATGGTAGAATAGTAATTTTGAGTGGTCCATGGGCGTTTAGAAATGCCTTTACATGTTCATGCATAATCTAGCATCCGCATACATGTGAATAGTAAATTTTGCACATGAAAAATGATTATACATGTATTCATGACATTTCCCGGTATAAGTGTTAAGAAATGTGATTGTGAATAAATGTTATTTTTGTGCTTGAAAATTGAATTGGAGTGTGTCTTTGTGAGTTTTGAATTATAAGTGAAAATTGTGGATTAAATTAGAGTGTATTAATTGTGATTTGGCGATTTCGGTATATTTTGGATATTTTGATATTTTGGTAAATTGTTTTGAGGTGAAAATATTATTTGGAGACTATTAGTAATATTTTGGAATTTTTGGAAATTTTAGAAAATTTTTATTAAAAAAATTGGAGTATTATGGACCAATGAAATAGTGACATTTGGAAGCCTTACATGTAGCCACGTGGCTCACATGCAAGGGACACACGTTACCACATATGTTTCTAAATGAGGGAGACCGAAGCTCTGTTCATTATGAGTTGTACTAGAGTTTTTGTTAAAACTTCAGCTGTGGAATTTTTGTGCCTTTGAGTTACTTTTACTGCTGCAAATGACGAGGTAAGTAGCTCTGTTGAGGATTTTACGGTGTCAATGTAAACATGCATGCATGGGTTTGAAAAGTGAGGTTAT
>JAOSBN010000178.1:13834537-13858689 GCA_027563595.1 Erythroxylum suave | reverse complement strand
CTAATCGACATTTTGTCTTGTAAGTGAAAATGTTTCTGAATAAAAATGGGCCCAAATTTGCGATTATAAAAAAAATACTCATACCAACTTTTGATTGTTTTAGTGCTCTAGCACACCACCCTTGCAAGGTACGGACTCGGATATCACCATCAATGTCGAGTTCGGGTCTTGCAGGAGTGGGGTGTTACAGTTAGCATAATAAACTTGAATGGTAATGGTTTCACTAAGACATCAAGTATTAGTCAGCTATCACCTACCCTGTTATGTTATACCATAATGGTATTTGATTGTCAAGGTGTAAATGATGTTTTTTTTTATAATATTTGTTGGGTATAAGTTAGTTGTCAGTCATGTATTTGTTGCCTTTTTTGTAATAATTGTTTAACTTATTACTGCAACATTTGAACTTTAACATGTTAAGTTTTAGGCTACTTATTGGCCTAAGGAGTTTCAAAAGGTATTGGTTGACTCGATAATGTTGGCAAATGGATTGCTTCCATAAGTACTTGTTATCCTTTTCTAAGGTAAGGATAACCTAACTAATATAATATTTTCTCAAGTGAGAATATTAGAGTATTTTAAGACAATTTCCTACAAACAATGTCAAACAATATAGCCTAAATTTGAGGTAGGTTATTTAGCTAATCTTAAGTCTATAAGCCTATAAAAATAATTAACTAGAGTGTTATAGGTATTTTTGTACTCATATCTTCACTTACTCAAAACTTTGTGATCATTTTTTTTTGTACCTAATTTCATAAAGATTAGTAAGGTTTAAGTCTATTTACAAAATTTATTGTTGTTACCCTTGTGTTGAGACTAAGGATTCGAGGTGCCTTAAAACTGAATTGATGCAGGTAATCACTTAAGCAATCTTCCAAACTTTGGGTTATAGATATTAAGTAAAAAAATCTTTAGGTATAAGCCTATTACTGATAAAGTGTGGTATGGTTATGATAGTTAACTATTGAAAGGTGGTAATTGAAACTATAAGTAAGGTTTGGAATAAAAAACATATCACACCAGTCAAGGTTAAAGAGAAGGTTTTGTATTTTATAATACCAGATTTATCGTATAGCTCTATAAGTTTTCTATATCAATGTATATAATTGACAAGATCTTATATATAGTCATAAATATCCAGAGTCAACATATTAAACTTGAATGGTAATTGTTTCACTAAGACATCAAGTATTAGTCAGCTATTAGTTATTAAACCTACCCTATTATGTTATACTATAATGGTATTCGATTGTCAAGGTGTAAATGGTGCTCTTTTTGATAACGTTTGTTGGGTATAAGTTCATATGTTTGTTGCCTTTCATGTAATAATTGTTTAACTTATTATTGCACATTTGAACTTTATCATCTTAATTTTCCAGCTATTTATTGGCTTAAGGAGTTTCAAAAGGTAATGGTTGATTTGATAATATTGGCAAATGGACTCCTTCCATAAGTACTTGTTATCCTTTTAAGGTAGTAATAACCTAACTAATTTAATATTTTCTCAAGTGAGAATATTATAGTCTTTCAAGACAATTTCCTACAAAAAAAATGTCAAAAATATGGCCTAAATTTGGGGTAGGTTTATTTAGTAAATCTTAAGTCTATAAGCCTATAAAAAGAACTACCTAGAGTCTTATATGTATTTTAATACCCATATCTACACTTACTCAAAACTTTGTGATCTTTTGTTTTTTTGGTACCTAATTTCATAAAGATTGATAAGGTTTAAGTATATTTACAAACTTATTGTTGTTACCCTTAGGTTGAGACTAAGGATTCGAGGAACGTGAAAACTGAATGCTTGTAAGTAATCATTTAAGCCATCTTCAAAACTTTGGGTTATAGATAATAAGTAAGAAAATCTTTAGGTATAAGCCTATTACTAATAAAGTGTGGTATAAATATGATAGTTAACAATTGAAAGGTGGTAGTTTAAACTATAAGTAAGGTTTGGAATAAAAAACATATCGCACTAATCAAGGTTAAAGAGAAGGTTTTGTATTTTATAACACTAGATTTATCATATAACTCTATAAGTTTTCTATATCAATGTATATAATTAACAAGATTTTACATATAGTCATAAATATCTAGAGTTAACAAATTAACTTGAATGGTAATGGTTTCATCAGCTATCAATTATTAAACCTACCCTATTATGTTATACCACAATGCTATTTAATTGTCAAGGTGTAAATTGTGCTCTTTTTGATAATGTTTGATGGGTATAAGTTAGTTGTCTTTCATATGTTTGTTGCCTTTCTTGTAATAATTGTTTAACTTATTATTGCAACATTTGAACTTTAACATCTTAATTTTTAGGCTACTTATTGGCTTAAGGAGTTTAAAAAGGTATTGGTTGATTCGAGGTACCAGAAAATTGAATTCTTGCAAGTAATCACTTAAGCCATCTTCCAAACTTTGGGTTATAGATATTAAGTAAAAAATCTTTAGGTATAAGCCTATTACTAATAAAGCGTGGTATGAATATGATAGTTAACAATTGAAAGGTGGTAACTGAAACTAACAATTGAAAGGTGGTAATTGAAACTATCAGTAAGGTTTGGAATAAAAAACGTATCGCACTAATCAAGGTTAAAGAGAAGGTTTTGTATTTTATAACACTAGATTTATCGTACAACTCCATAAGTTTTCTATATCTATGTATATAATTGATAAGATTTTATATATAGTCATAAATATCCAGAGTTAACATATTAAACTTGAATGGTAATGGTTTCACTAAGACATCAAGTATTAGTCAGTTATCAATTATTAAACCTACCCTATTATGTTATACCATAATGCTATTTAATTTTCAAGGTGTAAATGGTGCTCTTTTTGATAACTTTTGTTGGGTATAAGTTAGTTGTCCTTCATATGTTTGTTGTCTTTCTTGTAATAATTGTTTAACTTGTTATTGCAACATTTGAACTTTAACATCTTAATTTTTAGGCTACTTATTGGCTTAAGGAGTTTAAAACGGTATTGGTTGATTCGATAATGTTGGCAAATGGATTGCTTCTATAAGTACTTTTTATCCTTTTCTAATGTAGGGATAACCTAACTAATTTAATATTTTCTCAAGTATTTCAAGACAATTTCCTACAAACAATGTCAAACATTATAGCCTAAATTTGGGGTAGGTTTATTTAGCTAATCTTAAGTTTATAAGCCTATAAAAACAACTACCTAGAGTGTTATAGGTATTTTTATACCCATATCTACACTTACTCAAAACTTTGTGATCATTTTTTTACCTAATTTCATAAAGATTGATAAGGTTTAAGTATATTTACAAAATTTATTATTGCTACCCTTGTGTTGAGACTAAGGATTCGAGGCACCTTAAAATTGAATTCGTGCAAGTAATCACTTAAGCCATCTTCCAAACTTTAGGTTATAGATATTAAGTAAGAAAATCTTTAGGTATAAGCCTATTCCTTATAAAGTGTGGTATGAATATGATAGTTAACTTTTGAAAGATGGTAATTGAAACTATAAGTAAGGTTTGGAATAAAAAACGTATCGCACTAGTCAAGGTTAAAGAGAAGGTTTTGCATTTTATAAGACCAGATTTATCCTCTAGCCCCATAAGTTTTCTATATCAATGTATATAATTGGCAAGACTTTATATATAGTCATAAATACCCAGAGTTAACATATTAAACTTGAATGGCAATGGTTTCACTAACGCATCAAGTATTAATCAGCTATAAGTTATTAAACCTACCTTATTATGTTATACCATAATGGTATTTGACTTTCAAAGTGTAAATGGTGCTCTTTTTTATAACGTTTGTTGGGTATAAGTTAGTTGTCTTTCATATGTTTGTTGCCTTTCTTGTAATAATTGCTTAACTTATTATTGCAACATTTGAACTTTAACATCTTAATTTTCAAGCTACTTATTAGCTTAAAGAGTTTCAAAAGGTATTGGTTGATTCGATAATGTTGGCAAATGGACAGCTTCCATAAGTACTTGTTATAAGGTAGTGATAGCCTAACTAATTTAATATTTTCTCAAGTGAGAATATTAAAGTATTTCAAGACAATTTCCTAAAAATAAAAAATCAAACAATATAGCCTGCATTTGAGGTAAGTTTATTTACTAATCTTAAGTCTATAAGCGTACAAAAACAACTACCTAGAGTGTTAAAGATGTTGTCATCAAAGACACTCAACACTTTGACGCTCAAGTTAATGAAACTTTAGAGGTACTAAGTATATATAATAATTTCTAACTTAATTTAATGATAATGATCTCAAGAACTCAACCTTCTTAATTTAATGATAATGATCTCAAGAACTCAACCTTGGAATGTCTTCCTTTTATATACAATCTTTTAAGAAATATAATTAGACTTCAAATATCCTAAAAGTGATCTAACTTCTATTACAATGTTTAATTAATCTTTAGTTATAATTTTACTTTCACATATAGAAAAGTCTTATTATATCTTGAAATCGATAAATGAGTCTATTACAAGCAAGTCTCAAAATGACCATTATAGGAGTGAGTTTTTAGGCTATACAACTAATAATAAAGAATATAGAATTTAATGGCTAATCTAAATCTATAACATACATTTAATAAGAATGTATCACTATTTAATATAATATTACTGTTTTTTTAATTAGTGGCTAATCTAAATCTATAACATACATTTAATAAGAACGTATCCCTATTTAATAAAATATTATTGTTTTCTCTAAAAGTTTATTATTTTGTACACTTTTATAAAAATGGATCAAATTATTAAAAAGTGTGTCTTTATCCTTCGATATATATCAAAGTATTTGTGTGAAAACCACAGTTAACTTTTCCAAGTCTTTAGGTGGAGTTGAAGTAATAAGAAATGTTTTAATTTTGTATAGGATTTCATATCTAGCCTAATTTTAATTATTTTTATTTTCAACTAATTTTTTTCTAATAAAAGAAATTAAATATAAAAGAATAAGTTAAATTATGTATACATTTTATCTACAAAATTACGAACCTTATTTTTTTATTATATAAATTAAATGAAACATAAATATTAGCTTTGTTTTTAAGTTTAATTTTATTTTCTAATTAATTCACTTTTAATTTCAAAACTCTTGAATTAGATTGACTTTGTAGATATGTTTTGAATATACTATCTTCAACAAAATTTCGTTAAAAAATATTTATGCGTAATTAACTCACCATATGTTCAAATCATGTCACATAACTAGTAAAACAAAGAAACAATGGACATAAATGAAGGTTTGAGTTAAATATTAACTAAGTTCAGTGGTGAAATACGCAGAAGCTCAGGAAAATAGACTCTAATATTTAGTGAAAAAAAAAGAAATGGAAGGCTAAAAATAATAAAAGAAATGATGAATAATAATGATAAAAGAGAGAGGACGGGATGAAAAGATTGAAAATAAAATTGTAATTTTCTTTTCATTCATCTATCTATCATCACAATTAATGCAATGCTTATATATATTGGAATCAGATGGGGTTTATGATATAAATAATTTAGCTCAGTCACTTTATGCTTAACTGTTTACAACTCATGTCTATATATTGATAACTCATGTTCTTAATTAAAGTTTTGCCAGCATTGACTGGTCAAAATTATAAATTACTATTTTTATTTTATATTTTAACACCTCCTCTTAATTTATTATTTTGATGGTGTTTTTTAAACCTTCTTGCTTTTCATATGTTGAGGGCTTGGTGAAAATATCTGTTAGTTGCTTAACTGTGTTGACAAATTTTCTTCTTCTTGGACAAGATATCTGATGAAGTGATGTCGAATTTCTATATGTTTTGTCCTGCTGTGGAATATTAGATTTTTTTTTCATTACTATTGCTGACATATTATCACACTTGATGATAGTTGGAGTAGTTTCTTCATATTGCATGTCTGACAAAATTCTCTTCAGCCATACTGCTTCACATGTTACTTATGTTGCTGAAACATATTCTGCTTCTACTGAAGATAGTGCAACAGTCCTTTGCTTCTTTGATGACCTGGAAATTGGTTTTGTACCTAAACAAAATAAATGTCCTGAAGTGCTTTTATAGTCATCTATGGATCATGCCCAATCACTGTCTGTGTATCCCACAAGGTTGTTGTTTGCTTCTTTGGCATACTTGATTCCAAAATTTTTCGTACCTTGCAAATAGTGTAAAATTCTTTTTGAAATGATTTTTGCTTGGTTTGTGCATAAATCTGGAAGCATTACTGACTTTATAAACAATGTATGGCCTTGTATTAGTTAAATATATGAGACATCCAACTAGACTTCTATAGATTTTTGGATCAGCTTTCTCTGCACTATCATCATTTTGTAACTTCTCATTCAAAGCCATTGGATTTGAGATTGGTTTGCTATCATTTATGCGAATTTTTTCAATAAATCATTTAAATATTTTTCTTAGGAAATAAATATTTCTCCTTTTGTTTATTGAGCTTGAATGCCAAGAAAATATTTCGTTAATCTAATATTCGTAATCTCATATTCCTTCATCATTGAATTTTTAAACTCCTCTACCATCTTTAGGTTAGTGCCAATATAAATTAAATCATCAACATATAAGCAAACAATAAGAATATCTTGTATACCTTCCTTTTTCACATATAACGAAGGCTCATTTGGACTTCTCTGAAATCCTTTTTTTTTTTAAGTATGATTCAATTTTACTGTTCCAGGCTCGAGGTGTTTGTTTTAATCCATATATTGCCTTTTTTAATTTCAGAACTTTGTTTTCTTTTCCTTTGATAGTGTAACCCAAAGGCTGCTCCACATATAATTCTTCTTTAAGTTCATCATTGAGAAAGGCAGATTTGACATCTAATTGATAAACTGGCACCTCCATTTGAGCAGCTAATGCGAGAACTATTTTGACCATCTCCATTTGGACAACTGGTGCAAATTAGTCTGTAAAGTCAATACCTAGCTACTGTGAGTATCCTTTGGCAACTAACATTATTTTGTGTTTCGGGATAGTTCCATCTTCCTTGTATTTTGTCTTATAGACCCATTTTAAGCCAATTACCTCCTTGCCTTCAGGTAAGTCCACCCGCTCCCATGTATTGTTCTTTTCAATTGTTGCAATTTCATCATCCATTGCATTAATCCATCTATCATCTGTTAGATATATGTTAAATATATCTTTTTTATTTTTATTTTGGAATATTTTAAATTTTCATCTTTTTATTAAACTTGAGTTCAAATACCAGTTGGATAATTTTGTAGATAGAATAGAATTCTATCTTGTATAGGAGTTGATTTGGTGAAGGATTGTTCAAGGGCATTATGGTACTTTTATTGTGAATTAAGGGAAAAAAGACATCAAACCTACGACTTTTTGGTAAGTTGTGTACAGTGTGCATATGGTGTGCAGTATGCATGTTTAGTGCTGTGGGTGTGAGTGGCCGGAAGTTACATATTCTGCTGTTGAGTTTTATTTTGATACTATGTGTTGAAGCAACCTAAGGATGATAGGGGTGTGAGTAATATGTGTGTGTAGTGCAGTGGATGTTAGTGAACATATATATATATATACAACTCTTTCATGCATGTGAAGTATGTTAGTGCAATGGAGTATATGCTTTTGTTAATGGTGGCATTAGTGCAGATATTAAACAGTGAGATAACACATGGTTGATTTGCTTTACACATACGTGGGTGGTTCTTCAAGTAAAAGGCTGCTGGAGTTGCTGGAGTTTTGTTGATTATTTTATTGGTATAGTCGTGATTGAGTTTTAGCTCTTACATGAATCAACCTTGCCGTAAAGGAGTGCAGAAAAATTTGGGAAGTTACTCTTGTCTCTTTCTCAAGAGTTTTTTATTTATGTTAAATTTTATTTAATAACTTAAGTCATTTATTTAGCGTTCTTTAGTTATAAGATTGTTGAGAAAAATCCTCCATTGAGATTAACACGAGTCGGTCATGTTACTAGGAGTGAAAATCTTTTACGGGAAGTGAGATTGAGAGATAGTGTTAAGGGGTAAGTGGTGTCGACTCAGTACAGCTTTGGGTGAATCTATTGTACTTCAGTGAAAGGATTCTAGGTGAGGGCCCCGCAGATGTAGACAAAGAGTGTCGAACTGCGTTACCAAATTTCTGGTGTCATTCATTATTTTACTTTTGATTGGTTTTTTTGTGTCAGAGGCAACCACTATAAAATCAGAAAGTTTGCGAAATCACTACTACCCCCTACGGGTTTTTCATCATCCTTTGTTGCCTCTTTAAAATTTTTTGGTTCACATGCAAAGAAAGCAACATGAAAAGTTTCATAAATTTCTCTAAGGGAGCATACCTTTCTTAGTGGTGGAGATTCTGAATCTGGTGTTACGTCTATAATTTGTCTTGGATTTTATGTTGCTTCATGACTCTTGCTTGACTTTGGAATTTGTTGACTTGTGCTTGGATTTGAAACTTGCATAGGCTGCTTCTCTAAGTTTC
This sequence comes from Erythroxylum suave, assembly GCA_027563595.1. Taxonomy (NCBI): domain Eukaryota; kingdom Viridiplantae; phylum Streptophyta; class Magnoliopsida; order Malpighiales; family Erythroxylaceae; genus Erythroxylum; species Erythroxylum suave. The sequence continues at coordinate 13,850,234 of JAOSBN010000178.1, read as the reverse complement.
ATTGAATTAGTATTTCTTCAAATATTTTTATACCTGTATTGGAGTTGTCTTCATTCCAGGATGTAGATTCATCAAATATCACATCCCTTGAGATTACCAGTTTACTTGTTTTTGGGCTATATAACCGAGAACCTTTTGATTCATTGTTATATCAGATGAAGAGAAATTTTTCTCCTTTCTCATGAAAGTTTTCTCTATACTATAAGGGGATATATGGATAAGCTATACGTCCAAAAACTTTTAAGACTTATACATAAGGTTTTTGTCTGTGCCATGCTTCGTATGGAGTTTTGTTCATTACTACTTTTATTGGGGACCTATTTAGAATGTAGACAGTAGAATTTACAACTTCTGCCCAGTAGTCATTTGGTAGACCTTTATCTTTCAGCATACTTCGAGCCATTTTTGCAAATGTTCAATTCTTTCGTTCTACAACACCATTTTGTTTTGGCTTATGGCGAACAGTCAACTGTCTTTGAACTTCGTATTGTTAGCAGTACTCTATGAAAGGATTTGATATAAATTCTCCACCATGATCTGTTCGAAGTGTTTTCAGTGGTTTCCTAACTTGCTTTTTCACTAGTGCCTTGAATTGTTGGAAGACTGAAAATGCTTCAGATTTTTCTTTTAGAAAATATATCCACAACATTCTGATATAATCATCCATGAACAAAAGAAAATATCTTCTCCCACTGAGTGATGAAGTTCAAGTTGGTCCAAAAATATCTGCATGTACCAACTCTAGTGGCACTTTTGCTCTCCAAGTATTTTTCGGAAATAGAAGTCGATGCATTTTTCCATAAATGCATCCTTCATAAATTTTTATCTATATGGGCAATATGACGTAGGCCTAAAACCATGTTTTGTCTTTTAATAATTTTAGGCCTTTGTAATTTAAATGTCCACACCTCAAATGACATAAATATGACTCATCCATTTTTTTACTTAGGAAAGCATATTTTTCATCACGTGGCATAATAAGAGGAAAAACATTATTTTGATTCATTTTATTTTTTCCATAATGATATTTTTATTTTTATCATTGCCATCAAAATTAACAGAATAAATTTTTTTAAGTAACTAGCCAACACTTAAGAGATTTGAATTTAAGCCAGGAGCATATAGAACATTATGGATGAGTTTAGAGTCCCCTGTTTTGGAGTTCACTTGAATTACTCATTTTCCTTTGACATCGTTCAATTTTCCATCTCCAAGCTTGACTTCAGATGAGAAATTTTCATCCATCTTCACAAAGATTTGTTTGTCGCTTGACATATGACTGCGACATCCATTATCCAAATACCATGTATTTTTTGTTTCTTCTTGACTAGACAAGTATGAATAAATACTTGACTTTCTTCCATTTTTTTAGAAAAATTTACATTATTTTAATGCATCTCTTTGTACCAACAGTCTCTTTGTGAATGATTAGAAATTTTGCACTTCATGCATCTGTATCGACAATTTTTTGAATCATGTCTAGGCTTTTTGCAAATAATGCAAAATGGTTTAGGATTACCTAAACCATTTCTTTGTTGATTATTGCTTCTTTCTCCTCTGCTTTGAGATAGGTTTCTACGTACTCTGTACGTTGAACCTTCTCTATTAGTTGAGCTACATGATGTAGTTGCAAAATTAATTTCTATGATATTGCAGTTTGATTTGAATGCTTGCTCCAAGGATTATATTGAGAACTTGTTCATTCTTTTTTCATGTACTTCTAGCGAACCAAATAATTGATCCAAAGAATATGTTTTCAGATCTTTAGATTCTTCAATTGCTGCAACTATATGCTTAAATTTTGCTGGTAAAGATCTCAATATTTTTCTACTATTTTTTAATCTATAATGGTATCGTCATAACTTCTAATTTGATTAATAATTGTTGAAACTTTGGATGAAAATTCTTGTATAGTTTCACTATCCTTCATTGCTAATGTTAGACCTCGTTTCCTGAGCCCAACTATCCAGATGTCATAAAATGTGAGCGTGTGTATTACCTTGTATGGTTATTTCCATGAACTCTCATTGGCCATCATCGGTTAATCTCATTCTTATAACATCCCAAAAGTTTCCTATTATATAGATCAAGACATGCTTAAAAGCCAAAGTATGCTCATAACTAAGTCATGCTCCTCTAATCGATTCCCTCACTTTCTTTCCATTAATCTTTTTCAAAGGAACATCAAAGGCTACCAATTTTTTTGGAGAGATAGAATAATGGGTTAGGAATCTATTAGTTCAATAATCACTTCATTTGGAGGTCGGATGATGGAGTTATGGTCAAAAGAGTCAACCCCGATTATGTCTTCAATCATATTGTACCTGTCTTGGGACAATTGGCATAACTTTCACTAGAGATATTAGATTGTGGTAGTTTTAGGACGATTTCAAAAAGAACTTCGAGATCTACAACTTTTGTGAAGACTTTGAAGAAAAATTTTGCCATATAAAGGGTCAAAATTGCTTCGTCTGGCGCTTCATCTGGTGCTTCGTCTGGCACCTCGTTTAGTACCTATGATTCGTCTAAGGACCATATCTTTTGCGTCCGAAGTCCAAAAATTCCAAACTTTATACCTTTGAAAAACTAAGAAAAGGAATACAACTTTCATGAAGACACTTAGCCTAATTCTATCTAGATCAATACAAATTTTCCCTAGAAGTTAGAACATAAAATTTTACCATTATGAATGCTTGAAAATCCAATGTACAAACTTTGAGAGTTATGAGCAAAAACACAATCATATTTCATTATCATCAAAAGATAAGATTTTTACAAAGCTTTAATGGGAATTTCAAGCCATAATACTTCATAGTCCAAAAATGCATAATTTATGCAAAGTATAATTACTCAAAATGCAACTAAAGCCTTGTTTTACAAAAACTAACTTAAAATACAAAATAAGCATAATTTGGAGTAATGCCCTTACACTCGATCACTCGATCTCTTGCTCATCACCTAAAGATAGGATGGAATGGGGGGTGAGCTTAAAGCTCGTGGGTAACAATTTTATAACCGGTAACAAGCAAAACCATTTAAAATTCATAATACATCATAAAACACATATTTCCAGATTCTTAATTTATCAACACTTTATAAGCAACCCAAATCATGCATGCAATAAACTTGTCAACACATAAGCACATCAAAATGATTTGGAAGGTCCATAAACAGAACGAGCTATCACATTCCTATGAAATGGTCCTGTGTAGTCGTGAACAGAACGAACTAACGCAATCCCACATTGTGGTTTTACGTAGTCGTAAACATAAGGGAGTCGTAAACTTGAGGGAGTCCCTGAAGAAGCTCCATGCCACTTGCTGGCAGATAGGAGAAGCCTTTAGTCAAAGTGCACTTGACATACAAAACGTACCAAACCAAACTCACATAACATGTATTTCATAACTTGTAAACTTGTTGTTCATAATGGCACTTTTTCTAAAAAGTGATTTCATAAACATTGTATTATTTTTATTAAAAAAATCATTTTCGCATTCTTTTCATAAATCATCCACGCAATATTCACATACCAAACATATAGCACTTTCTCAAAGCATCCAAAGAGCAATAAATGCACATGTGTAATATAATTGAAAAAAACATTTACTTTTTTGATTTAGAAGAAACGTTAATGGCTTATTATTCAATTATTAAAATGTAACCCACCTTGAATTCCCTGCTTAATAATTTCTCAAAGATGCCTTTCTTGTTGCTCCTCTTGCCTCTCCTCTTGATTACCTTCAATATTGGCAAAAATCCTAATTCAATAGGACTTTTAATTAAGAACTCGAAGAAATATATACACTAAAATTGACCCTAGAATACTTAAACTCATGCATTTCTTAAGCTTCATGAACCAAAACCTTCTAAAAATCCAAAAGTTTAAACCTAAACTTACCTTGAATCTTCACCAATTAATGAGTCTCTTGGCTCAAATGGAAGATCTAATCTTCCTCTTTCTTTTTCCCTTCTTAAACAACTTCAAAATCACTCTTTAAAACTAAGAAAATTGGAAACCTAGTTTAGCTTTCTCTTCTTTTCTTCTTCTTCCACGACACTCTCTCTTCCTCACTTCAATTTTTGTTTTCTTCTTCTTCAATTGCAAGACAACTATTCTTCTTCCCCTTTTTACCCTTAATTAGCCCAAAAAGTCCATTTTACCCTTCCTTATAAGCTTATGTTCTTTTAACCTTAAGTGATCTTCCAAGAATACGCTTCAACCTTCTTACTACTTTAATACAACTAAACCATATAATAAAAATCCTACTAACATTAACATAATAATTAAACTCCAAAAACTTAATTTATCAAAACCTCATAATTAGTTTAAATCATGCTTAAATAAATAATAAAAATTTGGGGCTAACATTTTTCCCCCTCTTAAAAGAATTTTGTCCTCAAAATTTTTACTTGAGTCATCGAAGAGGTGTGGATACTTCTCTTTCATGGCTTCCAAGGGCTCCCACGTGGCCTCTTCCACAAAATGGTTTCTCCACAGAACTTTAACTAGCTGAACTGTCTTATTCCTGAGGACCTTTTCCTTAGTATCCAAAATCTCCACTAGAGTCTCCTTATAAGTCAGATCATCTCTCAACTGGACCTCAATAGTTTGATTGATTTGAGAGGGATTCGATCTATACCTTCTCAATATGGAAACAAGGAAGACATCATGTATTTGTGATAATTCCGGTCGCAGTGCCAACCTATAGGCTAGCGATCCAATTCTCTCAAGAATCTCGTAAAGTCCCACATATCTTGGACCCAACTTACCCTTCTTGCCAAACCTCGTGACTCCTTTCTAAGGAGATATATTAAGCAAAACTTTCTCACCCACTTCATACTTCATTTCCTTCCAGTCTGCATCATATAGCTTTTCCTTCTATCTTGTGCTGCTTTAAGCCTCTGCTTAATTAAATTGACCTTATCAACTGCCATTTGAAGTAACTCTGGTCCCACTAATCTCCTTTCTCCTTCTTTATCCTAGCATATAGGAGTTCTACATCTCCTCCCATATAGTGCTTCATAAGGAGCCATCTAAATGCTCGAATGGTACGAATTATTGTAAGCAAATTCGACCAATGGCAAATGCTCATCCCAAGCTCCTTTGAAATCCATCACACATGCCCTGAGCATTCCCTCAAGGGTCCGAATGGTCCTCTCAGATTGACTATCAGTCTGGGGGTGAAAAGCAGTGCTAAAATTCAACTTGATTCCCAAAGCCTATTGTAAGCTTCCCCAGAAACTCGAAGTAAATCGAGGATCTCTGTCAGAAACTATAGAATCTGGAATCCCATGCAATCTCACTATCTCATCAATATACCTCTTTACTAGTACATGCAGAGAATCAGTCTGTTTAATTGCCAGAAAATAGTCAAACGATCAACATATAGCAACATGCTTCCTATTAGTCTTGGGCAAACCCATCAGAAAATTCATAGTCACCCTTTGCCACTTCACTCAGGAATGGACAATGGCCTTAACTTGCCTGAAGGTGCTTGGTGTTCATCCTTGACTTACTGACACACTAGACACTTACTTGCATATTCTGCTACATCCCTCTTCATGCCTTTTCACCAAAAATACTCTTTCAAATCTTTGTACATTGTGGTGCTACCTGGGTGCATAGCATAAGGCATATTATATGCCTCGTCGAGTATCTCATCCTTTACCTCCTGCACATTTGGAAAACAGAGTCGGTTGCCTACAACCATAAGTCCATCATCCCTCACTACCACTTCAGATTTCTTACCATTCTAAATTTCTTCTCGTACTTTATTCAATTCTACATCTTGTGCTTGCAACTTCTTAACTTTCTCGCTGAGTATCGGTCTCACTCTGAAATTTGCCATAATGCAATCGGGCTCCTCCTGTGTCAAACTTATCTTCAGCTTAGCCATCTCTGTCAATAATGACAAATAAACTGTCTGAACATTGACTATGGAGGATTGTCCACTCAAGGCATCCACCACCACATTCGCCTTTCCTGGGTGGTATTCAATCAATAGGTCATAATCCTCGAGCAACTCTAACCACTTTCTCTATCTCAAATTCAGCTCTTTCTGACTCAATAAATACTTTAGACTTTTATGATTCGTAAAAATCCTCATCTGAACCCTACACAAATAATGTCTCCAAATCTTCAAGAAAAACTTACTGTTGTCAATTCCAGATCATGGGTCAGATAATTCAACTCATACGGCTTCAATTGTGGCGAGGCATAAGCTATTACTTTGCCTTCCTGCATCAACACACAACCCAAACCCTTCCTTAAAGCATCACTGTAAACTGTATAACCCTCATCTCTCATAGGTCAGGTCAGAATTGGAGCACTTGTCATTCTGTGCTTAAGCACCTTAAAGGTTTTCTAGCATTCATCACTCCAGATAAACTTTTAACTTTTCTTTAATAACTTGGTCATCGGAGCAGCTATCGTAGAAAATCCTTCCACAAACCTCCTATAATACCCTACTAGATCCAGAAAACTCCTGACTCCTGCAACTGTCTTTGGTGCATGCCACTTCACCACTGCTTCAGTTTTCCTCGGATCAACATGTACTCCATCCTTTGAGATCACATGCCCAAGAAAGATCACCTCATGAAGCCAAAATTCACATTTGTTAAATTTAGCATAAATTTCCCTCTCCCTCAGTGTTTGTAACACTATCTAGAGATGTTTTTCATTTTCCTCTTCGTTCTTGGAATAAACCAGATTGTCATCAATAAACACTATGACAAACTGATCCAGATACTCCTTAAAGACCCTATTCATAAGATCCATGAATGTGGCTGGAGCATTAGTCAATCCAAATGACATGACTGGAAACTCATAATGCTCATAACGAGTCCTAAAAGATGTCTTATTTACATCGGACTCTCTGATTCTGAGCTGATGATAGCCTGTCCTGAGATCAATTTTAGAAAAAAATACCTGCCCCCTATAGCTAGTCAAACAAATCATCGATTCGCGGCAGAGGATACTTGTTCTTAATGGTCACCTTGTTGAGTCTCCAATAATCAATACACATATGCCATGTACCATCCTTCTTCTTAACAAATAAAACAGGCACTCCCCATGACGATGAACTTGGCCTTATATATCCCTTCTCTAAAAACTCTTCCAACTATTCCTTGAGCACCTTCAATTCAGTTGGAGCCATTCTATACGGTGGTATAGAAATGGATATGGTACCGGGAATCAAGTCGATGGTAAACTCAATTTCCCTCACCGATGGCAAACCAGGTAAGTCTTCTGGAAACACATCGGGAAACTCCCTCACAATCGAAAAATCTTCTAACTTCAAAATCTTCTAACTTCCTTTCATTCACATCGGTATCGAAGGCTTCATACCCCTTGTTCATCATTATGTTAGCTAACAAAGCTAAAATCATTCTAGGTGACGGCATTCTTTTGTCTCCTCTAAAAGTCACCTTCTCTCCATTGCCAAAGTCAAACTTTACCTCTTTGAGACTATAGTCTAACTTTGCACAATATTTCTCCATGGCATCCATACCCAGCATAACATTTAGACCCTTTAGCTCTATCGGCAATAAGTCTACTACCAGTCTAGCACCCTCAATAACCAATTCACAATCTCTATACACTTAACTTATTATCACCTTCCTCCCTAAAGGAGTGCTAACAATCAATGGATCTTCCAATGGCACCAAATTCACACCACATAATGTCATGCTTGTAGAAACAAATGAATGCATAGAGCCAAAATCAATAAGACATATACTTCAGAATCAAATAACTAAGCTATACCCGTGACAACTTCAGGCGCGGCTGCAGAATCCTCTCTTGTTATGGCAAATACCTTAGCCTATGGCTGACCCCTTGGCCTTTCTGGAGGAATAACCTTCCTTGCAGCTCCAAAATCGCCCACCTTAATGCTTGGCCTAGTTCCCACTGTTTCTGCTCTCCTTGGGGCTTGCAATTGCGACAGCTCTTGCCTTGTCATCTGGGGACATTCCCTGATCATGTGTCCCTTCTCCCCGTATTGAAAACGTGCTCCAAGTAACTTGAAGCACTCTCCTTTATAAAAGTTCCCACAATGCTCACATTGAGGGTTCGTGTACTTGCTCCTCTCCACCCTGCTATTGCCTCCCATAATTGAGGTTTGCGTCGAAGTTGCCCTTACTTTCTTGTTTTTAGTAGAGGCACTACTCCCTACTTCACTATGAGTGTGGAAACTCCTTGTACTCCTTTCAGGCATTTGAGCACTCATTCCCTTCTTAAAAAACTGCTCCGGGTTCTTTCTCTTGTTATTCACTTTATACTTAATATTCTCTAGTTTCTCGGCCTGAAAGGCAGCATCTACCAACTACTGGTAGTCACAAAAGTTATGGATCAGCACCATCTCCTTGCTCCCCAAATGAAGTCCTCCCTCAAACTTATGGCATTTGTCCTCCTCATTATCCATAATGTTAGTCGCATATCGGGAAAGCTAAGTGAACTTCAGATCATACTCACTCACACTCATGTCCTTCTGTGTGAGATTCAGAAATTCTCTAACCTCCTATTGTACATAAACCCTGGAGAGGTACTTCTTCCTGAACACTTCCACAAAATCTCTCCATGATAACACCGGAGGCATAACCTGACTGTGGAGTACTGATTCCCACTAATGAATTACGTCCCCCAGTAGTAAACTCACTACATAATCCAGTTTCTCTTCATCAAAGCACTTCATCTAAAGCAGGACTCTCTCGGTCCTCTTCAACCATGCTTGAGCCTCTTCTAGATTCGTAGTACCATTAAAATCTACAACTCCATACTTCTGAAGCTTATCATACTGCCCACTCCTCTCCACCGGAGCTGGCATCGAAACTTGTGACCCTTGGCCTATGGCATATATGAAAGCTTGAGCAAAGGCTTGAAAGAACCGTGGATCCATAGTAGGCATAGGAGGAGGAGGCGGTGGGATTTCATACTGCACATTAGGTGCCTCAGAATCAGGAGCAGAGTGTGTCCCCGCGTGTTACAGAACATACGATTCATCCGTACTTCCTCGGTGAGAGCCAGATCGAGTCAGAGCCCCTCAAGTTCTTTTTCGAGACGGCATATTCACTCCTTCAATTGAAAACATTTTTAAAAAATCTTTTAGTTCATGCTTTAAAAAAAACAATTTCAAATCATGTAAAACAATACAAAACAATGCATAAGGTTCGTTTAAAAACAATGTATGTTCATTTCATTTATTAAAACTACTCATTCAAAGCCTAGGATACTCCTAAACCTAGTCCCCATCCTGGACCTAAACCTAGTCGCTCTGATACCATAAGATGTTGCACCCTATTTCCGGAGCCCAACTATCCGGATGTCATAAAACGTGAGCCTGTGTATTACCCTGTACGGTTATTTCCATAAACTCTCATTGACCATCATCGATTAATCTTCATTCTTATAACATCCCAAAAGTTTCCTATTATACAGATCAAGATATGCTTAAAATTCAAAGTATGCTCATAACTAAGTCATGCTCCCCCAATCAATTCCCTCACTTTCTTTCCATTAATCTTCTTCAAAGCAACACCAAAGGCTACCAATTTTTTTTGGAGAGATAGAATAATGTGTTGGGAATCTATTGGTTTAATAATCACTTCATTTTGAGGTCGGACGATGAAGTTATAGCCAAAAGAGTTAACCCCGATTATGTCCTCAATCATATTATACCTATCTTGGGACAATTAGTATAACTTTCACTAGAGATATCGGATTGTGGTCATTTTAAGACGGTTTTGAAAAGGACTTCGAGATCTGAAACTTTTATGAATACCTTGAAGAAAAATTTTTCCATATAGAGGGTCAAAATCGCTTTGTCTGGTGTTTTGTCTGGTGCCTATGCTTCGTTTGGTGCTTCGTCTAGTATTTCGTCCGACGCCTTGTCTAATACCTATACTTCGTCTAAAGGTCATATCTTTTGTGTACAAAGTCTAAAAATTCCGAACTTTATATTTTTGGAAAGCTAAGAAAAATATCTACAACTTTTGTGAAGACCACTTAGCCTAATTCTGCCTAAATCAATACAGATTTGCCCTAGAAGCCAAAATACAAAATTTTACCCTTATGAATGCTTGAAAATCCAATGTACAAACTTTGAGAGTCATGAGCAAAAACACAATCATATTTCATCATCATTAAAAGATAAGAGTTTTACAAAGCTTTAATGGGCATTTCAAGCTACAATACGTCATAGTCCAAAAATGCATAATTTACACAAAGCAGAATTGCTCAAAATGCAACTAAAGCCTTGTTTTACAAAAACTAACTTAAAATACAAAATAAGCATAATCTGAAGTAATGCCCTTATGCTTGATCACTTGATCTCTTATTCATCACCTGAAGATGAGACGGAATGGGGGGTGAGTTTAAAGCTCATAGGTAACAATTTTATAACCGATAACAAGCAAAACTATTTTAAAATTCACAATGCATCATGAAACACATATTTCCAAATTATTAATTCATAAACACTTTATAAGCAACCCAAATCATGCATTCAATAAAGTTGTCAACACATAAGCACATCAAAATAGTTTGGGAGGTCCATAAACAAAACGAGCTAACGAATTCCTATAAAATGGTCCTGTGTAGTCGTGAACAAAACTAACTAACACAATCCTACATAGTGGTTTTGTGTAGTCGTAAACATGAAAGAGTCCCTGAAGGAGCTCCACGTCACTTGGGGGCAGGCAGGAGAAACCTTTAGTCAAAGTGCACTTGACATAAAGAATGGACCAGGCCAAACCCACATAATATGTATTTCATAACTTGTAAACTTGTTGCCCAAAATAGCACTTTTCCAAAAAGTGATTTCATAACAATGTATTATTTTTAAAAAATCATTTTTGCATTCTTTTCATAAATCATCCACATAATATTCACATACCAAACACATAGCACTTTCTCAAACCATTCAAAGAGTAATAAATGCACATGTTTAATACAATTGAAAAAATATTTACTTTCTCGATTTGGAAGAAACATTAATGGATTATTATTTAATTATAAAAATGTAACCCACCTTGAATTCCTTGCTTAACAATTTCTCAAAGATGCCTCTCTTCTTGCTCCTCTTGCCTCTCCTCTTGATTTCCTTCAATATTGGCAAAAATCCCAATTCAATAGGACTTCCAATTCAGAACTTAAAGAAATATATACACTAAAATTGATCCTATAATACTTAAACTCATGCATTTCTTAAGCTTCATGAACCAAAACCCTTCTAAAAATCCAAAAGTTTAAACCTAAACTTACCTTGAATCTTTACCAATTAATGAGTCTCTTGGCTCAAATGGAAGCTCTAATCTTCCTCTTTCTTTTTCCCCTCTTGAACAATTTCAAAATCACTCTTTAAAACTAAGAAAATTGGAAACCTAGTTTAGCTTTCTCTTCTTTTCTTCTTCTCCCACGACACTCTGTCTTCCTCTCTTCAATTTTCATTTTCTTCTTCTTCAATTGCAAGACAACTATTCTTCTTTCCCTTTTTACCCTTAATTAGCCCAAAAAGTCCATTTTACCCTTCCTTATAAGCTTATGTTCTTTTAACCTTAAGTGATCTTTCCAAAAATACCCTTCAACCTTCTTACTATTTTAATACAACTAAACCATATAATAAAAATCCTACTAACATTAACATAATAATTAAACTTCAAAAACTTAATTTATCAAAACCTCATAATTCATTTAAATCATGCTTAAATAAATAATAAAAATTCGGGGCCAATAACTAAATTATCAAATCCCTCAAAAGAGTTTGAAGTTTTATGGAAATTATCTTTTTGTAGCCTCCAAATTGTTGCTTCAATATCTCCCATGCAACTTTTGCTTTAGTTGCATTAGATATTCGAAATAGTAGTGCCCGTGCATCTCTTTGTACATTTTGCTTGTACTCCTTTCTGGTAGCTTTTGTCCACGTCTGCAGTCACGCTGCACTTTCACGCTCCTCATAGCCTTCTTTGATCATATCCCATAAACCTTGCGAGATAAAGAGTGTTCTCATTTGTATGCTCAAAAAATCATAATTCTCACCAGTAAAGATGGGAACTAGATTTTGAGCATAGCTAAAGGTTGATTTGGTATTGGATGCCATGACTATTTATGAAAGGATTAGAACAAAGCTTTGATATCAAAATTGTTGGATTTATATGCGGAAGCTTAGGAAAATGGAATCTAATATTTAAGGAAGCAACAGCCAAAAAAAGAAATGGAAGGCTAAAAATAATAAAAGAAATGATGAATAATAATGATAAAGGAGAGGGGACAGGAGGAAAAGATTGAAAATGTAATTGTAATTTTCTTTTCAGTCATCTATCTATCATCACAATTAATACAATGCTTATATATATAAGAATTAGAGGCTATTTGTGGTACAAATAAATTATCTCGGCCACCTCATGCTTAACTATTTACAACTCATGTCTATACATTGACAACTCAAATTCTTAATTAAAGCTTTGCTGTCATTGACGAGTCAAAATTATAAATTACTATTTTAATTTTTATATTTTTAACAGTACCATTGTAAACCAAGGTATAAATATCATCTATGTTCTAAGTACTTGAAGTTTTTGAGGATGTGTTCTGATAGCGCAAATGTATCAGTTCCAACATTCATGTCTTAGAAAACATGCAAGAAAATCTTCTAAGTGTCAAACCCATTTCCACGATTCACAACTACACTTTCACGTCATCATTATTGATGGTGTTAGTTGTCGTGGGCTGAACTTTGAAACAAAAGCTAAGGGCCTGTTTGTTTCCCTTTTTTTAAGTTTTTTGTTGCGGTTTTTGTAAATTAAGAAACTACCTTTAAAATCATGTTTGGTTAATCACGTTTTTAAATTTCATTTTTAAACAAATGATAACGATTTTACGAAAACGTAAAAATAACGTTTTTATGATTTATGAAAACAGGATTCTATCTATTTTGAAATAGGTTTTTTTTCACAAAAACAACAATTTTCTCTTCTGCGCCGACTTCATCTTCTGCGTTGCCGACTTCATCTTCTATGCTTTCACCTGTCTTCCAATATCTACAGGTTTGTTTTGATATTTATATCTTGCTTCTGCGATTTCTCATCTCTCTTGTCCATAACATCAAACCCATTATACTATCAATCTGATTTTCTTGTTTTCTCTTCATCTTACTCTAAGCTAAGTATCTTGTTGATGAGAAGAGCAGTCCCGTTAGTTGGGTAGTAAAAATCAAAATAGAAAAACTGGTTTGATGGAAGAGAGTCATGAATCTAACATAGAATCGTGATAAGGAAAAGAAATATAAAAAAATCACAATATTATAAATATAGCCATACTTACTAAAGGCAACCATGTACAACTGCTGCTTTGAGCATTAACTTCTACATTTTTCTGTGATAATAAAGAAGATGCACTCTCGTTCTTCTTCAGTTTTTGCTCCTCTCCTATGCTAAATATAACGATGACTTAACTCCCTTAAAGAACAATACAAAACCGAGAATAGCCCATAAAATAACATTATATAGCTATTTTCTTGATCTTCACGTTGTTTTATAGAGGAGCCTATAAGCTGTTTTCTTCTTCCTTACGTTTCGTAGCTGTTTTGAACTTCATGTCATTTAATGTAGCGTGCGGACGCTTCTTCGCTTCTTGACTTCTTGTCTTCTCTTCAGTCAGTTATTGTTGCATGAGAGGCTATGTTGAAGGTTTGTCTTCTTATATTTGATTTATTGTAGCTGTTTTTTTCTTGGAGTTAGACGTCAATCAGCCTAGACATTGTCTTTTTGGCCTTCACACACATGTAGTCTTCTTTTGTCTTCACGCATTTAATATAGCATTGGGTTTGATGTTTCTTCTTTCGTCTTCACGTAGTATGTGGAGGCTTTTGATCAATAAATAATCGTTTAATGTAGTATGTGGAGGCTTTTGATCATTAAATAATCGTTACAAGTGAATAAAGAGAAGGCAATCAATGCAAAAGGCCTAAAGGGTTCTAATGTATACTGTAGAATTATCAGCATGTCAATAGAGAATTTATATACTATTATATATTATTAACATATAAACATTATTTGAATATAATTATTGCTAATTATACACTATTTTTATTAACTAGACAATAAAGATTATACTTAACAACTTTGCCAACAATAATCTTTGGTATTTGAGACGCAACCAAACTGCTTTTTTGGCAAATGAGCCATATGAAATAATGACTTTGTGGTTTTTCATGACCGATTCTCTTCTTGTATTTCAATTTTCTTGAGCTAACTTAATTGTCACATTGTTCTTTTGTATTTCAATTTTCTTGAGCTAACTTAATTGTCACATTGTTCTTTTACGCCAGACGCTCAAGAGAACTTTACTTAGTGCAGGGTTGTCTCTGGTTAGTAATAAAGGCATGTCAAGTTAGTGTGGGGTTGTCTCTGGTTAGTAATAAAGGCATGTCTCTAGTTAGTAATAAATGCAAGAAAATTTTTATTTAATATGCGTAGATGCGTACAAACTTAGAGAAGAATGTATCATACAAGTAGGCACGTAAAGATGTCGTTAACCAAATGATTGGAAGATTTCGATTTTTGGACTTCTTATTAGGCTGCACACCAAAATAATAATAATTTTTAATTATAGTCCAAAGGTAGATTAAGTGGACACAGAAAATGGTTCATAGGCTTCCTCTTCACGAATATGGGTTGAGACTCTTCTTTAAATATTGTTATTCTCTAATTGTTCACTAACAGCCTACTAGAATTACTATGTTCTATAAAGGCTTTGTTTATATTTTTTTAGGTATTTTGTTGTGATTTTTAGAAATTTTTATAACTGTCATATGTTTATTCTGAACCATATTTAGCATTTAATACTTTGTAAAAATTGTTGTGATTGATGTCACATATATGTTATTACATTTAATGATGGAAGGCTTGAACAATATGAGTGATTACAATGATTGTATGGAAGTAAATGAAAAAGATGAATTATGGAATAATACTATAGAGATGTATTTAATCTCTTTGATGGTTGAAGAAGTTAAGAAGGGAAATCGAACGACTACTACCTTTTCTAAATCTGGTTGGAAGAATATTAAAGGGCTTCAAACAAAATTCAATAAGGAGTATACTGATATTCAATTGAAAAAAAAAAGTATAATGGATTAAGGGCCAGATTGAAGAATTTCAAGAACTTACATAAAGAAACTGGAATCGGTTACAACTCTTTTACTGGTGAAGTTAATTCCACAAACGAATGTTGGGAAAATATATTTAAGGTAACATATATCTTTTGTTTTATTAATATATCATATTCATTCTCATATATCTTTTTCATCATTATAGGTGCATAAAATGGCTCACAGATTTTAGAAAAAAAGATGCAAGGAATTTTTAGACTTATTTCATATTTTTGGAGATACTACTGCAACTGGTGTGCATGCATGTCCATCAACTAAATCTCTATCGAATAGTACAGAAGAGGAATATGGAAATGATGTTGATGAAGATTACTGGTATAATGGAAAAGAAGATCAAGATAAAAGTTCTTCGTCTAAGAGAAAGAAGTCTCCTAAGAACAAGAAGGCAAAAAAGACACGTTCTAATATTGTAGAAGAGGCTTTGATTGTAATTGGTGAACAATCAAAAAGGACGAATGATTTACTTGCGAAAAAACTGAGTGAAACATCATCCACCGCAGAGAGTAGATCTCAAGAGTGTAACATAATGA